>CM031240.1:156990033-157487420 GCA_018340775.1 Taxus wallichiana var. yunnanensis | reverse complement strand
CTTAGAGGCCGCTGACCATTGTTACCCCGGTGTCCCTATTGAGAAGCAAAGGTGCAGTACGTGCTCGAGGGAGAGCCGATGCTCCTCGTGCACCCTTACTTCAGATTTCGCTCTGCCGCGCAGTGCCGAAGACCCCACGATGTACTCGATTCCAAGGATTTCAGGGGGTGTGAGATGGAGGAGAGACCAAGCGCCGAGGTTAACAAGTCAGCTTGGAGAGGAGGATATCGATCCTGAGTGGTATGACACTCGTGATATATTATGCATGACAGTGTGAGAGGGTGTAGTTCTAGTTTCGCAGAGATCCACCTCTCTCAGTGATGCAGGGGGTGGGGAGGATGAGTCCATGAAAGTCGATAGGTGTTTCTTCCGCACATTGCGGAGGACTTCAGTCCTGCCGTGGTGGCATCTCAAAGCAGCGCTCGAATTCTATGGGATCCTGCACTGGAGGCCTGTGAGATCCGAGTGAGACATCATCCTCCTCTTACTGTTTGTTTCTAGTTAGGATTGCCTTAGTTGCTATCTCTCTTTTTCTTATTTTTGTTTTTATCTTTTGACTATTTCTAACTTGTTTTCTCCTTTGCTTGCAGAGACTTCCGATGAGTGGGCGAGACTCTGATTCATCTAGGCATGCACCGATACCCCGATGATCCCCATGGAGAGGACTCACGCTGAGCTATCTCGTGGATGCAAGGGAGCCTTCAAGAACCGGTAGGCATACCATGTTTTTTCCTCCCGGCATGTGGCCAAGATGGTGACTACCTCCATACCGAGTTGTCTAGGGGTATAGACAACAAAGTACTCCGATGAGGAGTCACTCTCATAAATGGTGAGGCCATAATCGCTCCTCGGCTCAGACTCGTGAGCCCTCGTGCATTCGTATAAGAGCACCAACGTAGCCTGAGTCCTAGACGTGGTCGTGCACCTTCGCAGGGGTCTCATAGGGGTTGAGAGGCCACTGGGCTCTCTTTAGATTGTTTATATGATTTATTTTGTATTTCCTGCTATTGAGTGTTTTGACCATGCCTAAATGCATGATGGCATTATACAGAAACTTGATTATATATATATATATATATATATATATATATATTCTTTGATCAAATCCCTTGGGTATCTAGGTTTTTTGTGATTCATTTCCACATGTATATTATAATGTTGTTTTTATATGCTTTTCGGAATGTATGCAATGGAGAACAAATGATATGAATGCTTTCTTTCTTTTTGTATTTCGTGATGTTGATATATGATAATGTAGACACAATGTGATTTTGAACTTTAGCTTCTATAAGCAATTTTTCGGTACTTCATATTTGTTTTGACAAAATGAGATGATAAGACTAGTATGATGAGTAGATGAACTTGCCCCACTCCTAACTCCACGCAACTAGTAAGATGCGAGGGCTCACCACCGAGAGCTAGAAAGGGCACAAGCTATGAAATTTGTTGAATGGTAGTGATGAGAGATAGACAAAGATTTGGTGGAACCAAATTAGGATGCTACAAACCTACTCTACTCAAATGACTCCATAGTTTAGAATGCTACTTGCTTTGCCTTTATCTAGACTTAGATCCGTAGATGGCCACATGGTAGACAAAATCTGGTTTTCAGGGTTTTGAGCTCTCTTGGAATTTTGGACATCTGATTCATTGTTTTTTACTCAAGATTTCAAAGGTTTATTTGAACTGTTTGCTTACTGACCTTCAACGCTTATCATTAAGAGGACCCCCACACCTTGCCCCATGCTACTAGTAAGAAGCATGGGCTTATCACCATGGACAAGGCATAGGTGAGTAAGGGCATTCCCATCCTTTCCCAACCCTACGTCACTAGTAAGAGACGCAAGTTCATCACCGAAGGTTGGTAGGGCAAGGAAATGTGTAAAAATAAAATTTTCTCGTTTGATCTATATTTGACTTATTTATTTGAGCAAAATGTCGATGTTCTTATTTCCAAAGAGATATACATATGGGATAGATGTGACACTATGAAGCTTCTAGAACATGACCATAGGCAAGACACCTATCCTAGAAGAAACCAAAAGTGAGAACAAGCATGCAGACTCGGTATGGTTACCATTAAGACTTTGTCATATCTAGCTTTATATGGATGAAATGATTCTGAAATATGGTGATGATGTTATGAAAATGAAGAAGTATGATTGAAGGATTATGCCAATACCATCGAAGTTTGTAATGAATTGCTTTGAGAATAAGTTCCTTGATCACAAAATTTTACAAAACGAGTGGACAAAATGAACCTAACTACATGAAGATGCAATGTAGATATAATTATACAAGTAGTGCAGTCACTTATGCATAGAATCATTTAAGATGCAAGGAATTGATCAGTTTCACCAAATTCCTCACCTTCCAATGTACATAAGAGATATGCACCATTTCCATAGTCTTTCATGACTCGGTATGGGCCCAACCATTTGGGCCGAATTTCCTTCCTTCACCGGTCTTCTTATCGATCCGGCTGTCTAGTCTTAGAACTAGATCTCCTTCATATATATCTCATTCATAGACCTTTTTGTTATACTGCCGGCACATCCGGTCAACATAGACTCTATGCCATTGTTCAACATCTAACCTGGCCTCATCTAGGCTTTCTAGTTGGGAGAGACGTGCTTCTCTATAAGCTTCTTCATCCGTAATCCTCAGTAGTGAGATGCGGAGACTAGGTATTTCAACCTCAAGTGGGAGAACTACTTTCGCTCCGAATACCAATGAGAAAGGAGTTGCTCCTCTGTGGTGTTCTTATTGAGGTTCTAAAGTGGCCCACAAGGCCGGATATAACTTTAAATGCCAATCTCATTTGTTTTCTTTTACCATTTTAAGGAGAATAGCTTTCAATGTCTTGTTTGTTGCTTCAAATCCCCATTAGCTTTCGAGGGTAATACAGTGAGGTCAGATGATGGTTTATTTTAAATTTATCACATAGCTCATGGACTTCGTCATTCTTAAAGGAAGTACCATTATCTCGAGATAATGATTTATGGACACCGTACTACAAAATGATCTAGTTCAAAATGAACTTGGCGATCACGAACTGGCATAAAGGGTAAGAGGCATAGCCTCTACCCATTTGGTAAAATACTCAGTGGCCGTGATTATGAAGTTATGGCCATCTATTGACGAGGGAGAGAATTTCCTATCAAATCTAGGCCCCATGTAGAAAAGGGCCATGGAGTAGCGATTGTCAGAGAGCTTGTGCCGCATGTGAATCTCGTGGGAAAATTCTTGACATTTATGGCACTTGCATACAAAACTCTACTACATCATGTTCTAGAGTGGGCCAGAAATAGCCCATCCGATGTATTTTGTGGGCAGTGGCATGACCTCCAAAATGGCCACCACATATTCCACTGTGAGATTCATAGAGAATCTTCTTGGATTCTTCTGTCAACACACCTTAGAGCATTCCATCAAAATCCTTACGATAGAGCACTTGTTCTATAATAACGTATTTAGCTACGATAATGCGTAACCGCCTTCTTTGTTGTGGTAGCACCTTCTAGATATGCATGGCCCATGATATAATTAATAATATCAGTATACCAAGGACATTCGGAGATGGAGGTCCGGGTTTCGATGTAATATATGCATTCATCAGAAAATCTAGATCTACTAGATCACCTCCGTCTAATGGGTTATCACTAACCAATCTACAATGATTTGTCCTTTACGGACTTTCGGTTTACAAAAGTTAATTCAATTCACCCATTAAGGTTATAAAGCATCCAACCTTTTTTAGACAAGGACCTCAGTGAGGAAAGTTCAGTAAATGGTCCGTTTTTACAATGACCCTTGTTTCTTGATTTAGCATGTAATGTCTTAAGCATTTGGTCAGAAGACTATGGCAAGGCATTCTCATTCTCGCTTGCAGTATAATGTGTTCATAATCGAGCAATGTTCGCTAATGAAATAGATCGCACGCTCTTCTCATTTGTCATCGCCTTCTTGAGCCAACATGTAGGCTAGCAGACATTGGTAGCTCTCGCAATATAAGATTAAAGGGTGGTCTAGCTTAGGAGGCATTAGCGTAGGTGGTGACAAATAAGAAATGCTTAACCGCTTCAAAGCCTCATCAGAGCCTTTCGTCCAATCGATACTATAATCTTTCTTGAGTAGATTATTGATTGATGAATGGAAAAGCTTAAATCGGATGAATCTTCGATTGCACCGAAGTTTCCCAAGAAATGACCTGATTCCGATTCATCCGAAGGTGGGATCATTTCAAGAACAACCTGATTTTGGCCGGGTCCACATCAATCCTCGTGATGATATGATGTAACCTAGAGTTTCCTCCCCGTCACACCAAATACACATTTTTCTCGGGTTTAGTGTGACTCGTATTCTATCAAACGTGAAAGAATGATGCGAGCACTTCCGGTGATCACAACGCTTCCCGGCTTTAGCCAACAAGTCATCTACATAGATTCCATGATTTTATGAATAAGATCATGAAATATATATGTCATTGCCCACTGGTATGTAGCACCAAAGATTCTGAGACCGAATGGCATAACAACGGTAGCAATAGGTTCCCAAGGAGTTATAAACGTGGTTTTGGCTTGGTCTTGTTCAGATATTCTGATTTGATTGTATCCCGAGAATCCATCCATGAGAGACAAAAGCTCAAACCCAGCCATTGCATCAACGATGACGTCAATGGATGGTAATGGGAAGTCATCCTTGGGGCACGCTTTGTTAATGTCTCAGAAATCTATGCAAATGCGTATCTTCCCATTCTTTTTTAGAATGGGAACGATATTAGATACCCACTGAGAATAATCAATTGGCTTGATGAATCCTACTTGGAGGAGTTTCATTACTTCTTCCTTCACCATGAGAGCTACCTTGGGTTTCATTGGTCTCGATTTTTGTTTAATTGGCTTTGACATCTGATTTGGTGATGAGGTTATGTACCAATGTGTGGTGCAATTCCCATCATTTCTTTATAATTAAATGCAAAAGCCTTTTGATGTTCTCTAGAGGATTCGAGTGTGTATTTCTATCTCTTCTGGAGTTAACGAAGATCCTAGTTTTAAGATCTTCGGTTCTTCCTCCGTTCCGATGTTAATATCAATCGTTTCTTCGATTAAAGAAGCGTTACCTTCTTCAAACTCAGGTGGGGCTAGAGGTAGTTCTAGATCTTCTCCATTCTCTACCGTATATGTCGAGTTCCTTTTGTGGGGGAAGCTCTATCATGGGATTTCCAAAGTAAGAAGATGAATGTGGGATTAAAGACAAATCTACCACGTGATGGGTGAGATGTAACTCTTGCATAGGTGTTTAAGTAATCAAGAGTGGCTCTATCACTATCAACGTGATCTAAGATAGTAGATTTATTCTCAACTATGTTCATTAAAAGAGGGTTTGACATTTTCTTCACTAATGGTTCAAGCATGAAGGGATACCATGAAATGGGTGTCTTCCAACTCACTGCTTGGAGTGAAACATGAAGCTGAGGTTGCTATCAATCTGTGAGAAGATTTTGTTCTCACGGGATTGCTTCAATTGATATGAAGTTAAATCCTTTGCTCAAATCTAATACTGCTTGTTTTGTAGAGTTGTAAATGTTCAACTCTAGTCTCATACACCTCAGAGACTTGGTTTGCTACTAATTGAGAGTCTCCTAACACTCTGATGTCATTAACACCGAGCCTCTTAGCTAAGATGAGACCAAGGAGGAGGGCTTCATACTTAGCACCATTGTTTGTACATTCAAAATTTAGTTTAAAGGCGAATGGTAAGATCTTTCCTTCAGGAGAAGTAAAGATCACACCTGCCCTAACCCCATAACGACATCTAGCTCCATCAAAATGGAGAGTCCAATATTTAGTTGGGAAGATGGATGTTGGGACATTTGCTACGTCCACTTCTTCTACTTCGGTTACTTCTACCATGCAGAGTTCTTCACGCTTGGAAGAGAACCAACACCTAGGGTATATCCCATACCTACATAATCAAATGGCAGGAAAATTGGTAGATCCTGTTCTAGCAATTCGACAATCTTTGCAGTAGTTCCTAATGATATTGTTTCTACAATGTTAGCCTCATCTTTGAGGGCTGGGATATTCTTGATTAGGTTCATAACTCTAACTTCTATTGTAGGTACCAACTTTTCTTCCGGTTTTGAGTCGGTTGGTTTATTAAGTTGGTTTGTTGGGAGTTCAAACTCAGAGTGAATGCCTGGTCTTTTCTTCAGGTCCGCTAGGTGTATATCGAATGGTTTCGGATCACCTTTTGCTATGAATACCTTTCCCAAGTGCAAGAATCTTATTTCTTGAAATAACGTAGAAGGGATTGCCTTCATACGGTGTATCCATGGTCGGCCGAGGATCATATTATAGTTGGTTTCCTGATCTATAATATAAAACTCAGTGAGGATTGTTTTGGGTCCTAAGGTGACTGGTAGTATTATAGTTCCAATCGAAGTGGCTTTAAGGCTATCATAGCCTCTTAGCGTATTCCGAGTCGTGGAACAATTTGTTTCTCCATACCCTAGCTTTTGAAGGAAAGAGAAGGGACTATGTTAACTGCTGCCCCATCATCAACCATTATGCATTTAACGTAATTGTTATAAACCCACACTTGCAAATGTAAGGCCAGATCACCTCTACGTGCAATCTCAAAGTCTCTATCGGGCATTTTGTTTATGTCAAATATAAACTCGTATCCCTATCCGGCTGCCCCAGAGGGTGGATATCAAAGTCTATATGGTTTACCTATGTTTCGGGAGGTGGAGTGATGTTAATTAAATGACCTAAACCTAATGCTTCTAAAAGAGCAGCCCTATGGGTAGGAGAGTTCTTTAATAAGTCCAAAAAGGAGATGTGAGAGAAGGTCTTTGTTAGGTCATTAATTAAATCATAGTGCACCTACGGGTTTTACTAATGGTTGTTGAATGTTATCTATCTCTAGCGGGTAACTTGGACTTGGCCGAGAGGAATACTCTCGTGTCCTCGTTACGGCTTCCACAGTAGCTCAAAGGTCTAACTCCACTAAACCGACTATCTTGGGTCATAGCTGATTTCCTAATTGTGGTGCGATAGTGGATTTAGTGAAGTCGAGGCTTCATGATCATTGTTTCTTCATATCATTACACTTGTTCATCCCATTTGGATTTAATTTGTTGTTATTGTGATTTGGGAGTGGATCGTCATCAAAAATCTTAGGGGAGCATTTTGAGGGGAGACTACTCCCGTGAAAGTATTTGGCATAGGTGATGCAGGATCTACTAAGAACATATCTATGAAAAGTTGTCTTTGTTCTTCTGGCAAATGTTGCATGAACTTATTGTAATCATGGCAAGTCCTAGTGTCATGGCCTCGAATTTTGTGGAAACCACAATACGAGTTAGGATTATAATTCCTAGGTTGTTGGTTTGGCACATATTGTGGTCCAAAACTCTGATTAAACCATTGACTATTAGGATTAAAGTTTTGTGTTTGTTGTTTTTGGTTTTGGTTTTGGTTTTGATATCCAGTGCAATTTTGACTTGACCCTATGTTTGGACCTACTTTTGTTGTTGTTGTTGGATGATTAAAATCCACCGAATTGATTGTCGGGGTAAAGTTGTTGCTTCGCTTGATTGTTAATCGCAAGGTGGAGTATTTACAACATTTGCCTTTTTAGCTTGGTCAGTTACTCCATCTATTGTTACGCCATGATTTTTGTTAAGGATTTTAGGTCCTTGATTGACATTTACCGTATAGTAGGATAAGTCGTAGTATTCTAGTTGGGGGTGATTAACCTCCCATTTGTTCCATACATCTTGCGACCGCTATCTATCGCTTGATCTATTCGGAGGGCACTCTCAAGTACTTCATCGTAAGTTCTTAGTGGGAACTTCTGGACTTCTTCCTTTACCTCTCTGCTGAGAGAATGAAGGAATAAATCACATAGTTCCATCTGGTCCATGTTTGGAGCACTTGCCGAAGAATAAAGGACTGTACGCCATCTCTGGATGAAATGAGCAATAGATTCATTGTGTTCTTGCTTAATGTGCAAGAATTCCCTGATTCCCATTCTCAACAGTTTGTTCATGTCAAACGCCTTGATGAACTCTGAAATGAGTTGTTTAAATGAATGGATGGAAGCTTCAGGTATTCTGTAATACCAATCGAGGGTGATGCCCTCTAAAGTTTTGGGGAATATTTTGGCAACAACCCCATCCCAAGGGAGCAGTTCTCGAATGGCTATGGCATAGGCCTTAATGTGTGCATTCGGTCTCCTTCCCTTTGTATTTGGGAAAATCAGAAGAGGTCTCTGAAGCATGACGCTTCATATGGTGAATTCTAAGGGTTCTTTCAAATATTCTGAATAAGTTCCTATCGCATAGGTTTCACCATCGATGGTGCCACCGAGGGGGTGGAGGTGGAATGGGTTGTTGGTATGGTGTAGCATATGCATTTACAGGGGCATAAGGAAATCCCTGTGGTTGAGTGAATATGCCAGGAGAGGAGAAGATATCTCCTTGTGGTGATTTGGAATACATGTTTAAGTATGGAGGAGTATTGCCCAGAATGGATTATTTTGTACTAGACCGGAGGTATCATATTTTCCACCGGAACGGTGTTAGAAAACGGTTCTAGTTGGCATTTGTTGTGAATACTGAGGAGGCATGCCCAACATGCCTATTCCTATGAGGAGGTCTACTTGGCTAGGATGATGTGGAGGATTGGAATTTCCTACCTGCATGAATTGAGAATTTTGACTTGCTTGAGCAAGTTCTAACCCTCTAACTTTTTCTACTAAAGTTGAGATGACTTCATTTGGTGAAGTCACAGTATTTTTCCTTAGTGGCATTTGTTGTATATCCTGAGGTTATATAGGCATGTGGTACCCCGCTATGAACTGATCATTTCCCGCCAAGTTTCACCGAGGGCATTTCCTATAGGTAGTGGCATGGAGGTGTTTTCTTGAAACGAGACCTCGGGTCATGTTTGTAAACTTCCTATAGGTGGGTACATACTCCGAGAGTGTTGTTCATTCCTGGCATAACGCACTGAATGTTCATCATCTAAAAATAGATATGGATCTGATTGTCTACTAATTTGTGGTCTAAGCAACACCTGAGGAGACGAACCAGATTCTCCTCGTAAACGTCATGTTGTTCGAGCTCAAGGCTCTAGTTGTTGCATTTGAGCGAGCTGATCCAACTCCTCTATTTGGAAAGAAGAACTATATCTAGTCCTTGGAGGTGGAGTTTGTGTTGACAATCGGTTAGTTGAATAGTTGTCACCCCATGCTGAGAGCGAGGGTGATGGCTGTCTATTCAGTTGATCGTAGTATGCTTCAAGACCTAGGAGAGGTCTACCATATGCATCGAATCCTGACATATTCGGGGGTATATGAATACCCGCAAAATAATGGGAAAGAGCGAAGGTGGATGGAAGAAATAAAAAATAAAAGAGGAAGAACTATTTTTCACGTTCGAGTTCACCAATTTTGTTGGTGAAGCCACTAATTTGAAAAGTATACAATGGAAAAGTGACAAGTAAGAGCATGATGGGAATCTACAAGGAATCTCTTTCCTCGCACCCGACCTCCCGAGGTCATGCCGAGATAGACAATGGGGGGATGGAATATACGTGGGGTAAAAAACTAATTAGGTAATCTTATGTCTTCGACACACACTAATGGAATCTGTGAATCTAAGGCAAAGAAGGCCCTCCTAACTCCGAATCGGTGTGATAGATCGGTCCGATGAGGATGACTCGCTCAAGGCTCCAATCAATATCGAGCTCGCGTGATCCGATCTATAGGTTATGGGATACGTGGAAAATGACCTGGGATTGTTTTGTGTATGTCTCCAGATAGGGTCATAAGATGGATGATGGATATATAGTGGATTCTATGGGTGATTCTCTGGTCTAGTCCAGAAATCTTAGCTTTGTTAGCTGCTATGTCTAACAAGGATAACTATGTGATAATGATTGGTGGAAGTGGAGTGGATCTAAATACTAATGTGCGTAAACCAACATCAACGTCTGATTGACCGTGGACTCATGGGTTAGGGGACCTATGGATCACAACCGTAGATTCGTGGTTGTTGTGGACCTCCTATGGTCATGTGCGAATCAATCCCTAATCCCTAATATCCAGTAGTCGTATGCCTTTTCGGCCTCTATATTTAGAATTAACAGTTGTGCAATCTTCTCGAGTATCTTATGTGCATTCTGCAACCTGAATTCTTAAGCTAGTGTCTATGTCAATGAGAATGTCTCCTGTCCTGGCCGTGGGGACCAAAGGATCACAACCGAACGTTTTCTCTCTTTCAAGCCCTTCTACAGTCATGCAGATATTTATCTAGGGTAATCTGTAGTTTGGCTGGTTTGACCAAAACGTATGTGCTTTGTCGTCTTCTATGTTTAGTCCTCTTAACTGTGAGCTAATTTCTTGTAGGTCTATTGTTACTTGGAAGACCTGAATTCTGAGATTCTGGTCTATATCAGTTATTGCTGCAACAAGATTGGGCTGAGGCACTATTGGCTCGAATACGTATTCTCTGGGCTCCCTAGGTCCCGTGATTGTCATACAAAAGAAACAATGTAAATCTAACTGAAGCAAAGTAAAACTAACTATGTAAAGTATATCTACAACATATATAACTTCTCTATTTTTGTGTTTTTGATGAACTATTTGAATGAAATTGAAAGAGAAATTATTTAAAATATCTAGAAATTGACAACTAAACTAATAACAAATTTAAAACAAACAAGGCAACCGAGTATAGCTACTTGCCTGTGCAGTTGTAAATCTATTCTAAATAACAAATAACTGATCTAATCTATTTGAAAGACTCTCGATCCTACCTCAGAAGTGAGGAATGAATCATAGTTTCTCAGAAACTATCAATCCCCACAACTTCCCCGCAATATCGAAAGTGAGATTAACTGAAAATGAAATGATTCACTATTCTATTTGATATATTTTAACTAGAACTTTGATAGCTTGAACCTGGATTTTGCAGTAAAGTGGCGAATCCGATGGTGTGGGCTTTGTCCCCTCAAAGCAGTGATCTCCTCGCTCCTTCGTGCTCACGTGAATCCGAAAAGCGTGTAATGCTAAGCATCAACATAAAGTAGGTATTGGGACAAAATGGCAGCTTAGGATGCAGACTGAATACAATGCGAGTAGGAGAGGGATAGCGCAAGAGAATAGAGCTTGGCTTATGCAATTCCTAGCAGGATTTATTATGAGTCATACAACATAAAACATCCAGAACCTGAAACTATCCTTTTTGACGAACAAAACCTACAACTTTAATGGCTTCTGACTAAAAATGAAACTATCCTACTCCAATTGATTGTATGAAACAATAACAACACTAGCACAAGAAGATTATGTGGCTTCTAAACAGCAAAACAACACTAACTATGCATGCAACAAATAAAACTATGAATTCCTAAGAACTGAAAGACTAAAACTATGAAATGAGAAGATGAGAGGCAAATTTTTGAGGGGCCATTTGCTTGAAGATCAACCAGCTATTTATAGAATCCCCATTTACCCAAAGGTGAAAACCAATTTGAACTCTTTAACCATAAACAATGCAAAAACACTATTCTAGGGAACCAAAATCATAAATACGAGCAAAGGCGGTGAAAAAGTTGGTAAACGTTGAAATTTTACATGAGTCACGTTAAAATCGTGTTAAAATGCGTGAAGGAACATTCTCCCGAAAACGGTGAAGGACCACCACCCCGCTCTGGGCGGCGGTCACGAGACCGCCACCTGTGCAGGTGGTGGTTTTGTAATCAAGACCAAAATGCAAAGAAAAGAGGGGAGAAGAGAATTCCTCGTTGGGTTAAAGACTTTTTAGAGTGTTAGAGAATGGATATCGTATCCTTCGATGAGATATGGACTCATTAAGATTTCACTAGACCTCACTCCTTCACCTCTTCTTGACCCTCAATCTTACCGATAGGCTTCTTAAGATTCTTGAGTGGGATATTTCCATGGATGAGGAGTATTCGTCACTCATAAAGAACGATACTTGGGATCTCACCCTCTTTCAAAAGGAATAAAAATTGTATGGTGTAAGTGGGTATGCCAATAAAGTATGGTGCCAATGGAGACGTCTAGAAGTTTAAAGTGTGAATTTTAGCTAACGATTTCTCCTGTAGTTGGGGTTAATTATTCAAATACCTTTTCTCCCATTGTGAAGATGACTTTCATTCAATTGACCCTCGCCATATTTTCCACAAACATATCGAAGTCCTCCAGATGGATGTTAAGAGTTTCTTCCTTCATGGGAACCTAGAGGAAGAGATCTAAATGGAATAACCTTCGATTTATGTCCACGATCCCTCCTCATTTTAAAGTTAAAGAAGTCCCTCAAGCTTAGTATGCCAAGATGGACTCATTTCTACTTGCATCGTGGTTCACTCATGTCACTCGAGTCCTATTGTTTACATTCTATGACAAGATGACTCCATGCTCATCCTTATTATGTATGTTGATGACTTGTTGATTACAGTACCTCTTCCTCAATAATTAACTTTTTGAAAATTTTCTTAGCCAACAAGTTCTCCATGACCGACTTGGGTTTACTTCATTAATTTCTCGTCAGATACAAATTTTATAATCTAACTCATGAATTGTAATTTTGCAACCTAAGTATGCCCTTGATTTTCTATCCATATTTCACATGTCTGATTATAAGCCTTCTCCTACTCCTTTCCTTTCCAAGGTTAAGTTAGTTGTTGATTTCTCTACTCCCATAGTCGATGGTACCCTTTATCACCAATTGGTGGGGAGCTTGATCTATCTAACTCACACTCAAAATGGTCGATATTTCATATGTTATTGGTATCATGTAAAAATTTATACAGAGCCTCATTAGCTACATTGAAAGTGATTTAACAAATATTGAAATAAATAAATGTTAAATTATGATTAAGTTACATCTGCATATATAGATATGCAAAAAATATAGATTTGACCTAAACAAGTAAGATAGAAAAATATGAAACCCTAGTTGCAAGAGTGAGGGTAATATACTTAGCTGATTCACAATAAATTTGAAGTTGTGATGAGTCGAAGACTAGTGAAACAGGAAAACATGATGTCACAATTAGACCCAGAAAATGTAGCTATCTCGAGAATATCGTGAATAGGGCACCTAAATAGGGTTAGGGCACCGAGCACTAGGGACCTTATCTGGCATGGTGACTACTCATAACATCATAAAACTAGTTTCATAAGGTCATGAGATGTTTAGGGTATTGCATGTACTTTACTACTTGATTGCTAGATTTGCTTGAAACCTCAGTAAAGAGAAAGAGCACCTAAAAAACCCCAAAACACATCAAATCCTAAAATAAAAATATGTAAATGGGGAGTCATATTGACCCCGAAATTCACCTCGACTAAGTGAACTTACAATCAAGGGCATTGCACTACATTTCAGACTCCATATAGTTCTATGTGTGTGTGTATAGAATCATGCCCTAGGTGGATCTTGTCCAAGTTACACTTGATAGTGAGTAATATCTAGATGTAGAAGATGTAAATATATGTGTTCATGAAAAATAAACTTCCCCTCCTATGAAGTGTATGTAAAAGAATATAGTCCACTTTGTCCTTTATGTGAGTGTTATATGGATGTTTGAATGCTCTTGTAGATGGTTTCGAATGCAACCTTAGGTGGTGATAGTAGATGCTTAGTGCTCGGCCCTTTATTATGATCACATAGATTTGTATTTATATGATTCCCTTAGTTGAATTTTATGTAATTAACCACTAAAAGGAAAAATAGTAAGAAATAAATATGCCCAATAACTAGAAAGGACCCAAA
This sequence comes from Taxus wallichiana var. yunnanensis, assembly GCA_018340775.1. Classification (NCBI taxonomy): domain Eukaryota; kingdom Viridiplantae; phylum Streptophyta; class Pinopsida; order Cupressales; family Taxaceae; genus Taxus; species Taxus wallichiana. The sequence continues at coordinate 157,473,604 of CM031240.1, read as the reverse complement.
CTATGTGAGCAAGATACAAAGAGATCGAGGGCGCCCAGAGCGGAGGCACCTGGTGTCTCTTGGCCGAGTCGCTTTAGTGTTCGACTTAGAAAATGAAGTTTCTAAATTAAGACTGGGAAAGCAAGCAAGCAAAGAAGTCAAAGATAGTGGTCGCTTAGTACTTTTCTCACTTAGGAATGATATGAATAGTAATATGTGATCGTGACTAGAATTATACCCAAAGTATTTGATTTAGTGTCTACATTTTCACCCACATTATGTTGTTGTGTGAATGCTCTATAAAATAAAGTAGATAAGATATGCGTACCTGATAACCATATAGATCGATGGTGAAAAGTGTGTCAAAGAGACAAGAAAAAGTGTGGAGTGATAAAAAAGTGAAGCGTGGAAGCTAGAGAAGAGGAAGTGAAAATGACCCTAGGGGTGAAAGTGTATGTGAATATGTCACGTTATACCTATTGTTGATGTTGCTTGATGCTTGATGTTTTGAGTGTTGCTTCCCATAAGGAAAACCTTACAAAAGAGGAGAAAATGAGTAGTCAAATATGTGTATATGAAAAATTCGATCCAAATGAGTAAAAAGTGTGTAAGAAAGTATGTAAAAATGCAAAAAGGAACATGTGCACCTGATCTATGATGAATGAAATAGATAGAAAGGATCCTAAAGATGATGTAGAAGAACAATTTTTTTGGGTGATCTCATGCTAGTTGTGCCAAGTGTGAGTTTTTTGGGCGATCTCACGCCAACTGTGCCAAGTACGGAAGAAGTGTAGGGAGAAAAGTCTAGTGTTATTCTCCAAATTTTGGTCAAGCCTTCTCAAAGTATAAACACCACTACATATGGTTTCTAAAAATCCTATCCATTTCGATCCAACCTGATCTAACACGAGAATAGAAAAGGAGGTGTAATGCATGCATGCCAAGTGCTGAAGGACTATGCCTATCCTGTAAAATCCATTATGTAAGAATTGATATGAATGTGCCCGATACGAGAAAAATGTGTAACTTCCCCCTAGTCATAGGCATCGAGGAAGGATCGGAGGCTCCTAAGCACTAATGTCATTTTCATGGCATGGTGTTTGTGTTTTTGCTAAATACCTAAGTCTAATTCTAGGTTGTTGTTGTGATTGAAGATTGTGTTGTTCTATATCTTTGAACTATGATGTACTATGACCGTAAACTATTGAATGAGGTGACTAATTCACGTAATAATGCCTCCCTCATTTGGGGTGCATGTGATGTCGCAAGGAGTATGTAGCCCAAAAGAGGACCTAGACATTGTGCTGGAACTAAAACCCCAGTAGAAGAGGGAATGTTCTTATTGAAACCAAGGCACACAAAAACTAAGTGGATTAAAAACAAGTGTTAGAGAAAAGAAGACAAATACGCATGTAGTAGATAATATGTAAGCTAAAAGCAAGAAGATAATATGTAAGAAGACAATGTAGACCATGTAAAAAGTGGGTTTCAAATAGGTACATCACTCATAATGTCACAAGACAATCCAGGCCAAAGTGACAAAAACCATACAATGTGCATACAAGATAAAGGGAAAATCTTTTTAAAATGGCATATAATAAAAAACAATGAAAAATAGTGACAAGCTAGATATCGTACAAATATGGTAGCAAAGAGTTCATGCAAGAAGAATTTTACACATGTAACACATGTTAGCATGTTAGAAAGATAAAAAGAGTGTCAAAATGTGTATGATTTGATATGATGTTGTGTGTTAATATGAATAATAAGTAGTATAAATCGAAACAATAACACTTGTTGGTGAGAAAATATGTCGATATGGAAAATTAGGTGTCTCCACTTTGGAATGTTCATGGGGGGGCTACATGCCTCTGTATTTAATAAGTATAACTCCCATTATTGAATGTGGCTAATATAAACCTAAACTAAATGTTTTTGGTTGGCCAAATAGACCGTGGATTACATAGGGATACTCCATTGAACATGTGGAAAAATTCTTGTATGAGGTACAAGGGAGGAAATTACAATGAGTTAGGGAAAGGGGGGAAATTAGGAAAGGGAGTTACTTTAGCCATGAGTAGGACAATTCAGCAGAGTTTACACCCAAAGAAACTAGAGTAGTTCAACATTTAATATAGAAAAATAAACAATAAAGCAAATAATGAGACAAACAAAACACATAGACAAAAATTTATTTGAGGTTCATTCATCAAGATACATTAATCAATTTAGATTGCATACAAAGTGTATATAAGAGGGAAAAGAGGAAACATGAGAAGGGGAAATAGAAGAAATGTAAGCTTTCACTTCATGTGCATTGACACAAAGTTCAACATATACAATCCAAAAAACTATAAGAGTGCAAAATATTCAAAATTAGAATCCTTTGGAATGGAGAATCCATCCCAATTTATAGAAATTTGAATTGACCCCTCACCTCCCTCATATGACTCTTCATGTTCCATATTCCACTTGTGACTTTTCATTTTCCATTTAAGTATTTCTCTTATAATTTTGAGAAAATAATTTTACAATTTTAAAATAGGTCACTTAAGTGAATAAGAAAAAAATACAATGATGAAGCCCAATGAAGAATTAGAAAGGAGAGAGAAAGATGAAGGAAGAGAGAGAAAAATAGAAGGATATGATATTTCTCGATGAAGCAGCTTCCTCGTTAAAGAACCTTGAAAATTAAACACCTCCAAGATGAGAATCCTTAGAATGAGCACCTTTTCCTTGAATACATTTCCTTTTGAAACTCTTGAAACAATGAACTTCTGCACCTTGTTGAATGATCATGATCTACCCCTTTGTATGATGTGAGGACACCATTAATCGAGTTTAGAAACATTGTTTGAAAAAAAAATTGATGGCCATGGACTTTGCTCACGAAGATCCCTTCAAGAGGTTGAAGTTTGAAACCAACTCACAGAAGACATGACCCTTTATAATATTGTTATTTAAACATTCCAATGAAGAACACTATGGACACTCGATGATCATGATCATGAACTCCATCTCACACATTATACACACATAACTGGATCATAAGATGAGTGTCAAAAGACATTATTGAGATCTCTGTTAGGAAATAAGGGATAAAATATGTGGAATAATCCCTCACGTAATCACAACAAGAGAAACTAATATGCAGAAATTATTACAGATCTCAAATAAAATTACGTAGATAAAATAACACAACACAAAGAGACAATATTTAACGTGGTTCACCCAATTTGGGCTACGTCCACCAAGAATCACTTGCTCGATTTTATTACAAGCCACCACTCTCTCAATACTATACCCAGATCCGTTTGGAGCTATGCTCAACAAACTCTATGAATTCACACCTAAATTCAAAGCACATCTCGCAATGTTCTTCCTTCTCTCTATCATATGCATAAAACCATATAAATAGATTAATTGCTTAAGCAGCTTTTACAAAACTATGGGTATCAAAACCATGGGAAAAACCCATCCCATAAACCTATGGGTCAAAAATCTCGCCCATATGAGAAGAGCACATTTCCCGATATGTCGGGTGCATTTTTTGAGGCCAAAAAAATTTACGCCTAAATTTTTTTTTTTTTGAGGCCACCCTGCCTTTCAGGACGGGGCTCGCCAAACCCGAACTCCTAGAAAGATACATGAAAAGTGTACAAAGACTCTTAGTGTATGCTTCAACACTTTCACACATGAAAACAGGCTCCACAACCTAACAATCTCCCACTTGGAGACTAGTTTTCCTTTGAACAAGCTTCTCAACCCTTCACTAGTTTCTGTGAAGACCAACCAAAGCTGAACACAAATTCGCTTTTCCTCGTGACCACCTTGGTCATCATGTCTACAGGATTTTGACTGGTATGAATCTTCTCCAACTTCAACTTCTCTTCCTCCAAAGCTATCCTGATGAAATGGTACCTTAATTGTATATGCTTTGTCCTAGAGTGGAAAGCAGAGTTCTTAGCTAGGTGTATAGCACTTTGACTATCACTATGCAACTTTCCTTCCTCTTGCTTATGCCCCAACTCCTCAAGTAATTGTTGTAACCAAATCATTTCTTGCTTGCCTCTATGGCAGCAACATACTCAGCCTCCGTGGTTGACAAAGCCACCAACTTCTGTAGTCGTGAAATCCAGCTTACTATTGTTCCACCTACAATGTAAACATAACCTATTGTGCTCCTCCTGATCTACATCTCCAGCCATATCTGAATCTACATAACCACACAAAATGGTGTTTGATCCACTGTAGCACAAAACTATCCCCATGGTCCCTCTCAAATACCGAAGGATCCACTTTACTACCTTCGCTGATCTCTACCTGGATCACTCATAAATCTACTCACCACTCCCACTGCATGGGCAATATCAGGCCTAGTGCACACCATGGCATACATCAAACTACCAACTACTGATGAGTAAGGTACCTTGGACATTTAGTTTCTCTCCTGCTCTGTCTTGGGACACTGCTCCTTTGATAACTTGAAATGGCCTACCAAAGGAGTCCCAACCGGTTTAGCATCCTGCATATTAAACCTCTCCAAGACTTTCTTAATGTACTCTTCCTGAGATAAAGTCAGCTTCCATTCCTTCCTATCTCGAGATATCCTCATACCAAGGATTTGTTTGGCTGCCCCCAAATCCTTCATAGTAAAGGATTCACTTAGTTGCTTCTTGAGTACTTTTATTTCTTGCATGTTTTTACCTGCAACCAACATGTCATCCACATATAGACAAAGGATAATATAACTTCCATCCTCAAATTTCTTTGTATACACGCAATGGTTAGAATGACATCTAATATAACCTTGCTCCATCATGAAGCTATCAAATTTCTTATACCATTGACGTGGAGCTTGTTTCAAGCCATACAAGCTCTTCTTCAGTTTGCACACCATCTCCTCTTTACCTTTGACCTCATAGCCCTCTGAGTTGCTGCATATATAGTTCCTCCTCCAAATCACCATGGAGAAATGCAGTCTTTACATCAAGTTGTTCTAAGTGCAAGTCTTCTACTGCAACTATTCCTAGAACAGTTCTAATAGAAGTCATTTTTACTACAAGAGAAAAATCTCATCAAAATCTATACCTTTTTTCTGTGCAAACCCTTGACCACCAAATGGGCCTTGTATCTTTTCTTGCCTCCTTCTTCCTCTTTGACTCTGAACACCCACTTGTTCTGTAATGCTCTTTTCCTTCGGGTAGCTTTACCAAATCCCATGTCTGGTTCTCCATGAGAGCCTGATGCTCCTCATCCATGGCTTGCTCCCACTTCTTCTTGGCATCTACCTAGCATTGCTTCATCAAAGCTCTCTAGCTCTCACTATCGGTGAGTAATAAATAATAAAGAGAAGGAGAAAAATTCTGTTCTCTTCTTACCCTAGAAGACCTCCTCAATATAGGAGTTTGGGGTTCTTATTGAGGGGGTTCTGAACCGATTCATGTGTCACTTTTCCATCCGAAGATCCTCTACCACTTGCATATTCTTTCTTGGATTCTTCCATGTTTTCCTACAACTGCTGCTTATACATGACTTTCTCATTAAAGACCACATCCCTAGATCGAATGATTTTCTTGTCCTTAATACTCCAACATTTATATCCAAAGTCATCACCACCATAACCAATGAAAGTACATTTTTCTTATTTATCCTCTAGCTTGGTCCTATCATCCTTGTCTATATGAACAAACACCTCACATCCAAAGACTCTAAGAAATGAATAATCAACTTTCTTACCATACCAAGCCTCCTCAGGTATGCCTCCATCCAAGGCACTTGAGGTCCTCTTGTTTATCAAGTACACAACTGTGCTCACCGCTTCTGCCCAAAAAGAAAGAGGTAGTCCTACATGTAACCTCATGCTCCTAACACGTTCCATTATTGTTCTGTTCATCCTTTCTAACACCCCATTCTGCTGTGGAGTTCCTGGAACCGTCTTTTTCCTATGGATTCCATTCTTAGAACAATAATCATCAAATTCATTGCTACAATACTCCCCTCCATTATCTGACCTGAGACATTTTAACTTAAGACCTGTTTCATTCTCTACCAAGGCTTTCCATTTAACAAAAGTATCAAATACATCAGATTTGTTTCTAATACAATAAACCCAAACTTTCCTTGTTGCATCATCAATAAAAGTAACATAATAACTTGAACCCCCAAGAGATGATACCGAGCCCCCACACATCAAAATGCACCAGCTCTAACTTACTCTCTTTCTTTGTAGGTCCAACCTTGAGAAACCTTACTCACTTATGTTTCCCATATATATGCAGTCCTCACGTAACTCCAAACCTATTTTTGTATATTCGGGAAAATCCTTCTTTATGATCTCCATGCCCTTATGGCTCATATGACCGAGCCTATAGTGCCACAATGTTGTATCTACTTACGAAGCCACAAGATTACAAACATTAGTGCTATAAGTGGTTAAATACAAGGTTCCAACCTTCTTACCTCTTGCCACCACAAGAGCACCCTTGGTAACCTTCCAAGAGTCCATTGTAAATATCACAATACAACCATCACTTCCCAACTACCCTGCCGATATCAAATTTCATCTTAATGTAGGCACATGTCTGACATCCTTCAATAGCCAAGTATTCCCATTCTACATCTTAACCTAAATAGAACCTTTTCCAACTATGCTGCAAGGCTCATCATCACCAAGAAAAACATGCCCAAAATCTCCTTGAACATAATCAACAAAATAATGCCTATGTGGAGAAGCATGGAAAGAAGCCCCTGAATCTAAAACCCAAGATTCAGTAATATTGTGCAAAGAAAGAATCAAAGCATCCTGACATACATTACCCATTGCCACATTTGCCTCCTTGTTTTCTTCTTGTTGTTTCTTCTTATCCCAAAGCTCCCAATAGTCCTTCTTTGCATGCCCAGACTTTCCACAATGCCAACATACTATCTTGCTTTTGGATTTTGACCTTGCCCAATCTTTTGATTTTCCACGGTTTCCTCTATTCTTCTGTCTCCCTCTAGTTTCCACTGTCAAAGCATTCCCTGAAGTAGAAGATTCACTAGAGCTTTTTCTTCACATTTCCTCACTTAGAATCACCCCTACAACATCCTCAAACTTCAACTTTGAGTTAGCTGGAACCGAGTTGCTTACCGCCATTACCAGGCTATTCCAACTCTCAGGTAAAGAGCACAAAATTAATAAATCCCTAACTTCTTCATCAAATTCTATTATAATCAAAGCTAGCATATTCACAACCGTATTAAAATCATTTAAATGATCTGCTATTGAACCATTCTCAGACATCTTCATATTAAACAACTTTTTCATTAAAAATATCTTGTTAGAGGTAGAGGGTTTTTCATACAACTTCCCTAATGCATCCATTAGATCTTTTGTAGTCTTTTCCTTTGAAACATTAAATAATACCGAAGATGCAAGACACAACCAGATCGTTCCCAAGTGCCTTCCTATCCAACAAATCCCATTCCGCATCTATCATACTCAGGGTTTGTTCACCTTCTCGCATAGACAGTGGAGTATAAAGATCCTTCTGATAAAGGTAATCTTCCATCTGCATCTTCCAAAGACTGAAATTCTGCCCGTTGAATTTATCAACCCTAGATCTTCCATCATCTACCATAGCTCCCACTCAAGCTAAAAAACTTTCCCTGTGATTCAACACTTCAACAAACCAAACCAGGCTCTGATACCAATTGTTAGGAAATAAGAGATAAAATATGTGGAATAATCCCTCATAGAATCACAACAGTAGAAACTAATATGCAGAAATTATTACAGATCTCAAATAAAATTACAAAATAAAATAACACAACACAAAGAGACAATATTTAACGTGGTTCACCCAATTTGGGCTACGTCCACCAAGAATCACTTGCTCATATTTTATTACAAGCCACCGCTCTCTCAATACAATACCCATATCCGTTTGGAGCTATGCTCAACAAACTCTACAAAATTCATAGCTGAATTCAAAGCACATCTGCAATGTTCTTCCTTCTCTCTATCATATGCATAAAACCATATAAATAGACAACTACTTAAGCAATTTTACAAAACCATGGGTATCAAAACCATGGGCAAAACCCATCCCATAAACCTATGGGTCAAAAATCTCGCCCATATGAGAAGAGCACATTTCCCGATATGTCAGGTGCATTTTTCAAGGCCAAAAAAATTTACGCCTAAAAAAATTTGGGGTTGTGCCCCAGGCCAAACTCTTCTCCATCTTGGGCTGCCACCCCGGACCCCCACTCGGGGCTAGCTTTGGCCCGAACCCTTGGTGAGGATACATGAAAAGTGTACGGTACTCTTAGTGTACAGTCTTGAACACTTTCACACATGAAAACAGGCTCCACTACTTAACAATATCATGATGTGGATTCCAGATGGCTTATGGGAAATGCTTGGGATGATCCTCGTGACACTACCATAATTTCCACCGAGAAGGTAAATGACAAGCACAAATGAATACGCCATTGACCAAATTGAATAATGTTCATTCTGCAACATGAAAAACCATCATTCCTTTGAAGCAACTATTTAGAAAATGAGATTATGAAAATCCCCAAACTTGAATTTCCTATCTCCTAAAACACTTTATTATACGTGGAAAAGGGGGTTACTATTTTTAGTAAGTGAAAAATTTACCCATTTCGTGCTCCGATCACTTTCTTGATCTTTTGGTGTCCTTGGTGCACACTTCCTTTTCATCAAAAATGCCCTTGATGGTGACTTACCAAAAATAGCAAGTGCCCATGTAGGAGGCTTAATATTTTTGGAAATTATGGTTTTGGACCTTAGTTCGGGATGAAACCAACTTTTTGATATGCATTTTTTTCTCCTCAAATTGCAATCTTTGAAATTTCAAGTCTACCTGATTGATTAAAAGATTTTAAATTTACAAATTTTCCAAGGAAACCTAGGTTTCAAAGCAAAAAAATGGTGTCATGCATGTGAGATATTTTTTTGGGAGATTCAAGGTGCTTGAGAAACTAAATTATTGTAAAAAGCAACACGTCATCCACTTGGAGGTTTGTGAGATATGAATAAATCCTCTTCACGGACTTTGAGGTTTTTACTGGCGAGAGAGATTTTGTTTGTTCTTTGTAATCTGATTTTTTTCTTGCATTTTTTATTTCAGATCATGGAGCATGAATAATATTGTTAAATGATGCAAAATTTTGGAGGAAGATCTAAAAAAATCGGCAACATACGGAGGTTGTGGGGGGTTTGAATGCAAAAATGGCTAAGTGTTTCGTTATTTATAGCCTTGGAATGTGAAGGGAGAGGGTGGGGACAATTGTTTTTCACCTCTTTTCCCTTTGGTAAGGTGAAATAGGGACATGAAAATTCTCCTTTCCCTTAGCATGACAAATGGCGTGTTGGTTCGTTGAGCAAGTTGAAGGAGGGGGCTAGAATGAAGCACCTGGGGCGGGAGATGGTCGCATGAGAGGGTCTGGGAAGGAAACAAAAGGGTGGGAAAATATGTGCAAGAAAATTCTCCTTTCTCTAGCTTGACAAGTGGTGCACATGCAGGGGTAGGTGGAGGAGTAGGTCAAACCAGTCAAAGGTGCTTAAGAGGAGTGTCGCTAGGTCATATGGGTGACCAAAAGGCTAAATGGGGGAAGGAAAATTTTTTCAACCTCATTTCCCTTTGGTAAGGTGTAATAGGGACATGAAATTTTCCTTAACCTGGTGATTCCACGTGTCCCTTTGGAAAATTGACTAAGTACCGAAGAGTGTACCTTGAGAGCTGGCTTGGGAAGGTCATAACTTGAGCTCTGGATGAGTTTTCGGGAACTTATTTATATGATTTTGCATGAAAAATACCTTTTAGAATAATGGTGTGGGGTTATATGGATTTATTATGATTGAAACACCCTCAAAAATCTCCATTTTCTTGGGATCGCTCGTTGTGCATGGAAAGAATGAGTTGTCCTAAAAATGCATGGTGCTTGAAGATGATATGTTTTCTCCACCATGTAGGGGACTGAAATTAATTTACAATTATATATTTTTGTCTCTTAACTCATTCCATAGCTCTCAAAATCACTCCTTGAATATCATGTACTTTTTACGATGCAAGCTCCTTCGGCCTCAAAACCCACTTTTAGTGAATTGGCTCCTAAACCTCCAAAACTTCCCAAAATATTCCCAAATGTGTTCCTTCCGATTGGTTTTAGCTTTAGTACACCTCCATGATGAGTATGAGTCTTCTTCACTGCTCGATGATGGTGCACTTGGCTTAGAAAGGCTGATGAAAGCCCTCTCTAAGCTGCTTGAAAACCTATTTTGAAAAATCCAAAGGAACTTGAATGATTTTGATTTTCCTAAATCACCTAATGGTAAATGATGATATTCATACGGATGAAAAATTTAAGGACAATATTGGACTTGACACTAAGGGATAGGTTGATCTGGGGGTGTTTGGAAAGGTATAACATGGAAATTTTGACACTAGGGTATAGTTGTCCTATTTTTAGGTGAATTTTTCCCATGAAAAAACACATGACAATAGTTGGCTCTAACTTGGGGACATGTTGTGGATCAAGCGTAGTGAGGACATGACATGAGAAATCCCAGAATCTCAATTTTCTTCGTGGACCAATTCCTTATCCATTGGGATTTATGGAGTCATTAGAAAGATATGCTACACACTTTCCTTATTGAACACACACACACAAACGTAAACAAAAAAAAGGGAAACACTAGAAGGGGAAAAACACACAAAGTAAAAGGGAAATTATATATAGGGGAGGGATATTTATAGAGGTGGGAAAATAATATACACATACCAACAATGGGTTGAGAAAATTACATGCCATCATGGAATAATGGACTAAATTCTGACCTTTTAATCATAAAATTGTTATTGATCAAACCATGCTCTAGTGATGGCTTTGCATGGCTTGAGAAGAAGAAGATAGACCATGATTCCATCTTTGTATTCATACTACACCGAGAATTTTCTTGCATCCATTGAAAACTTGGTCACATTCTTGAAACTCTTGCCTCTTGAGGATTCCTCTTGATGTCATTGTAATCATGAGACACCATTCCTCCATATTTTCAAAATTGGAAATGTTGACCTCTTTATGGAAACATTCTTCATCCTTGAATTGCATAACAGGGAATATCTATTGAATCAATGAGGCACTTAGAGGATTGAGAAAAAATGATTTTTCTTCCCATCCACAACTTCTCGAGACATCTCACTTTGTTGCTCTGAATAAGTACTTTCCAAAATAGAGGTTACATCATTGAATCGAGGCCTTCATCTTCCTCGGAAAATGTTGCATCACGGGGATATGTTCAAGATACATTGGATCTTGGGAAATGGTGAGTGCAATATGATTTTGAATATTTTCACAAGAATCATGCACATTTCACTTTGTTATTCTTGAACAACTCTCTTCAAAATGCAAATCAACTCAACATTTTCCCCTCAAGTGGATTTGTCCATGCATAGAACATCCAACGAATGGTGATGTCTTCTTTGTAAATTTTCACTGGGGATATTCGAAGGAGGTTCAAGAACCTTCCTTATTTTACACTCACAAAATTCTTCACACAATGTGAAAGAAAAAAACATGCTTTCACATCCATCTCACCAACCAAGGCATTGGGTGAAGTCATCAAGATCATCCAACTCCTATGTTTCATCATCAAACATTTTGTGTCAAAATGAGAAGAAAAAAATTGACTTTGCATATCTCTTGCATATCCATATCCTAAATTAAGAGTTTAAGACTAAGTTGAGGATCTTTAGTTTCTTCTACAACCTTCAAAATGTCTTGCATAGATGGCTCTTCCAAGTTCACCATAGCCTCACCCTCCTTCTCATTGGAAGAATATCTACATTGTATTTCCTTTAGATATGGTTGAAAATCTGATCCATACACACCCATGATTCATTTGAAACATCCTCGTTCACTTCTTCCATGCTTTCTGTTGCCCAAGATTCACTTTCTTGTAAAGCATGGGCATACTTGACTCACCACACCTTTTGACAAGGAGAAGAGGTCCATGCTTTGTGGGAAGGGTACTCCTTTGAGTTCAAAATCCATATCATCATCCCCTTGGTGGGAAGTAGAAAACCATGTTGGGGCAACAGTATGGGAAGGAATTTCAATTCCATATTGATCATTCATTATTGAATCTTCTTTCTCATATGAAAGATAAAAGACTTTGTTTTCACCATGATGATGAATCTTCTCCCTGAGTGAGAAGAATTTGTGATCAAATTTTTTAGTCTCCTTGAATTCAAAAAGGAAGCGGGATTCTTCCATTTGTTCATCAATGATTGAATCGGAAGATAATTTTATTCTTCTAATGTCTCTCATTTCTTCGTTCAACATTTCTACATCACTTGAAGAATCAAAATATGAGGGAAAATCATCCATGACCATCTTAAATTCATCATCTTTGGTCCATGATATCGGAGGATTTCTTTCACTTCTTCACATATCTCCATTTCATCATTAATCAAAAGATCAAAATTTGAAAGGAGATTATCATGCTTACTTTGAACTGATAATCTTGTACTTATTCATCATTGGTGGAGTCTTCAAAAATCATTGAATCATCTCATCATGCAACAAGAATCTCCCTCTCTTGAATCCATTACTCTTCCAATGGGTTGTGCCTCGATCCAAAAAATTGATGAATGGTGGTTCCACCTCCATGTCCTTTCATCATCTTCAAATGTGTTTCTTTGATTTTCAATAGAGGTTCATGATATTCTGTCATGAATACTAATCCAAGAATCTTCTAGGATGAACACTTCATGACAAATCATCATAATATTCTTGAGTTTCTTCATTGTTGACAACATGAAGTGATTCAAGGTGTTCATACCTTATTTGTAGAGATAAAACATACCTCCAAATTTCATGATAGGCTTCGGGGTCATAATTTCCTTCTATTATGCTTTGAATCCTTTCCACATATTCTCTTTTCAAAATTCCCATTTCTTCATCACCGTATGCAAGGAAATTCATCTAGAGAGTGGTAGAAGAAAGACAATGTTCTTAATTTTATAGTGAGTTGTGTGAGGTTACAAAAATATTCTTCAGTAGATCCTACATCATCCTCCATAGTGCTGATTTGATCTTCATTAGAAGGCTCAAGGATAGGATTTTCTTCAGCAACATTCAAGAACCTTTCAGGGATGAACACCCTATAGTATGAATGATCCTCGAGATCTTCCTCCATAGGAAAAATCTCCTCTTCTTCCTCTTTTAGGGAGTGCTTCAATTTGTTCATACATATCTTGCAAAGCTTCAACATATTTCATAATTTTAAGGTAGATTTGGGGTCGGAATTTCCTTGCATAGTGCTCATGATTCTTTCCATATATTCAATTTTTAAGGTTGTCATTTCATCATTTTTATACACAAGGAAATCATCCCAAGGGAGGGTGATAAAAGACATGGCTCTAATATTTTCATTCATTTATGCATAATTGAGAGTATTACCTTCAGATTATTGTTCTTCTTGGGCTTCATGCAACATCTTGTATCTTCTTTGTGCCTCTTTTCAACCATTTCTTATCTTCTTCTTTATTGGTAGGTTCTTTTTTATTTCCTTCCGAGAATATTGCTTGTCCGAGAACCATGGATGATCAACAATATTCCTTTCTTGGCCACTATCTTCTTCTTCTTCTTCACTTTCACTCATTGGTACTTCACTCCAATCTGGAAATTTCTTCATTGTGATGTGGGAAATGAATATGACAGGATTCATTCCTTGATGGAGTCGCCTTCAAAAATGATTTTCCTTTGAAATCTAATTTTTTTAATATATATATTTTTGTAATTTTTTGTAGAGATATTTTTGGGTGCACTTGGAAAATCTCTCCCTTATGGAGTCACAAAAAAATGTTGGCGAGAAAAATTTCAATATGGAAAATTAGGTTTCTCCACCAACATTAATGGGTTTATGCCCCTCTACATTGAATGATACATCTCCCATTATTGAATGTGACTAATATAAACCAAAAATAAATGTTTTGGTTGGCCCAAATAGGTCGATGATCACATAGGGACACTCTACTGAACCTATGGAAAAATACTTGTATAGGGGTACAAGGGAGGAAATTACAACGAGTTAGGGAGAAGGGGGAAATTAGAAAGGGAGATTCTACCATGAGTAGGAAAATTGGAGAGTTCACACTTAGTAACCAAATTAGTTCAATATTCAATATGAAGAAAGCAAACAATGAAAGTGATCGGTGAGACAAAAAAACCCACATAGACACAAATTTCTCGAGACTCACTCATCGAAGATACAAATCTCTCTTTAATCACCATGCTTACAAAGTGTATATAATATGGAAATGAGGAAACATTAGAATGGGAAATAGAATAAATGTAGCTTTTATTTCATGTGCATTGACACAAAGTTCAACATATACAATCCACAATTGCTATAGAGTGGAAAATATTAAAAATCTAGAATCCTTTGGAATGGAGAAGCCATCCCAATTTATAGCAATTTGAATTGACCCCTCACCTCCCTCACATGACTCTTCATGTTCCATATTCCACTTGTGACTTTTCATTTTCCATTTAAGTATTTCTCTTATAATTTTGAGAAAATACTTTTACATTTTTTAAATAGGTCACTTAAGTGAATAGGACAAAATACAATGATGAATCCCAATGAAGAATTAGAAAGGAGAGAGAAAAGAGAGGGGAGGAGAGAGAAAAAGAGAAGGGAATGATATTTCTGATGAAGCTGATTCTCATTAAAGAACCTTGCAAATTAAACACCCTAATGAGAATCCTCTGGAATGGGCACATGTTCCTTGAATTATTTTCCTTTTGAAACTCTTGAAACAATGAATTTATACACCTTGTTGAATGATCATGATCTACCCCTTTGTATGATACATGGACACCATTAATCGAGTTTAGAAACACTTTGAAAAAAATTGATGATGAGTGGAATTCGCTCACGAAGATCCCTTCTGAAGAGGTTGAAGTTTGAAACCAATCCTACCATATCTAAACATTCCAATGAAGAACACTATGGGACATTCACCGATGATCATGATCATGAACTCCACCTCACACATTATACACGGACAATATGGATCATAAGATGAGTGTCAAAACACATTGTTGAGATCTCATGATGTGGATTCTAGATGGCTTGTGGGAAATGCTTGGGATGATCCTTTGTGACACTACCATGTTCCACCAAGAAGGTAAATGACAAGCACAAATGAATACACCATTGACCAAATTGAATAATGTTCATTCTGTAACATGAAAAACCATCATTCCTTTAAAACAACTGTTCAGAAAATGAGATTAGGAAAATCTCGTGAAATTGAATTTCCTGGCTCCCAGAACACTTTATTGTACTTGGAAAAGGGGGTTACTATTTTTAGTAAGTGAAAAATTCTCCCCTTTTCGACTCTGATCACTTTCTCTTAATTTATGAGTGTCCTTGGTTCACACCGATTTGGCCTAAAATGCCCTTGATGGTGACTTACAAAAATAGAAAGTGACTATACGTACTCAAAATTATAGGGTACCGCTCTATCGTAACAACGTTACACAAGCCCCAATGATGATACAGGTCTCCTCGCAAGGTGTTCGGGATCCGAAAATCTCTCCATGTGTACATTAACATCCCGCATGCCCCACTTAGCCTCTACGTGCTTTGTTTTGATCTTTTCCCCTCTTTTCTTGATGTTTTGGTCTTCGATGAAACCGCCGCCTGCTGGTCGGCGGTCCAGTGACCGCCACCCACGCTCAAGGCGGTGGTCCTTCACGCATTTTCCAAAATGTTCTTTTTATCACGTGACTCACGTAAAATTTCAATGTTTACCAGCTTTTTTCACCGCCTTTGCTCGTATTTATGATTTTGGTTCCCTGAATAGTGTTTTTCCATTGTTTATTGTAAAGGAGTTCAATTTGGATTTCACCTTTGGGTAAATGGGAATTCTATAAATAGTTAGTTGGTTTTCAAGCAAATGGCCCCTCAAAAATTGCCTCTCATCTTCTCATTTCATAGTTTTAGTCTTTCAGTTCTTAGGAATTCATAGTTTTCAGTTGTTGCATGCATAGTTAGTGTTGTTTTGTTGTTTAGAAGCCACATAATCTTCTTGTGCTAGTGTCTGTTACTATTTTATACAATCAATTGAGGTAAGATAGTTTTATTTTCAGTCTGAAGCCATTAGAGTTGCAGGTTTTGTTCATCAAAAAGATAGTTTCAGGTTCTGGATGTTTTGTGTTGTATGACTCGCAATAAATCCCGCTAGGAATTACATAAGCCAAGCTCTCTCTCTCTGCATTATCCCTCTCCTACTCACATTGTATTCAGTCTGCACCCAAAGCTGCCATTGTTCCAATACCTACTTTTGTTGATGCTAACATTACACGCTTTTCTAGATTCATGTGAGCACGAAGGAATGAGGAGACCACACTGAGGGGACAAAGCCACACACAATCGGATTCACCACTATTCTATAAAATCCAGGTTCAAGCTTTCAAAGTTCTAGTTAAAATATATCAAATAGAATAGTGAATCATTTCATTTCAGTTAATCTCACTTTCGATATTGTTGGAAGCTGTGGGATTGATAGTTTCTAAGAAACTATGATTCATTCCTCACTTCTGAGGTAGGATCGAGAGTCTTTCAAATAGATTAGATCAGTTATTTCAGTTATTTAGAATAGATTTACAACTGCACAGGCAAGTAGCTATACTCGCTGCCTTTGTTTTTTTTATTTTGTTATTAGTTTAGTTGTCAATTTCTAGATATATTAAATAATTTCTCTTTCAATTCATTTAAATAGTTCATCAAAAACACAAAAATAGAGAAGTTATATATGTTGTGATATACTTTATAATTAGTTTTACTTTAGCTTTTAGTTAGATTTACATTATTTCTTTTGTATGACAATCATGGGACCTAGGAGCCCAGAGAATATGTATTCGAGCCAATCGTGCCTCAACCTAATCTTGTTATAGCAATAACTAGATATAGATCAAAATCTTAGAATCCAAGTCTTCCAACAACAATAGACCTACAAGAAATCAGCTCATAGTTAAGAGGATTAAACATAGAAGATGACAAAGCACATACGTTTTGGATCAAACCAGCCAAACTACATATTACCCTAAATAAATATCCGCATGACTATAGAAGGGCTTGAAAGAGAGCAAACGTTCGGTTGTGATCCTTTGTCCCACAAGTCAGACGCAGGAGATATTCTCACCGACATAGACACTAGCTTAAGAATTCAAGTTGCCAGAACGCCTATAAGATACTCTGAGAAGATTGCACAACTTTTAGTTCTAAATATAGAGGCCGAAAAGGCATATGACTATTGGATACTAGGGATTAGGAATTAATTCCGCACATGACCATAGGAGGTCCACAACAACCACGAACTTATGGTTGTGATCCACAGATCCCACAACCCAATGAGTCCATAGGTCAATCAGACGTTGATGCTGGTTTACGCACATTGATATTTAGATCCTCTCCACTTCCACCAAATATTATCACACAATTATCCTTATTAGATATAGCAGCTAATCAAGCTAAGGATTTCTGGACTAGACCAGAGAATCACCCATAGAATCCACTATATATCCATCATCCATCTTATGACCCTATCTGGAGACATACACGAAACAATCCCAGGTCATTTTCCACGTATCCCACAACCTATAGATCGAATCATGCCAGAGCTCGATATTGATTGGAGCCTTCGAGCAGTCATCCTCACCAACCGATCTATCACACCGGTTTCAGTTAGGAGGGCCTTCTTTGCCTTAGATTCACAGATTCCATTAGTGCGCGTCGAAGACATAAGATTGCCTAATTAGTTTGTCCATACCCCACGTATAATCCATCCCCACCGGTTATCTCGACATGACCTCGGGAGGTCGGGTGTGAGGAAGAGTTACTTGTAGATTCCCACACTCACTTGTCACTTTTCCATCGTACAAAATTGGTGAACCCAACTTGAAAAAACAAATTTTGATCTTTTACACTCGTTAGCACTTTTACAAAACAAAATTGGTGAACCTGATGTGAATCAAACAGTTCTTCCTCTTTTATTTTTCACTTCTTCCATCCACCTTCACTCTTTCCCATTATTCTATGGGTATTCATATACCCCCCGAATATGTCAAGATTCATGCATATGGCAGACCTCTCCTAGGTCTCAAGCATACTACATCAACTGAATAGACAACCATCACCCTCACTCTCAACATGGGGTGATAACTATTCAACTAACCAATTGTCAACACAAACTCCACCTCCAAGGACTAGATATAGTTCTTCTTTCCAAATAGAGGAGTTGGATCAGCTCGCTCAAATGCAACAACCAGAGCCTTCAGGCTCGAACAACATGACATTTACGAGAGAATCTGGTTCATCTCCTCAGGTGTTTCTTAGACCAAAAATTAGTAGACAATCAGATCCATATCTATTTTTAGATGATGAACATTTAATGCATTATGCCAGGAGTGAACAACGCTCTCGAGTATGTACCCACCTATAGGAAGTTTACAAACACGACCCGAGGTCTCTTTTCAAGAAAACACCTCCATACCTCTACCTATAGGAAATGCCCTTGGTGAAACGTGGCATGATAACAACCAATTCATAGCAGGGTATCATACCCTTTATAACCTCAAATGATACAACAAACACCCTAAGGCAAAATACCGTGTCTTCACCAAATGAGAGGTCATTTCAACCTTTAGGTTGAAAAAGTTAGAGGGTTAGAACTTGCTCAAGAAAGTCAAAATTCTCAATTCATGACAAGTAGGAATCCCCAACCCTCCACATCATCCTAGCCAAGTAGACCTCCTCACGGAATAGGCACGTTGGGCATGCCTCCTCAGTATTCACAACAAGTGCCAACTAGAACCGTTTTCTAATGCCACTCTAGTGGAAAATATGATACCTCCCAGTCTAGTACAAAATAATCCATTCCTGGGCAATACTCCTCCATACTTAAACATGTATTCCAAATCACCACAAGGAGATATGTTCTCTTCTCCCGGCATGTTCACTCAACCACAAGGATTTCCTTATGTCCCTACAAATGCATATGCTACGCCATATCAACAACCCATTCCACCTCCACCCCTCAAAGAAGCACCATCGATGGTCGAAACCTATGCGATAGGAACTTATTCAGAATATTTGAAAGAACCCTTAGACTTCACCATATACAAAGCATCATGCTTCCAAGACCTCTTCCCGATTTTCCCAAATACAAAGGGGAGGGAGACCCGAATGCACACATTAAGGCCTATGCCACAGCCATTCGAGAACTACTCCCTTGGGATGGGGTTGTTGCCAAAATATTCCCCAAAACTTTAGAGGGCATCACCCTCGATTGGTATTACAGAATACCTAAAGCTTCCATCCATTCATTTAAACAACTCATTTCAGAGTTCATCAAGGTGTTTGACATGAACAAACTGTTGAGAACAGGAATCAGGGAATTCTTGCACATTAAGCAAGAACACAATGAATCTATTGCTCATTTCATCCAAAGATGGCGTACAGTCCTCTATTCTTCAGCAAGCGCTCCAAACATGGACTAGATGGAACTATGTGATTTATTCCTTCATTCTCTCAGCAGAGAGGTAAAGGAAGAAGTCCAGAAGTTCCCACTAAGAACTTATGATGAAGTACTCGAGAGCACCCTCCGAATAGATCAAGCTGCAATAGATAGCGGTCGCAAGACATATGGAACAAATGGGAGGTTAATCATCCCCAACCAAAATACTACGACTTATCCTACTACCACAAATGTCAATCAAGGACCTAAAATCCTTAACAAAAATCGCAGCGTAACAATAGATGGAGTAACTGACCAAGCAAAAAAAAAATGTTGTAAATACTCCACCACCGATTAACAATCAACGAAACAACAAATTTACCCCGACAATCAACTCGGTGGATTTTAATCATCCACAACAACAACAAAAAGGCAGATCCAGACACAGGGTCCAAGTCAAAATTCAACTGGATATCAAAACCAAAACCAAAACCAAAGACAACAAACACAAAACTTTAATAGTCAACGGTTTAATAGAGTTTTGGACCACAATACGTGCCAAACCAACAACCTAGGAATTACAATCCCAACTCGTATTGTGGTTTCCACAAAATTTGAGGTCATGACACTAGAATCTCCATGATTACAATAAATTCATGCAACATTTTCCAGAAGAACAAAGACAACTTTTCATAGATATGTTCTTAGAGATCCCTACATCACCTCGTGCAAATACTTTCATGGGAGCAGTCTCCTCAAAATGCTCCCCCTCAAGATCTTCAATGATCCACTCCCAAATCACAATAATAAAAAATAAATCCAAATGGGATGAACAAGGGTGTAATGACAGGAAACAATGATCATGAAGCCTCGACTTCACTAAATCCACCTATCACACCGCAATTAGGAAATCAGCTATGACCCAAGATAGTCATTTTAGTGGAGTTAGACACTGAGCTACACGTGGAAGCCATAACAAGGACATGAGAGTATTCCTCTCAGCCAAATCCAAGTTACCCGCTAGAGACAGATAACATTCAACAAACATTAGTAAAACCCATAGGTGCCTATGATTTAATTAATGACCTAACAAAAACCTTCTCCCACATCTCCTTTTTGGACTTATTGAAGAACTCTCCTACCCATAGGGCTGCTCTTTTAGAAGCATTAGGTTTAGGTCATTTAATTAACATCACTCCACCTCCCAAACACAAGTAAACCATATAGACTTTGATATTCACCTCCAGGGGCAGCCGGATAGGGATACCGAGTTTATATTCGAAATAAAAAAATGCCAACAGACGCTGAGATTACACGTAGAGGTGATCCAGCCTTACATTTACAAGTGTGGGTTTATAACAATTACGTTAAATGTGCAATGGTTGATGATGGGGCAGTAGTTAACATAGTTCCCTTCTCTTTCCTTCAAAAGCTAGGGTATGGAGAAACAAATTGTTCCACGACTTGGAATACGCTAAGAGGCTATGATAGCCTTAAAGCCACTTCATTGAACTATAATACTACCAAATCACCTTAGGACCCAAAACAATCCTCAATCGAGTTTTATATTATAGATCGGAAACCAACTATAATATGATCCTCGTCACCATGGATACACCGTATGAAGGCAATCCCTTCTACGTTATTTCAAGAAATAAGATTCTTACACTTAGGAAAGATATTCATAGCAAAAGGTGATCCAAAACCATTCGATATACACCTAGCAGACTTGAAGAAAAGGCCAAGTTCACTCTGAGTTTGAACTCCCAACAAACCAACTTAACAAGCCAACCAACTCAAAACCGGAAGAAAAGTTTGGTACCTACAATAGAACTAGAAGACTACGAACCTAATCAAGAATATCCCAGCCCTCAAGGATGAGGCTAACATTGTAGAAACAGTATCATTAGGAACTACTGCAAAAATTGTCGAATTGCTAGAACAGATCTACCAATTTTCCTACCATTTGATTCTGTAGGTATGGGATATACCCTAGGAGTTGGTTCTCTTCCAGCAGAGAGAACTTTGCATGGTAGAAGTAACCAAAGTAGAAGAAGTGGATGTAGCAAATGTCCCAACATCCATCTTCCCAAGTAAATATTGGACTCTCCATTTCGATGGAGCTAGATGTCATTATGGGGCTGGGGTAGGTGTGATCTTTACTTCTCCCAGGGAAAGATCTTACCATTCACCTTTAAACTAAATTTCAAATGTACAAACAATGGCGCTGAGTACGAAGCCCTCCTCCTTGGCCTCATCATAGCTAAAAGGCTCAGTGTTAATGACATCAGAGTGTTAGGAGACTCTCAATTAGTAGCAAACCAAGTCTCTGAGGTGTATGAGACTAGAGCTAAACATTTACAACTCTACAAAACAACAGTATTAGATCTTGAGCAAAGGATTTAACTTCATATCAATTGAAGCAATCCCACGAGAACAAAACCTTCTCACAGATTCGATAGCAACCTCAGCTTCACGTTTCACTCCAAACAATGAGTTGGAAGACACCCGTTTCATGGTATCCCTTCGTACTGAACCATTAGTAAAGAAAATGTCAAACCCTCTTTTAACAAACATCACTGAGAATACATCTACTATCTTAGATCACATGTTGACAGTGATAGAGCCACTCTTGATTACTTAAACACCTATGCAGAGTTACATCTCACCCATCACGTGGTAGATTTGTCCTTAATCCCACATTCGTCTTCTTACTTTGGAAATCCCATGATAGAGCTTCCCCCACAAAAGGAGCTCGACATATACGCGGTAGAGAATGGAGAAGATCTAGAACTACCTCCAGCCCCACCTGAGTTTGAAGAAGGTAACACTTCTTTAATCAAAGAAACAATTGATATTAACATCGAACGGAGGAAGAACCAAAGATCTTAAAACTAGGATCTTCGCTAACTCAAAGAGATAGAGATACACACTCAAATCCTCAGAGAACATCAAAAGGCTTTTGCATTTAATTATAAAGAAATGACGGAATTACACCACACATCACGGTACATAACCTCATCACCAAATCAGATGCAAAGCCAATTAAACAAAAATCGAGACCAATGAAACCCAAGGTAGCTCTCATGGTAAAGGAAGAAGTAATGAAGCTTCTCCAAGTAGGGTTCATCAAACCGGCGATTACTCTCAGTGGGTATCTAATATCGTCCCCATTCTCAAAAAGAATGGGAAGATACACATCTACATAGACTTCCGAGACATTAACAAGGTGTGTCCCAAGGATGACTTCCCATTACCATCCATTGACATCATCATCGGATGACGCAATAGTTGATTTGAGCTTTTGTCTCTCATGGATGGATTCTCGGATATAATCAAATCAGAATATTCAAACAAGACCAAGCCAAAACTACATTTATAACTCCTCGGGAACTTATTGCTACGATGTTATGTCATTTGGTCTCAAGAACATCAAGAATGCAGTGCTACATACCAATGGGCAATGACATACATATTTCATGATCTTATTCATAAAATCATGGAATCCTATGTAGACAACTTGTTGGCCAAGGCCAAAAGCGCTGTGATCACCTCGGAAGTGCTCCACATCATTCTTTCACATTTGATCGAATACGGAGTCACACTAAATCTAGAAAAATGCGTATTTGGTGTAACAGGAGGGAAACTCCTAGGTTACATTATATCATCATGAGGGATCGATGTGGACCCAACCAAAATCCGGGCTATTCTTGAAATGATCCCACCATCAAACGATTCTGGCATTAGATCATTTCTCGGAAAGCTCGGTGCAATCCGAAGATTCATCCCAGACTTGAGTTTTGCTATTCATCCAATCAACAATTTGTTGAAAAAGGATTGCTGCATTATTTGGACAAAGGAATGCCATGAGGCCTTCAAAGCAGTTAAACGCTTCTTGTTACTGTCTCCTCCCACGTTAATGCCACCTAGACCAGATCATCCTTTGATCTTATATTCACGAGCTACAAATGTCTCGCTAGCCTGTATGTTGGCTCAAGAAGACAATGATAAACGAGAATGTGTGATCTATTTTATTAGCCGAACATTGCTCGATTATGAAACACGTTATACACAAGTAGAATGAGAATGCCTTGCCATAGTATTTACAACCAAACCCTAAGACATTACATGCTAAACCAAGAAACAAGGGTCATTGTAAAAATAGACCATTTACAAACTTTCCTCACGCAAGGGTCCTTGTCTAAAAAGGTTGGACGCTTTATAACCTTAATGGGTGAATTCAAATTAACTTTTGTAAACCAAAAGTCCATTAAGGGACAAATCATTATAGATTGGTTAGCCGACAACCCGTTAGATGGGGGCGATCTAGTAGATCTGGATTTTCCCGATGAATGCATATATTACATCAAAACCAAACCTCCTATCTCTAAATGTCCTTGGTATACTTGATATTGTTAATTATATCATGGACCATGCATATCCAGAAGGTGCCACACCACAACAAAGAAGGTGGTTACACATTATCGTAGCTAAATACGTTATTATAGAACAAGTGCTCTATCGTAAGGCTTTCGATGGAATGCTCCTAAGGTGTGTTGACACAGAAGAATCCAAGAAGATTCTCTACGAATCCCACAAAGGGAATATGTGGAGGCCACTTTGTGGTCATGCCACCACTCAAAAATACATCGAATGGGCTATTTTTGGCCCACTCTCACACATGACATGCAGAGAGTTTGTATGAAGATGCCATAAATGCCAAGAATTTTCCCACGAGATTCACATGCCGCCAAGACAAGCTCTACAACCAATCACAACTCCATGGCCCTTTTCTACATGGGGCCTAGATTTGATAGGAAATTCTCTCCCTCATCAACAGATGGCCATAACTTCATAATCACGGCCACCGAGTATTTTACCAAATGGGTAGAGGCTATGCCTCTTACCACTGTACTAGGTGTCGTGATCGCCAAGTTCATTTTGAACCAGATCATTTGTAGGTATGGTGTCCCACAAATCATTATCTCAGATAATGGCACTTCCTTTAAGAATGATGAGGTCCATGAGCTATGTAGTAAATTTAAAATAAACCATCATACAACCTCCTTGTATTACCCTCAAGCTAATGGGCAGGCTGAAGCAACAAACAAGACATTGAAAGCTATTCTCCTTAAAACAGTAAAAGAAAACAAACGAGATTGGCATTTAAAGTTATATCCGGCCTTGGGGCCCACGAACCTCAATAAGAACACCAACAGAGCAACTCCTTTCTCATTGGTATTCGGAGTGTAAGCTTCTCCCACTTGAGGTTGAAATACCCACTCTCCGCATCTCACTACAAGGGATTCTGGATGAAGAAGCTTATAGAGAAGCACGTCTCTCCCAACTAGAAAGCCTAGATGAGGCCAGATTAGACGCTGAACAATCGGCATAGAGTCTATGCTGACCGATGTGCCGATAAAGTATAATAAAAAGGTCTATGAATGAGAAATATATGAAGGAGATCTAGTTTTAAGACTAGACATCAAGATCGATAAGAAGACCGGTGAAGGAAGGAAATTCTGGCCCAAATGGTTGGGCCCATACCGAGTCATGAAAGACTATGGAAATGGTGCGTATCTCTTGTGCACACTAGAAGGTGAGGAATTTGGTGAAACTATCAATTCCCTGCACCTTAAACGATTTTACGCATGAAGCGTCAACACTATTTGTATAATTATATCTACATTGCATCTTCATTTAGATAGGTTCATTTTGTTCACTCATTTCATACAAATTGGTGATCAAGGGACTTATTCTTAAGCAATTCATTACAAACTTCTGATGGTTTTGGCATAAGCATTCGAATCATACTTCTTCATTTTCATAACATCATCAACCATTTCAAAATCATTTCATCAAATAAAGCTAGATATGACAAAGTCTTAATGGTAGCCATACCAAGGCCTGCATGCTTGTTCTCACTTTTGTTTCTTCCTAGGATAGGTGTCTTGCCTATGGTCTATTCTAGAAGCTTCATGGTGTCACATCTACCCCATATATAGATCTCTTTGGAAATAAGAACATACTGACATTTTGCTCAAATAAATAAGTCACATGTAGATCAAACAGAAAATTTTATTTTTACACATTTCCTTGCCCTACCAACCTTCGGTGATGAGCTTGTGTCTCTTACTAGTGACGTAGGGTTGGGAAAGGATGGGAATGCCCTTACTCACCTATGCCTTGTCCATGGTGATAAGCCCATGCTTCTTACTAATAGCATGGGGCAAGGTACAGGGGTTCTCTTGACATAAATGTTGAAGGTCATAAGCAAATAGTTCAAATAAACCTTTGAAATCTTGAGTCAAAAACAAATGAATCAGATGTCCAAAATTCCAAGAGAGTCCAAAATCCTGAAAACCAGATTTTGTCAACCATATGGCCATCTACGGATCTAAGTCTAGATAAACCACAAAGCAAGTTACATTCTAAACTATGGAGTCACTTGAGTAGAATAGGTTTGTAGCATCCTAATTTGGTTCCATCAAAACTTTGTCTATCTCTCATTGCTACCATTCAACAAATTTCATAGCTTGTGCCCTTTCTACCTCTTGGTGGTGAGCCCTCACATCTTACTAGTTGCGTGGAGATAGGAGTGGGGCAAGTTCATCTACTCATCATATCAATTTATCATCTCATTTTGTCAAAACAAATATGAAGTACCGAAAATTGCTTATAGAAAGCCAAGTTCAAGATCACATTGTGTCTGCATTATCATATATCAACATCACGAAATACAAAAGAAAAGGAAGAAAGCATTCACATCATTTGTTCTCCATTTGCATACATTCTAAAAGCATATAAAAACAACATTATAATTTACATGTGGAAATGAATCACAAAATCATAGACACCAAGAGTCTGATCCAAAAAGAAGTATATATATATATAAGTTTATATATGCCATCATGCACTATGGTCAAAATGCTCAATGAGCCCGGAAGGTACAAAATAATCGTATAAACAATCTAAAAGTCACTACAAAAAGAGCCAAGTGGCCTCTCAACCCCTATGAGATCCCTCCGAAGGTGCACGACCATGTCTAGACTCTGCTACACCGGCGCTCTGAGTGCACTGAGGGCTCACGATCCCGAATAGTAGCTGTGGCCTCGCTATGAGAGTGGCTCCTCATCGTGCTCTGTTGTCCTATACCTAGCCAACTCGGTATGGAGGGTAGTCACCATCTTGGCCACATGCCAGACAGGGGAAAAAACATCGGTATGCCTACCATCCGCCAAGGCTCCCTTACATCCATGGATAGCTCAGCATGGGTCTTCTCCATGGGGATCATTAGGGTATCAGTACATACCCGGTGAATCAGGTCTCGCCACTCATCAATAGTCTCTGCAAGCAAAGGAGAAAAGCAAATTAGAAAATGATCAAAAGGTAAAACCAAAATGAACAAAAGGAGAGATAGTAACTAAGGCAATCCTAACTAGAAACAAACATTAAAAGAAGAGTAACAACTCACTCGATCTCCGGCCTCCAAGAGGGATCCCTAGGGTCAGCGCCTACCACAGATGCCGCCACCGACTGATGTGCTCCTCCCATGTCTAGAGCAACATAGTGTCCTACTACGGACTCATCCTCCCCACCTAGGTCCTGAGAGGGTGGCTCCTCTGAGACTAGAGTCACCCTCTCCGCACTCTACTCTGCCCTCTCGGCCTGTAAGATCTCCTGAGTGTCATGCCACTCGAGATCACTATCCTCCTCTCCACCCGACTCGCTAACCTCCATATCCTCGTCTCCTCCTCTGTCTCTCCCCTATGAACTCCTCAGACTCGGAGTCTATATCAATGGGGTCATCACTACTGGGGTAGGACCGGTGGTAACAATCTAAGTAAGGGTGCTTGAGGAGCACCGGCTCTCCCTCGAGCACGTACTACCCGCCTAGCTATAATAGGGACACCAGGAGTAACAATAGTCCAACCCCGGCCTCTAGGACCTCCCCTAGCCTCCCAAACTGATCTGAACACTGGCACCACTAGGGGAGCATACCGACGTAAGGAAGGCCAAACTGCTGAGGCACTCAATCAAAGGGGTGTGTCTCCACCTTCCCCATCCTATCCACAAGCTTCCCTATGGTAGAGCAAGAGATCAAAGTGAGGGTCTCCTCACCCCACAACCCTGCCATGGCCTGATAAGGTGTGGCCTCCATATCATTAGTAGTCAGGAAGCAACTGGCTGGTGGGGTGCTCTAAGCACCGACATATCTATCCATCTAGCTGCCCTCACAGCTCCGGGATCCACCACCTCTACACCTCTCCCATAAGGGATGATACACTCATAGACCCAACTCATAACCAGGGTCGATGACTCAAAGACTATCCCTATAAGTGAACCACCCGATACAAATCATGATAGGTGGTCCCAAGTATATCAGCCCCCAGCATAAATCCACCATGTGCCTCAATCTCTGTAATAATAGGGGACCAGCAATAGAGTAAGGTGTCCCCTCCTCGTCCCCGATCAATCTCGAGGCAAGGATCCCCATAATGGCCCTCGACGAATCAAGGGATAGCAAGCTAGGAATGGAATGACCCTCACCCCTTCTTCAACCAAAGGAGACAACTCGTGTCTCCCATGTATGTGGCCCATCGAGCTATCAAGCCCGTGACCATCCCCGCCTCAAGTGTGAGTCATCTCCCGATGATCGGGACTCCCAAGATGTGGTAGACATCCTCCGAGTGATAGTCCACTCACCCTTGACTCCTAGAAATCGGAAAGTGTTCCGATCAACATCCCAATATGAAAACAAGTCACAAAGTATGTGACTAGAAGGTGCAACATGGGACCCATGATATATGTAATATACCGGCCCTCTAAAGAGTATCCTGCTCATCCTGAGAAAGTGCATCCAACACTGCTGAAGCCAGTCACACTCTCTCTCTCTCGGCTCCATCTGATATATTCCTCCTTCACCTACATACACCCAAAAACATGCCAAACGGAGTAAGTTAGTATTCAAATTACATTGGAAAAATCATTAAAACATATAAGAATACTAAAAATGCAAAATTTGGCTCAAAACACTATTTTTTGGCATTCTCAGAAAGGACCGCCACCCCGAGCAAGGGTGGCAAGTTCTCATAACCACCGCCTTAAAGGGCGGCAATCATATAAACCGCCACCGCTCTGTGGCGGCGGCATGTCCCAAATTTTCAAACGGGTCACGTGCCCTTAAAAATGCCTAAAAACACGAAAAATGACTATTTTGACTAAAACAAAGCCTACCCATTAGGCACCCCCCTAAGTGACCCTATTAACACTAACATTTTCAAAAATAATCCCCCCATGACAAAAATTTCATCATTTTAACATTTTGGGGTAAAATGTTAAATCAAGAAGAACTAACATGTGATCTCGGGTCGATGTTCCGCTCACAGAGGCATGATCACTATCTCATCATGAATGTTTTGACTATACTCTCGTCAAAAACCGTCACCGTGGGTCCCAGAGCTCAAAATCAATCAAATCAACACGCGCAAATGAATAGGAAAATGGGCCCATTTTTACATATATAACATCTTGACTTGTTTTGAATGCCCTTTCACAGGTTTGGAGCACCGACGAGGTAAGTTCTTATCCCCGCATAAATGGTAAGTCCTCATTTCATATTATTTTAGTATTTATTTTTCAATTTATTTTATCTATCTACACTTGAGTCCTCTTTTCATTTTGCAGGTAGCAGAATTTTGGATGGCATCATTTCAACACACGGACGTGTCAGGTATAACTTCTAACCTCCCATTTCAGGACCGCCATACTCAGACCCACCATTTTACACCTCTTCATGGCTAAAACACTTCTCCAAGGGGGTAATATGTACGTACCCAAAATTATAGGGTACTGCTCCATCGGAACAACGTTACACAAGCCCCAATGATGATACAGGTCTCCTCGCAAGGTGTTTAGGATCCGAAAAAGCTCTCCAAGTGTACATTAACATCCCACATGCCCTCTTAGCCTCTCAGCATTGCTTTTTTTTCTTTTCCCTTTTTTTTTCTTGATGTTTTGGTCTTCAAGTGATGAAACCGCCCCCACCGCTCATGACAATGACCCTGTGCGGGCAAGGGTCTCCATAACCGCCACCCTCTACTCGTGGCGGATCCTTCACGCATTTTCTAGAATGTTCTTTTATCACAACTCACATAAAATTTCAATGTTTACCATTTTTTCACCACCTTTGCTCGTATTTATGATTTTGGTTCCCTGAATAGTGTTTTTCCATTGTTTATCAGTAAAGGAGTTCAATTTGGATTTCACCTTTGGGTAAATGGGAATTCTATAAATAGTTGGTTGGTTTTCAAGCAAAATGGCCCTCAAAAATTTCCTCTCATCTTCTCATTTCATAGTTTTAGTCTTTCAATTCTTAGGAATTCATAGTTTTCAGTTGTTACATGCATAGTTAGTGTTGTTTTGTTGTTTAGAAGCCACATAATCTTCTTGTGCTAGTGTTGTTACTATTTCATACAATCAATTGAGGTAAGATAGTTTTATTTTTAGTCTGAAAGCCATTAGAGTTGTAGGTTTTGTTCATCAAAAAGGATAGTTTCAGGTTGTGGATGTTTCATGTTGTTGTATGACTCGCAATAAATCCCGCTAGGAATTACATAAGCCAAGCTCTGTTCTCTTGCGCTATCCCTCTCCTACTCACATTATATTCAGTCTACACCCAAAGTTGCCATTGTTCCAATACCTACTTCTATTAATGCTAGCATTACACACTTTTTTGGATTCACGTGAGCACAAAGGAACGAGGAGACCACACTGAGGGGACAAAGCCACACACAATCAGATTCACCAATATTCTGCAAAATCCAGGTTCAAGCTTTCAAAGTTCTAGTTAAAATATATCAAATAGAATAGTGAATCATTTCATTTTAGTTAATCTCACTTTCGATATTGTCAGGGAAGTTTATGGGGATTGATAGTTTCGAGAAACTATGATTCATTCCTCACTTCTGAGGTAGGATCGAGAGTCTTTCAAATAGATTAGATCAGTTATTTCAGTTATTTAGAATAGATTTACAATCGCAAGGCAAATAGCTATACTCACCTTTTGTTTGTTTTAGATTTCATTATTAGTTTAGTTTCAATTTCTAGATATATTAAATAATTGCTCTTTCAATTTCATTTAAATAGTTCATCAAAAACACAAAAATAGAGAAGTATATATATGTTGTGGATATACTTTATAATTAGTTTGCTTTAATTTAGTTAGATTTACATTATTTCCTTTTGTATGACAATCACGGGACCTAGAGAGCCAAGAGAATACGTATTCGAGCCAATCGTGCCTCAACCTAATCTTGTTACAGAAATAACGGATATAGATCAAAATCTTAGAATCCAAGTCTTCCAAACAACAATAGACCTATAAGAAATCAGCTCACAATTGCTAAGAGGATTAAACATAGAAGACGACAAAGCACATATGTTTTCAAAACCAGCCAAACTACAAATTACCCTAAATAGATATCTACATGACTCGTAGAAGGGCTTGAAAGAGAGCAAACGTCGATTGTGATCCTTTGGTCCCATAGCTAGGCACAGAGATATTCTCACCGACATGTATACACCAGCTTAAGAATTCAAGTTGTGCCGAATGCCCGTAAGATACTCTAAGAAGATTACACAACTTTAGTTCTAAATATAGAGGCCGAAAAGGCATACGACTACTGATACTAGGGATCAGGAATTAATTCCGCACACATGACCATAGGAGGTCCACAACAACCACGAACTTATGGTTGTGATCCACAGTCCCACAACCCAACAGGCTCACAGTCAATCCGACGTTGATGCTAGTTTACACACATTAGATATTCGATCCTCTCCACTTCCACCAATATTATCACACAAGCTTATCCTCACTAGATATAAAGAGCTAATCAAAGCTAAGGATTTCTGACTAGACCAAAGAATCACCCATAGAATCCACTATATATCCATCATCCATCTTATGACCCTATTCGAGACATACACGAAATAATCCCAGTCATTTTCCACATATCCCACAACCTATAGATCGAATCACGCTAGAGCTCGATATTTATCGAACCTTCGAGCAAGCTCATCCTCGCTAACTAATCTATCACACTAGTTCAGGTTAGGAGGGCCTTCTTTGCCTTAGATTCATAGATTCCATTAGTGCGCATCGAA
Organism: Taxus wallichiana var. yunnanensis; assembly: GCA_018340775.1. Classification (NCBI taxonomy): domain Eukaryota; kingdom Viridiplantae; phylum Streptophyta; class Pinopsida; order Cupressales; family Taxaceae; genus Taxus; species Taxus wallichiana. The sequence continues at coordinate 157,441,910 of CM031240.1, read as the reverse complement.
GACATAAGATTGCCTAATTAGTTTTGTCCATACCCTCGCTTATATTTCATCCCCACCACTGTCTCTTAGCACGACCTGGAGGTCGAGTGTGAGGAAAAGTTACTTGTAGATTCCCATGCTCGCTTGTCACTTTTCCATCTTATAGTGAACATTTAAGAGGCTTACTATTTTGGAAATTAGGGTTTTGGACCACATTTTACGATGAAACCAAATTTTCTTATATGGAATTTTTCTCTTTAGTGCACCTCTAAAATTTCAAGTCTACTTAGTTGATATATTTAGATATTTTAAATTTACAAATTTTTGTTGAGGGAAACAGGGGTTTATTCACTACAAAAATTCATGTTTCATGCATGTGAGAGATTTCTTTGGGAGATTCAAGGTGCCTAGGAAACTATATGATTGTAAAAATGGAACATCGATCCGTTTTGGTTTGTGGGAGATATGAATAAATCCTCTTCACGGACTTCGAGATTTTTGGTGAGATATTTTATTTTTTTCTTTGTAAATATGGTTTTTCTTGCATTTTTATTCTTTTAGATCATGAAGCATGAATAATATTGTTCAAGGATGAAAAAAATGTTGGAGGAAGATCTAGAAAAAATTTGGTAGCATACGGAGGTTGTGGGGGGTTCAAATGCAAAAATGGCTAAGTTTTTCATTATTTATAGCTTTGGAATGTCAAGGAGAACATGGGGTGTAATGTTTTACACCTCTTGTCTCTTTGGTAAGTTGTAATAGGGACATGAGAATGTTCCTTTCCATTAGCATGACAAATGGTGGGTGTTGGTTTGTTGAGAAAGTTAAAGGAGGGGGCTAGAATAAAGCACTTGAGGGCCGGGAGATGGTCGCATAAGGGTCTAGAAGGGAAGCAAAGGGTGGGGTGAATTTTTGTGTCCTAATTTTCCCTTTTATTTGGTAACAATAGGTGCAAGAAAATTTTCCTTTCTCCTGGCTTGAAAAGTGGCGCACATGTAGGGGTAGGTGGAGGAGCAAGTCAAACCAGTCAAAGGTGTTTAAGAGAGAGTCGTCAGGTCATATGGGTGACCAAAAGGTTAAATGGGGGAGGGAAAATATTTTTACACCTATTGTCCCTTTGGTAAGGTGCAATAGGGACATGAAATTCACCTCAACTTGGTGATGCCACGTGTCCCTTTGGAAAATTGGCTAAGTACCAAAGAGCATACCTTGAGAGCCGACTTGGGAAGGTCATAACTTGAGCTCTCGAATGATTTTTGGGTGCTTCCTTATATGATTTCACATGAAAAATAAATTTTGAGAATAATGGTGGGTGTACCATCGATTTATTTTGAATTAACTACACTAAAAAATATCCTTTTTCCCAGGATCACCCGTTGTGCATGGAAAGAATGAGTTGGCCTAAAAATGCATGGTGCTTGAAGATGATCTATTTTTTCCAACATGTCAAGGACTAAAATTAATTTCCAATGATATATTTTTGGATCTTAACTCATTTTAGAGCTCCCATAATCACTCCTTGAATATATTGTACTTTTACGATGTAAGATCCTTCACCTCAAAAACATGCTTTCATGAATTGGCTCTTAAACCTCCAAAACTTCCTAGAATCTTCCTAAATATATTCCTTGGTGTTTTTAGCTCCTAGATACACCTCATGATGAGTATGAGTCTCTTGAAATTCTCCATGATGGTTCACTTGGCTTAGAAAGACTGATGAAATCCATCTCTAAGCATGTTTGAAAACATGCTTTGAAAATCACTGCTCCAAAGGCACTTGAATGATTTTACTTTTCCTAAATCACCTAGGGGGACTAATGAAATTCATATATAAACCATAGTGGATTAATAGGAATATACTTGAAACTAAGGGTTAGGTTGTTCCGGGGGTGTTGGGAAAGGTATAAATGGAACTTTTGACACTAGGGTATAGTTATCTTGTTTTCAGGTGAATGTTTCCCATACAAAAACACAAGACAACACTCATATGATGTGTACAAAAGTGGATGCCCCTAGGATCTTGTCTTGTTGCGGAGATTGGTAAGAGGTACAATGCCAATAATCTATGCTACATGTAATGATATGTGTAAAGTATACAATCACAACTAGAAGGCAAGTGAATGCGTATGCATATATGATAAATATAATGACATATAAGATATCTACCTAACATAGTAAGCAAAGTTGAGTATAAGAAAACAAGAACAATGTGTAACCAAGATATGCAATATGATATGAATGTGAAATGGAATGGAATGTAGAGTGAATGTGAAAGGATCCACGTGCCCCTAAGTGGATGTGGAATGAGTATTCATGTGATGAGTTTCATTTATACAATTCCCCTCGAAGTCGATAATGAACCATATAACAAGATTGTCATCGGAAATGGTTTGATTATGCACTAGAAAGATGTGATTGATAAAGCGTATAGAGAGAGAGAGTGAGTGAGTGTGGTGAGGTTCATTTTAGATTGAGACCCTCAACAGTCGAGTATGAATCATGGAACTAGAGTGTGTCATAGGGTAGTGAGTCATGTTGAATGTATGCGAGAAAGATGTGTCATGAATGCGCAAAGTGTGAAATGTGTAGTGTGATGATGTGAGGTTCATGAATGTAGTGAGCCATCAACAGTCAAGTGTGAACCATAACACAAGAGTGTGTCATTAGGTAATGATGATACCAATGTATCAAGATGTGCAAGACATGTGAAACACTAGATGTGAAGTGTAGAGTGAACAAGTAGAAATGCACGAAAACTGATAATACTAGAGGGGGAGAATAAACATGATGCCCCCAAATGTGTGATGATAAGTGTGGTCAAATAACATTGTCTAAGAGATTTTCATTTTCATGGTAAAAATGAATGGTGATGCATCTGAGACTTGGTAGGCTATAATATGTGGTTGATCTTGTAGAGATCCATTGTGATGTAGATTATACATGCCCATTTCATATGTTTCATCGGTGAACGTGTTCATGGACATCCATGTGCATACCAACGAGTGAGGTTTTTTAAATAGCCGAGAAATGAATCATTGCAGATAGAAACATGGATGAAGGGCATAGGAAATGTGATACTAGTATGATTATTAGGGTCAAAATGCTCCCAATTTAGTCAAGCCAAGACTAACCAAGTGTCGGTGAGAAGTGCAAGGAGTGCATGCAAAAATCTTATGATATAAAAGACGTGAATACTCATAAGTAGTCATAATACTAACATATCCATTATAAAAATTGGGTAAATGAGGAAATGATAAGATATTATCGAGTGTAAAACTAAGCCAAGTCAAGCCGTCATGTGTGCAAATAGTGTCAAAGAAAGTAGGATCAAATGGAATATGATGCCAATAAGATTTATTCATGAAAATTATGCATGTGAAAGGAGAAAATGCATATCAAATTTCCCATGAGAATATATTAAGGTAGTATGACGTATGTTGTATGGAAAAACCCCCGATAAAGTACCATAGCATTAGTAGAAGGGGGGATTTCTAAAGTGGATGGAAAATTCTAATGTACAAACGGTTCCCTCGAGTGGAGGAAAGTTGTCTGATAGTGCATGGGTCACGGATCAGCAACAAGATGTATAGTAGTAGAAGTTGGAATGGTAATGCAATGATTGGGTCTAGGTTACAATATTGGAATGGTGTACTATCAGTGGGAACTTCATATTCAAATCCTTCATGTAAGAATCTAACACATCGGTGAACTATAGAAGACATTTCTTGCATTCTGTGAAGCCATGGCCTACCAAGTAAGCAATTATATGAAACTAGGATATCAATGAAAAAAAATAGAACTGGAATAGTATTTGGCCCAACTATGAGTGGCAAGGTGATAGTGCCTATGCATGGACACGTAGTGGAATCATATGCTCGAACAAAGATAGATGTTGGGTTAAGAATAGATATGGGAAGGCCTATAGCTTGAATGAATGATAAAGGACAAATATTGAGCTCAGATCCGTATCGACTAAGTGCACTTGACTCCCAAGTTATTAATGTAGACTCATATATATAGAGGAGGATCATTGTTGTACACAGAAAAATATTGTTAGCTATAGTAGATGGAAAAGTAATCTATTGAGAAAATGCATCTACGAATGTCTTATAAACAACGTCTGGATGAGTAGTGGAAGGAATACGAGTAGTAGCCAAAAGAGTAATGATTTTAGTGCGAAACTCAAGATTGGCTAGCAAGAAATCATGAATAGAAATATCCATGATGAGAAGAGCCTAAGAAAAATGCAAGAAGTGATGAAAGAAGATCTAAGAGTGGTCGAATGAGTCAGGTTCACCAAATGATTTAAAAATATTGAAATAAATATATGTTAAATTCTAATTAAGTTACAACATAGATATAGATATACAATAAAATAAAGATCTGACCCGAGCAAGTAAGCTATAAAAATATGAAACCCTAGTTGTAAGAGAGAGGGTAAAATACTTAGCTGATTTGTAATAAATATGAAGTTTTACATCTAGAAGACTAGTGAAATAGGAAAAAGGATATCGTAATTAAACCCAAAAAAATGCGATATGTCATGAATGTCAAGACTAGGGTGCACTTAGATAGGGTCGTGGACACTTGAGGCACCAAGTACCTTCTCTAGGCACTAGTGACTACTCGAACCTCTTAAAATTAGTTTCACGTAGGGTTACGAGATGTTCTTTAGGTGTCACCTTTTTGTCTCTTGTACTCGTTGATTGATCTCCTAATTCTCCATAAACCTACAATTAGAAAGAGCACCTGTAAAACCCCAAAACAAATCAAATCCTAAAAATAAAAATATGTAAATTGGGATTCGAGACTAACCTTAGCGAGTCACCTAACCGAGTGAACTTATGATCTGGGCACTTTGCACTACATTTTAGACCCCATGTAGTTTTTCCAAAGTGTGTTTTAGAATTGTGCCCTAGGTGGTTCTTGTGTAAGTTGCACTTAATAGTGAGCAATAGTTAGATGTAGAAGATGTAAATAGATGTGTGCATGGAAACATGAAATTCCCCTCCTATGAAATGTATGCAAAAGAATACAATCCTTTTTCCTTGTGTGAGTGGTATATGGATGCTTGAATGCTCTCTTGTAATGGCCTTTGAATGTAACCTTAGGTGGTGATAATATATGTTTAGTGCTTGGTCCTTTACCATGATCACATAACTTTGTATTTATATTATTCCCTTGGTTGAGTTCATAATTAACCACTAAATGTCCGAGTATTAAGAAATAAAGATGCCCATCACTAGAAAGTACCCAAAAATATATGAGAAAGATACAAAGAGGCGGGGTGCCCATGGGGGATGGGGGCACCTGGCCGCCGGCATCCTGGATGGGGGATGGTGTCCAGACTCGGAAAAAATAAAGTGTCAAAAGTCAAACTAGGAAAAAAAGGTGTGTAAGCCAAGAAATAAAACCAAAAGCAAGAAAGTGAATGTGGTTTCTTAGTAATTTTCTCGCTTAGGAATCATATGAATAGTAGTATGTGATTAGGACTAGAAATATACCCAAAGTGTGTGATTTAGTTTCTATAGAAATAAGTGAAGAGGTTCTTTCACTATGTTCATGGAACTCACATTGATGGCATTCATTACTTAGGAGGGATGGAAGATTGATCTAGTTAGATTTACATATTCTAATTGAGGTGTGATATCAATCATCAGAAGTATACCTCGGGCTATATGTTTTAGGTTAGTTTGGGTCCTGTTAGTTTGTCAAGAAAAAAGTATAATTGATTGCGATATCTTCTACAGGGGTAAAAATACATGGGAACATTCAATGCTATCATGGAATCTTTTTGGTTGCAAGGGATTCTAACAGAGTTTGGTATTCACTTTCATTGGCTAACTATCATTTATTGTTACAAAATGATCACCATATTGATTTTCTAAAATATAGTTTAGTATCAAAGGATAAAGGACATTGAGATCGACATACACTTCATATATGGGGAATTGATTCATGGAGACATCATCAACTTATAGTATTTTCAGACTAATCAATTTATATACATATTCACTAATACCTTCACTAGAAGCCAAATTACTTCACTTGTAATCTCTTCTTGGGGTGAGATCTTATGTATCCACCCATATTCTTTGGGATTTCTATTCCTCTTCTCCTCCTCTTATTTTTCGAAAGATACGGTTTATACATGGATACCTAATCGGATCTTTAGTTTCGAGACTCATTTAACACAACTTTATTATTTTTCTAGGTAATTTATATTTCTTTTCTAACTTACCATGACCTCTACCTCAGCTTTAATGAGGGGGTGTTCTGTGTGTTACTTTCCTTATCATCACTCGCGGTCTTGTCCACATCACATGGTGAGTCATCTCACTTATGTGAGATCATAGGTCATATGAGTTATATATCATATGGTATATTTTTCATATAATTTTCATTGTCATATGCATTATAGGCATCATAGGAGTTACATTCCATCTTGGGAATCGTAACTCCTATTTCTCTAATGGATGGAATTATTTTCTAGGCATGGGATTTATAAAAACTCCCATATATAACCCTTATTTTGATCTATGAGAATGAGTAGACATGTTTATTCTATGCATGATTTTCCTATTGTTTGATTTTTCTTAATGATTACTTGGAGCTTTCTCATTACCATTAGAGTGTAACCTCATCCATGTGCATAGGTTTCCATTTGATCCTCATAGAATAATCTCACAAGAATTTCCCTAAGATAATAGATATATCTTCGGTTGACTTATGATCATTCAAATCCCCTACCAAATCACTATTTGAATAGCCCATAAATTTTTTTATAAGGATCATGATATTTTTCTATTTTCCCCCTGAAGTGTAACCAAAAATTGAGGTTTTTACACTTTAATTTTATTCAATACCATAATTAGTAGTACCATGAAAATATCAAAGAATGTGTTTTGTAGCTTTCAATGGATCTCATGGGGATCTTGAAAATAGTGTGATACAAGAACCTCAACAAAATAAATATAATATGTGTATGATTTAAATAGACTAATATTCCAACCAACTACCTATAGAGTGTCCCATCAAATGAAGGATTTGAACATTGGGTTGAAATATTGACCCCTATTGAAAAGGATTTGAGCACGGACTTATAGTCTTCCATGTTGAAGTAGTGGAGAATGACTTGAGCATATTTTGATTGATGGATGAAAATACCTTTTCATGTTGTTTAATTTGAATACCCAAGAAGTAATATAGAAAATATAAGTTATAAATCTCAAAAAAATTCTTTGAATGTGCTTTTAAATCACGAATATGTTGTGTGGAAAATATTTTGATGAGTAATCCATTAACATAGAGGACTAGAATGAGGATGTTTATATCTACTTTCTAAGTGTAAATGTAGGGTTAGAGTAACACCATGTAAATTATAATTGATAACAATTGTGTTGATATTTTTGTACCAATCTCGAGGATCCTATTTCAAGATGTAAAATTATTTTTTAATATACACACATAACTAGAGGTATCACCATTAATCTACCCTAGAGGTTGGAAGATGTATATTTCTTCTTGAAAATCACCATGAAATAAGGCACTTTTAACATCCATCCGGTGGACTTACTATCCTGTGTCACACCAAGAAAAGTACTATCCGAATGGAGTTAATTTTATAAAATGAAGCAAAGGTTCATGGTAATTAACACCTTCAACATATGAAAAATTTTTCTACAATTCGGTCTTTGTATTTTTCAATATACCCATCTACTACATATTTTCTTAGTACACTAACTTGCACCTCACCACTTATATTCCTTTTATAAGTAGAACCAAATCCTAAGTGTGACTCTTTTCAAAGAAATAATTTCTTATGTCATTTCTTCCCTCCATTTAGAATTCTTAGAAGCTTGATGATAATTATTTGGATTATTTGTTACTTCCAAGTGTGTCAAATGGTAAATACCATACTAATGTTGGGATCTCTGTTACTTGGATCTCTACGATCTCCTACCAAGTAGCTGGCCTCATTGCATATTATACGAAACTATTTTATTTTAGGTTATATGGGTTGAGTATGTAAATTTTGAATTTATTATTACACTAATGGTGGAGGAACTAGTTGTCCCATGTGGCTCATCATATGAATTATAGGAATTCCTGAATATGTGTATTCATAACTATCATGTTTTTCACAAGAATATTTAGAGGTGATGTCCGACTCAATAAAGGAAATGGAAGATGATTAGGTGATGGCCTATAAGATTGGTATTGTTCATCAAACACTACATCAGGTCAAAAAATAATCTTAGTGGTTCCTAGAACAATAAAATTATATGTCTTCACATATTCTCAGTACCCAACAAATATACATGGAAAAACCTTCATTTTCATTGATTTTATCTTATCATCTGGGATATGTACTCATCCATTACATACAAAAACCCTAAAGTCAAAACATTGGGCTTAAGACCATACCATTTTTAATTTCAGTATCATATCAATCATTGTTAAGTGGGGAGTGTAATTTTGAATAAGTTTATAAACATAATAGATTCTACCCAAAATTGAGGAGGCTAGTCTTTATAATGTAGTACATTGAATGTAAATTTTATGAAAAAAATATATATGATGTAAGGGTTTGATAAAGGAGATTATTTTGATTTAATTAACTTACAATTAACCATGCAAAATTTTAATGCATTAATGCTTTTAACAATGATAAATAATAGAACAATAACTCAAACACACAAGGAGGTTAGTACTTAGTTATATATAGTGGAGCATGGGAGATTTGAATGTGTAGAAAATTGGAATAGGTTGATTTGAAGCTAGTGATGCTTCTTTTCTAAGAATGGAAATGGAAAATTCCCTAGTGCAAGACCATACAACTATTGTATAATTTTTCCATAATTCTATATGGTCATAACTAGAGTTGTGTTATCTTGGACCCTTATGTAGAAAACTTATATAACTTCTTTTGCTCTTCACTTTTTTGGAATTTTGTTTTGTTTTATGTCACTCTAGCTCACACAACCTTGAAACAACCTATAATAACCTGTAATAACATGTAACAAAGTGGAAACCATATATACTTACAATACCATTAATCCAAAGTGTTAGATAAGAAAATTAGAAATTATATTTGTGGTGAGGTTTGAATACTCTTATGTGGGACCCTATGGAACCAATCCAAGTGTTGCACTACATACCCTCGAGTGGGATCAAGCCTCATTTAGTTATCTTAGGTGCATGTGCAAGTTTTAGTGCAATCTAATCCAACACTATATGAATTTTTGTGTCTATTGACACAAAGATAATGGGATACATATATATTAGAGAATTTATTCAATGATGTAGTTGTGCTTAATATATTAGACCAAACCTTTTTATCCATGAATGGCCTTTTAAAATGTTTGGAGTGACTTTGATCTTTATAAGGCATGGCTCTAGGAGATTTGTATGCTTGAAAAAGAGGACTCTTTGACTTAGTTGAGTTCTTCAAACCTCTATTAGTGACTTCTCTAAATGATGTGCAACTAATTATGGAATATTTAGGAGATCCTTGAGTGCTTTTGGATTGATATTTATAATAGAGTTTATGAAAGTGTCGGGTGAAATATAATGATAATTCCGACCCTAGATTTATATGAAGCAATGCAATAAATATTTAAATTGAAATCAGAATCGGGAGATGTGAGGGTGTGGAACCATACAAGTCATCCAGGTTGTGCAACTTATCCTTGACTAAATGGTACAATTTTGGACATGAAGCTTGTGATATGAAACTAAAAGTTGTAGAATGATGTAAAGAGATGGATTTTTTTTTGAATTAATAATTCCCGATTAATGACAAAGCGAGTATGGAGATGAGTAAGTCAAGAAAGAGCTAGAGAGATGTATTGATTAGACTTAGAATGTGAGCATTTATCTTAGCAACAAAGTATATCCAAAGGATAAGTTACCAAATTTTACTGTCGACATTTTCCCTCTTTTAAGTGCGTAATTGAAAATTGCATGTTTAAAGGAAAAACATACCTGAGTGTGTACACATACTTTTTCTTCACTTGATAATTGTATTCTAATGTATTGGTGTTTGCATGCTCTATGGTGAAACCTATATCATAGAATGTAGTCAATGTTTATGATGAAATTAAATTGTAACCTCAAGTAAAAATAACACATGTAACTTTATAAAATTGAACTTGAAAAAATTAAAGTGAATGAGATTAAAAACATGGAGGGAATACACTTTTTCAGTAGGTGGAGGTAAGATATTTCATTCTTGTTATACTTTGTAGATTAGGCGTCGATCATTCTACATTGTGCCAAAGGAGAAACTAGAATGTTAAGCACATGCAACCCAACACTAAAGAGAGATGAGGAACTAAAGTACCTCGTTAGATAATACCTTGTAATAGAATGATTAGTAACCTTGGTATCTTCCCTTTAAATTTAAAATATATGAGTTCTATGAAAAAGTTTTCCACTTTGATACCTTCCACATCCCCATGAACCGCACTACAAAATGGATATAGGTCCAATTTTTAGATAAACTAGATAGTAAAAAAGGAATGGATATAATATGCCCCCACTGTTGTGCAATGGATATTGAGTATGTAAATTATTGAATAACATGTAGGATAAGAAGCCTCGTATCCCTAAACCTTGTTCTTGAAACTATGTATGATCAATGTAGAGTGGAAGTAATGAAGAACTCGTGCCTTTGTATAATGATTTGTATTGTGTAATTTATGTCTAAAATTGAATTATAATTCTGAAATATCTATAAGAATATGAAAATGTTAGAAATTTTGAGAATATTCCCTCTATTAAAATGTCTAAAAGGGTCAAGACCATACTACGATCTTTCCTAGAGTGTACATTTTGGCTAGTAATTACTTGTGCCACTTATTATTATTTGTACTTATTTCTAAGGATTTTTACCTTTTGAAAACATTTTCCTATATCTTGTATTCTACATTTATTGGATGTACATGTAGAATACATCTCAATGAATGCCTCATCTTTTTAGGCACTTGTGATAAAATAATTTGAGATTGTAGATCAAAAAAAATATGTGTACTCATGTTGGATAAGTCTAATAATATTATTTAGATCATATATAAGGATGGAATGGTGGCCACCATTAGGAACATATAACTTCAAATGAGGTTTCATGTGATGGATACCATGGCACATAGATAAAGAAACATGAAACACACTAGAAACAAGACTATAAATAATACATATGTATAGAAATAAAAAATAATAGTGTATAAATATAAGCTAATCATGATCAAAAGTAAATAAAATAGTCATATAAAGGCATACAATTGTAAACATGGGACACCCATGGTGTTCAAGAAATTACAATTGAAGGAAATTTATGCCACAAATAAACAAGTAAGTGTATACATGAAAGATAATCATAGGGCTCCAAACATGGTACACTCATGGTGTTACAATAAAATCAAGTCACTCAAGTCATATAGAATAATTAATCACGTGATCAAACAATCAAGTATTCAATCATAGGAAAATGGTCAAGAAATGAAGTAGTCAAGAAAACAAACCCCATAAGAAAGTAATGAAATTAATGTGGTAAGAAAGTGTAGCAAAAATTATTATAAAAATATAAATAAAAGATAGGTCGGTGTTGCAAAAGACACGTATGTTATCCCTATTAGCTTAGAAGATAGCATATACACAATGTATCTAATCAAACATAATGAGAAATTGTAAAATAACTGAATTTTAAAAAAAAACTATATAGTGTAGTAGATACCCCCAAAGATTGGTGTTATTGGAAAGGTACTAAGCCATCACTTTTCATCTTGTATTAATGTGTGTGTTTCCTTGTTTTCATTCAAATGTGTGATAAGAAATTCCCAATTTTCAAGAATGAAAACCATACCCTACCTAAAATTTTTACTCAAAGGTCATCCTGAGCCCTCCTTCATATTACCTTAACCCCCAAGTCAGTCCTATAATCTCCATATAAGTATTTCCATGTGTTGTATCAGTGTTCCCATAGGTTATTTAGGGATATCCAGTCATTCCAAGTACTTCCAAGGCAAGATCCATCAAGACATGCCTTTTGACAAGCTTGGGAAAGGTAATTCTCTAATCTTCTTAAGGCTTGTGTGCACCCGTGAGCTGAATGCAAGGCCTAAACTCATCAAGGATGTGTATCAGATGGCCAAGATAATTTTTCAATAATTTTTGGAAGATTATGGGAGGTTCCATCAATTTTGGAGCAGTTTCAACCAAAGTGGGTCTTGGAGGATTAAGCAGTACACATTGTGAAAACAACCTTGAGCTTCAAGAAGTGATTATGGGAGATCCGAAAGGAGTTAGGAGTCAAAATAGAAATTTTTAGAAAGGTATTTATGATCCTTGGAAGATGGTAATCTCATATTCTTCACAACACCTAGGCGCATTATGTCCATAACTAGATTTTTACATGCACAACCTTGGATCTGAATAATAATACTATTGTTAGGGATAAAATGGCATAATAAAGAGCTGATACACATGCTATTTCATTCATAATTCCATTTTAATGCAGAATCATATAAAATTTCATCAAAAAAATCCTTCGGAAGCTCAATATATAGTCTCGACAGTGACTCCCCAAGGTAAAGCTTCAAGAGTTAGTCAATTTTTGAGTTGAAAATCCAGCCAATGGGAGAGTGGCACACTTTTTGCACCAAATATCCCAATTATTTGGTGTATATGGTGTAATAAAATTCTCCCCCTCCCTTTTAATCCCTCGACAACCATGTGACCCCAACAAACGATAAAGGTGTTTTTTCAGATCCCCCGCTCAAGCCCAACCACAAATTACTTCATGACACACGTGGCCCAATAGGGATGTGGTGCACTCTTTTAAACCAAATTCACCAATACCTTTGTGTACTTGGTGAAAAAAATTTAACTCCTTCCCAACCATTAAAAAATTACAAGTTTTTCATATTATCGTGTTGCGCTAATTTAGTTGTTTCTCGTTCTTCCTTTATGTAACCACCGACAATTCCTTCTATCTTCCATTGCTACTGCTACCACACCTTCCACAACATGTCCATAATCCATTCATAATAATTTATCATTTCTACAATGATAAAATATAATATTTCCAAGAAAAACCCATGAATGTGAGTTGTCAAAAACCCTAGCCTCCAAAACGCGACAAAAACATTCATATCTCCCAATCGTGCATCCAATCTCCCTAAAATTTTGGAAGATCTCACTCATCTAGAACCTTGGAGAAGAAAAAATATAAAATCCTATATGCAACCTAATATTTTAATGGTATCCTTTAAAAACTTTATTCCCTAGAGTGTATTTTTGTCATTTTCCATCAAACCGTGCAAGCGTGAATTGAGCCAAAAACTTGAACAAAGATCGAAGAGTGAAAACCAAAAAAAAGAATCTACTAATTTTCTCAATCCAAGACCCATGACGTGAAATCCTAAAAATTTTAAGTGCTAATAGTTCACACTTTCCATTTTTAGTAAGTTTCCAAAAATGGAAAACTCTTTCAGAATGAAAGACCAAAGAAAATCACACAAACTAGAAAATGAGGCAAGTGGATCAAAAACTCAAAAAAGTAAAAAGAAAATCATAACTTCATAAAAATGGAAAGTGCTTTAAATTTAGACCCCCAAGGAATCCATAAAAATCTTGGAATGTGAAGGAACAACTCAAGACTACAATGAGAAGGCAAAAAAGTGACACTACCCAAAATAACAGCTCTTGGGACCAACTTTCCAAAAATAGCAATTTTTGGTCCCAAGAGAAAAAATTTCTATCATCTTTGTAGTAACATATATCATCACCTTTTTCCATCATGAGGTTAAATTTCACTATCCTAGAGCCCATTTTGATCTTTCATCATAGTTCCCGAGTGTGGGTCACAACAACGTCGCTTACATGAACCCTGAGGAACTTAGGCATAGAATTTTTGGTGGTGAGAGAACTGAAAGAAGAAAATATATTTTCTAGTGGACTATACGTGGCAAGTGGTCATACCCTATCCCTCCAAAACATTTAAGTAGTGTTGGCTTATTCCCAACACTATGAACTTGATAACCTTGATCAAATATATGGACAACACGACAAATAAAATTACTCACAACCAGGGAGGAAATCGAGGCTAAGAAAGATCATTAGGACCAAGTGTATTCTTTGGTCATGAACATGGGTAGAGTTCAATCATCCCTTATGGTGACTAGGGGTGTGTTATCATTGGTGGAGGAAGATTTATCTCAAGTTTGGGAAAAGTATTTGTTCACTCGATATGAATCGATCAAGCACGTCATCGACGAGATGGAATCGTATGAAGAGTATGTCGAGAAGATAAAAAAGAGGCGGATTCCTAGATCCATAAACTTGGGGTGCCGAAATGAATCCAGATACTTTAACAAACAATTTATTGAAATCATTTGAGGATCGAGTTAAGAAAGATGCCAGAGATCCATTTTCATTCATAGAAAACACTTTGGAATCTCTGGAAGAGATATGGGAAATCATTTCCACCATTGCGAGAGAATCATCAGACTTGATACTCAGAGTGTAGAAACATCAAATCCCTTACTGAGAATTGCATCAAGTCACTCATTTTCATCTATATCCCTCATGAACACAAGGTAATTCTAGTAGAGGAAAGATTCAGGAAGGAGTTCAATGACATCTAAATTACACTGCAACACTTCTTGGGAGTCCTTCAGGTGGTAGGATCATCTTTGGAATAGTTATCTCACTCTCTTATTCTTCCTTTCCTTCTTTGACTGACCTTTCTTATCTCCCTCTTCTAATTCTTCATTATGTGTAATCATGATATTTCATCTTATTCATTAAAGTGACTTTATAAAGTTGAATTGTAGAAGTCCTTTTGTTTTATAAAAAGGGAACTTAATTTCCTAAGTCCTAGGAAGATGAAAATTCATGAGATGAATGAGGCAATGAAGAGTCATGTGGGGGGAGTTCAAAAGGTCATTTATGATTCTATATAATGTAATGACACCCTCATTCTTAAGGGTTGTCAATTTTGTACACTCAAGAGAGATTTTTTGAGCTAAGAAAGAGATAACAATTCTTCCACTTTCCTTCACCATTTTCCTCTATTTCCAACATTGTACAACTTGATGAAAGATGTCAATAAAGAAAGGGATTTTTATTTTCATGATTCATGAATGTGTGAAAATTTGTGTGCATGGTTTCCTCTAATCGTTGACACTCTAAACTTGTTTCTTTCTTATAAATTATGGATGTGAACTTTCTAATTATATTTGGTGAGAATATGATTTTCTACTCGCAGAGTTAATTCCCCTTATCTAATTTCTCACTCCCCTTCCCCATCTTTCGAAAATTCCTCCCTTACAATTTATTGTAAGAATTTTCCACGGTATAGTGGAGTGTGCTCATTGGATCCCTGGCCTCTTGGCCAACAACGAATTTTTATTTCTATTCATTCATAATAAAGTGGAGCTACACCACCCAAGCAAAGGGACATAGAGTCCCATAGAGCGTTGGCAAGAAGCCCACAAATTTATCTTCCAACAAATTTCTCACCAAATTTTTTTGCACCACCATGGGGCATAGACTTGGCAGCAATATGTACCCAAAATATGATCACAAGATCCAAAATCCAAAAAAATAAAATATTCCAAAAATATAAAAAAATAAAAAATTGAAAAAAACAAAAAAGAGAGAAAATTGAAGTCCATTGTTGAAATACCCTTTGTATTCCTAGAGTGTCCTTTCACATTTCCACTACAAAATTTTCTCAAACTGTCGAAAGGAAGATATACCAGTTGAGAGGAGAGATCATTGTTGATTCCACTTTCAAGGTTTTACAAAATCAGCCAAAAAAATCATAGATAACCCCTATTATTTTTCTCAAGCCTAATCCCCATCTGAGTCTTCAAGTGGTTCACCTAGTAATCCGATTCAAATCCTATTTATACTCCTCCCAAAAATTCTCCCATCTTTCAACCACTATTGAGAATTGAGTTCCCAAGTGAAGAAGAATGAGAACTAAAAGAAGGATTAGAAGAATAATTTTCTCAAAGCAAGAGAAGAATATGAAGTTGAAATAGAAGAAACAATGTCAGACAAAGTAGAAATACCTCAACCCATTATTCCATGGGGAAGGAATACAGCCCGTTTTCTCTCTACACCACCTCTTCATAGTCTACCAACATGTTCCCGTAAGAAACTTCCCAAAATATCCAAAGGTGATGGCACCCACTTTTGTAGAACACATCTCTTCCTTCACCACATCATGTGGAATTATTGGAGTCAAACATGAAGATGTTTTTGTAATATTTTTCATGGAACTCTCCAAGAAAAAGCAACAAAATGGTTCTACCTCCTTCCTTCCTGATCCATCACTTGTTGGAATGACATCAAAAACAAGTTTGAGGAAATATTAAAATCTATTGAGGACTGTCAAGATCTTCTAGTGTAATTGGAACAAATAAGGAAAGAATCAAATGAAACTATGAGAGACTTCGTGGCTCATTTCGACTAGTTGTTCCACAAGGATACCGAAGAGGATTCACCATTTGGAAAACAATGTCAAGATATTCTTCATTAATGCTCAATCACTGGAGGTAGGATTCTTCCTACAAAGGTTTCAACCAAGGAATCTAACAAAAGCACAAAGAATGGTTGTTGAACTTGATGATGATCTCATCCTATTTGGAAAGATCAAGAATCCCTCAAAGGGCAAGGCCCAATGTCCTAGAGATGAGAGAACTGATTCCTTTTTGCAAAAATTGCAAATGAAATGTCATCACTAAAGAGGGAAATTTTTGAATGAATATCTCCTCAAAGCAACAACAAAAATCAGATTGTAGAAATGCCCCCGAAATATTTCCTTGGAGGCCCCACTTGTCAATGCAAGTTGTAGGAGTCAAGAAGATGAAGAAGAGATCGAACAAGAAAGTAGAGATGATGATCTCCTAGAGGTTGAGGAAGTAGATAACGACACACAAATCATATTTTGTGAGTACTACAGAGAGGCTATGAAGATGATAGTGAAGATGAACCTAGTCTCTCATGTGCAGTGTTCACCCATTCCCAGTCTAAGAAAGGATCTTCTTCCTCCATTGCTACTAAAAAAAAGACTGGATATCCTCCTATGGTGACTCTGCAAAACAAAATAATAAGTCAAGGATCTCCACTTCCACCTTGCATGGAGTCTACATTGGAGAATCTTGATCCTGTAGCAAGCACGAGGACCCCCTCAATTCAAGTAAGTCTTCCAATACCCCTTCTAAATCTAAATCTATTCCTACAAAATCTAGTGCTTCAAAAGCTTCCACTTTACCTTTCAAAACAACCTTTGTTCCCCAAACATCTACCCCTACTTCCAAACCTATCCTGGCTCCAAAATAATTCCCTTCACCCCCTTGTATGCATCTGCTCCTTTTTACTTCATAGAATATGTGAATAGAACCAAAGTGTAAATTACTGAAACTGAATATTTGCAGAATTACCCTAAACAATTTGAGAGATTTGTTCGATATATCAAGAATGGTAGTTTAACACCCAATGTTATAACTCCTAGTTCTAAAGGAATACTACCAAACCCACATATGCCTCCATCACAGAATATGCTTGCATTGAGCACATCAAAGACCGACAAGGTCTATCCTTTCTACATATCCATTATTTTTACTGAGAATATGTATTGAACAATTTCATAATAATTCTAGTGACTTCGACAACGTGATGCCCATGAAGGTTACCAAGGCCCTCAAACCCACCATTACCCTTGACCTGGAGATCTTATTACTCCATGGAATCCAAAGAAGTCCCACTTGTAGGGAAGTTCAAAGATGCACAATTGGCTCTTGCGAAATTTCCAAATAAGAAGGTTTCAATGATGATCTTAGTAGCAAACCTGTTTCACTCGGAAATGCTTCGTTCCTTATAGAAACAGATAAGGTTAGGGTTAGGAGGAATACCTGTAGAATGTCGAGATGATGTGCGCGTACCGTAGAGAAAGATCAGGCTGACTGCGAAGAACTCCTTTTTGTCTTGGAAGGACTACCTGCAAATAAGAACACAAGACCACAAGATTTTGATTAGATAATAAATGAGGAATCGCTTTGGGTCCAGAAGTATGAAACTTCCTTTCGAAGGTGGTCAGGTCCCCTGCTAATATGAATTAACACAAAATACTGTAGAGTACTAATTAAATTGTTTCGTGGAACTAGGTAGGGAAAAGGCTGTTTTTCTTGGTTTTGATCAAAGGAACCGATGCTTAGGTTATCTATAACCGATGGCGGTCACTGATAACCGATACCGGTTGGTTCTAGGATCTTCTGGGCTGGTTGTGGTGTTTGTAATGGCTGGTTTTTGGATAGTATTGAGAAATGGGATGGTTAGAAGCTAAGGAATGATGGTTAGAGGCAATGGTTCGTTAGATAATGGGTTCAGGAACGGATTTGGGAAGATTACAATTCCAAAAGCACAAGAAATGTTATAATGGAGGACATGCAAGATATAACTTACTGGTTTTTTTTGATGAAGGTGCAAGTTGATCTCCTTTGCTGCCAACTCTTCTGGTTTCTTTACTCGTCTCTGCTTGGTCGAGTGAAGTTCTGGACTCTGCCGATCGCTTTGGACTCTCCTTTGGTTAAAAATCCTTCGACTGATCTCCCAAAAATGAAATTCCGATCCGTTGTTTTGGTTTGGGAAGCCCATTTACAGGGAACCGATGGCGGTTGCGTAACCGACGGCGGTCGAGTAGGAACCGGCATCGGTTAGGAAAAAGTAGGCTATTTTTAGTAAAATAGCCCACCTTCCCCGCTTTTCCCGAGAGATCAGGGCGGGGCTTGGTCAGGTGGCTAGAAGGTCGGCTTTGGGTGCGAGTAAGGAGGCATTAGTTATGGATGTGAGTCTAGACCAAGTCATGGGTCCTAATTAGGTTAGTTTTAGGGTTAGGGCTAGGTCATGATGAAGTGGCAAAGTGAGGTGGTAGGTAAGGTGGTGTAGATTTATCAATTACAAGGCAATTAATAAATACTTGTGTAAGGTTTAGGTAATGAGGTTAGGTTGCGAAATGAGATGCGGGTCACAAGGGGTCGTAAGACACAATTTTGGTGTCTACATTAGCCCCTTATTGTCGTGTAGCTTGTTCTGTAAAGCTGCGCGGACAATAATATGAAGTGGTTTCTCATGTTAAGGATATAGGTAATCCCCCTCAAATCTAGCACAGATTGAGCGAACGGGAAATCAGGGATAGGGTTGATAAAAGGTAAATGTTGTAGAGAGGATGGTAAGGTGGTGCGGTAGGTCCAAGGAAGCAGACGCATGTTGAAATGCAATAGTACGACTAGGGTACATGATTTGACTAGCAAACCAGCAATGTATAGGCAAAGGTCGATAGTTTATCCAAACAAGGGTGATATAATCCTGGTATCCAAGGCATAGGAAGTAGCTCCAGGGTATATAATGTAAGGTACAGAACGCTTAGGCATGTTCTAAGCAGCACTAAAAGGTTGGTTTGGTTGAGATAAACGTCACGGTCTAGGTCTAGGCAAAGTTGGTCGACGTATCAAGTCAAGGACCCTAATCATGCTAAAACACGAACAAATGAGCTCGATGGAACACAAGGTATAGATGGATGGATAAAATAAAACGGTGATCAGGGTATGGTATGGTTAATTGGTGCGGCCTTAGGGGCGGCCAAATGGTTAAAATGGCGCGGCCTTGGGTCGGGCCAAATGGGTTGGTTGCGGTCTTGGGTCGGGCCAAATGGTAGGTTAAGGCCTTGGGTCGGGCCAAATGGGGTGGTTGCGGCCTTGGGTCGGGCCAAATGGTAGGTTGAGGCCTTAGGTCGGGCCAATTGGTAGGTTGAGGCCTTAGGTCGGGCCAATTGGTAGGTTGAGGCCTTAGGTCGGGCCGAATGGTAGGTTGAGGCCTTAGGTCGGGCCAATTGGTAGGTTGAGGCCTTAGGTCGGGCCAATAGGTTAGGCGAGGCCTCTGGGTCGGGCCACCGGGTAGGTTGAGGCCTTAGGTCGGGCCGAATGGTAGGCCGAGGCCTTGGCGGGCCAATTGGTAGGTTGAGGCCTTGGGTCGGGCCAAATAGGTGGCCGAGGCCTCGGGTCGCCAATTGGTAGGCGAGGCCTTGGGTCGGGCCAACAGGTAGGTAGGTTGAGGCCTTGGGTCGGGCCAACCGTGGTAGGGCGAGGCCTCGGGTCGGGCCAAATAGGTAGGTTGAGGCCTTGGGTCGGGTCAATTGGTAGGTTGAGGCCTTGGGTTGGGCCGAATTGGTAGGTTGAGGCCTTAGGTCGGGCCAATTGGTAGGCCGAGGCCTTAGGTCGGGCCGAACGTGGTAGGTTGAGGCCTTAGCCTTAGGTCGGGCCAATTAGGTAGGTTGAGGCCTTGGGTCGGGCCAAATAGGTAGGGCGAGGCCTTGGGTCGGGCCAAATAGGTAGGTTGAGGCCTTGGGTCGGGCCAATTGGTAGGGCGAGGCCTTGGGTCGGGCCAAATAAGTGGGGCGAGGCCTTGGGTCGGGCCAAATAAGTGGGGCGAGGCCTTGGGTCGGGCCAAATAGGTAGGTTGAGGCCTTGGGTCGGGCCAAATGGTAGGTTGAGGCCTTAGGTCGGGCCAATTGGTAGGGCGAGGCCTTGGGTTGGGCCGGACAGAGGCGATATTGGTGAAAAAGAGGCAAGGAATAAGGAACGGCAAAGAATGGGGTAAAAGGGGTAGAGAACCGATGTCGATTCCGCATGACCGATGATAGAGAAGATGTATTTGTTTAACATCTAAATAAAATCGAATATGTATGGTGATTTGAGTTATGATAATAATAATATTGTTTGTGTTTTGATTTTCTTGTGTTTGAAAAAAAAGGATAAAGAGAAATGTGAAAAAATAAAAATACACAAAAATATTTATATTCACCACACAAGATAGGTTATGGTAGGGGATGGTCGAGCTAACCTTGGGAGACCCCATGTCTCCGAAGTGCTGCCTACATAGCCCATTGCACAAAGCAAGGAAGGGCCTCGGATCGATGTAGTTCTCCCTTAGGATCGTGGAGGGTGAATTTAGGCAATTTGGTATGGTTTAGGCAATTTGTCGCTTTTGGTAAAAATTTAATGTTGGTAGGGGTAATGTTGTTGGTGCTTTGGTAGGATAATGTTGTTGGTGTAGGTATAGGTAAAGCAAAGGTTAGCATACCAAAGTAGTAGGGAATAGTGTCCTGATTAAGATCAACACACAATTCTAGATGCAAGGCAAAGCGGAAAGAGTGCTCCATAGGTGAAAAGAGCTAAACAAACCACACAACGTAGAACGAGCCTGAAGCCCTAAGTGCCGTGTATAGACGAGAAGTCCATAGTTGAAAAGAGTTGTATGATCACAATATATCAGGTGTACGTTACGTCCCTTGAGTGGAAACAAATGGTGAGGTGATGTGGATGATATAGCTGAGGTATAAAGAACTTGTTATAACGAAAGAGAACCTACCCTAAATAGACAAGTCCATGACCCAAAAATTTCTTTTGTATGAGGCTTTTATTTTATTGAATGTAGACTGATCGATGCGGGAAGTCTGCAAGGGATATTGATTGTTTTATTCTTGAGGTCTTCACGAAGCTGATCAATGCGAGAAGCTTCGGATAAAGGCTGACTGTGTATAGCTGTCCTTCGGGGGAGCAGTCTATTTATAGTAGCAGAGATGATTTTAGTGCATAGCTGTCCTTCAGGGGAGCAGTCTATTTATAGTAGCAGCAATAGTTTGGCATATAGCTGTCCTTCGAGGGAGCAGTCTATATTTAATTTTAGATAACTAGATGTTCTTTTGGCGTGAAGCATCTAGTTTAGTAGGAAGTTTGACTCAAGAAAATCCCATAAGAATACGGCTTATTTTAATACTTTGAAGTCATGGACTAGACTAAGAAGGGGAAGGCATCGTAAGGGGAGGTGAGGGGTGAGCTTGATTTTATTTCGAGATGTAAGAGACAAGTGTATGTGGTGGTATGTGAGCTCAAGGGACGAGCAGTAGGCGGATAAGAAGTGATATAACACTAGATTCAACAGTAGAATGGTCGAAGATGCAAGGCATTAAGGGGTTCAGGCTCAGGTTTACCATTAAGCGAAGCTAAACGATAAGTGCCTGATCCATAGGTGTGAGTGATTATATAAGGCCCAATCCAATTGGGAGCAAATTTTCCACGTTTGCTCTTTTCTAGTTTGGTTACATGTTGATTCTCTTTGAGGACAAGATCACCAACCTTAAAGGTACGCTCATGAAGTCGCTTATCATAAGCACGCTTGATGCGTTGTTGATAGATTTGGAGGTGATCGAGAGCTGTAAGACGTCGTTCGTCAAGAAGCTCTAATTGGGCTAACCGCTCTTGGCGGAAATCATCGTTGGTGAGAATATCTTGAAGAGATATTCTAAGGGAGGGTATTTGTATTTCGAGAGGCAAAACAGCCTCGGTACCATATACCAATGAAAAAGGTGTGGCATTAGTGGAAGTACGAATGCTAGTACGATAAGCCCAAAGGGCAAAGGGAATGTGATCGTGCCAATTTCTTCCGATTCATTGATTTACTTTCATGAGGATTTTGGTTAGAGTTTTATTAGAAGATTCACCACCTCACCATTGGCTCATGGATAGTAAGGCGATGAGAAGCTAAGTTTGATACCAAAGTTGTCACAAAGGTCTTGTAACAACTTATTTTTGAAAGATTTACCATTATCTGTTATTAGGCGATGAGGAATACCAAAACGACAGATAATGTGATGGTTAATGAATTCGACAATTTTTTCTTTTTTGATTGAAATGAGTGGAACGGCCTCCACCCATTTTGTGTAATATTCGGTCGCTGTGAGTATCCAACGGTGACGTTGTGAAGAGGTCGGGTGAATCTCACCAATAAGGTCTAAACCCCATTGTGAGAAAGGCCAAAGATCTCGTGCGACCTGTAGCGGGTGGCTAGGAGTATGTTGAAGATTGGCATGTTGTTGACACATGACACAGCGCTTAACATATTCGTAGCAGTCGTTATTGAGAGTAGGCCAATAATAACCTAGGCGAAGGATTCGTTTAGCCACGGCAAGGCCGCTAAAATGTCCACCACAAATACCGTCATGGACCTGTTGGATGGTATGAGTGATTTCTGCGCCGGTTAGACAGCGAAGGAGGATGCCATCAAAGCCACGTTTATAGAGGAGTCCCCCCATGACAACATAACGCGAAACACTTTTAAGAAAAGCACGTTTGCCGTTACTAGTAAGATCAGGTGGGAGGACAGAGATTGTAAGGTAGTCATGAAATTGGTGGTACCAGGTATCCTGTGAATTAGTAGATACAGTATTTATCATACAAACTACCGGGGTTGAATAGGATGGGGCAAAAAGTTGTTGGACCACGACGAATAATTCAGAGTCAGTTGGCGCGGCGGGAATTTGCGAGGCTAAGCAAGCCATAGTATCCGCAAATTTGTTAGTGGAGCGGGGAATGGTTTGTATAGCATAGTGAGTAAATAAGGCTAGAAGTGACTCCACGTGGTGTTTGTACTTCTGAAGTTCCTCGTTTTTACATTGGTAGATGCCCGTAACTTGATTGACTACCAATTGAGAGTCGCCAAAATGTTGATAGATTTGATACCTAAGTGTAACGCAACTTGAGACCTAGAACAAGGGCCTCGTATTCCGCTTTGTATTATTAGTGCAAGGGAAATCAAGTCGGAATGAAAGAGGCATAGGTTCAAAGGCCAAAGAGGGATGAGAACAATGCCGGCTCCTCCGCCGCGACTGCACTTAGATCCATCGAAGAAGAGGGTCATTTGATACGACACTTCTCCGAGCGAAAGAGTGGCGATGAGTTCGTCGGGGAAGGTAAAATTGGTAAATTGTTCCCCAGGTAGAGGGGCCTCCGCAAGTTGATCTGCAAGAGTTTGTCCTTTGATTGATTTCTGTTGTATAAACTCAAGGTCGAGGTCGGCGAGGAGCATGAGCCATCGAGCGATGCGTTGGTTTAGGTGTGGTTTGGCGTACATATAATGAATGGGGTCCGTGTTGGTGATGACGAAAGTTTGTGATTCAGGAGGTAATGTCGGAGTTTGGTGGCGACGAATGATAGGGCCAGGCACAATTTTTCTACATGTGTATACCTAGTCTCGTAATCCACGAGGGTACGACTTATATAGTAAACGGCCTGCTCTCGGCGTGCCGGGTCTCGATGGGCGAGCATAGCTCCTATAGCATGGTCAGTGGCGGAAAGATAAAGGTAGAAAGGACGGTCGTCCTGGGGTGGGATAAGCACAGGTGGCTGCAAGAGATATGTTTTGAGAGCTTCGAAGGCTTGGTGACACTCCTCACTCCATTGAAAGGCAACGTCCTTTTTTAGAAGGTGATGAAAAGGGTGACATCGATCCGAGAGTTGGGAAATGAAACGCCGGATGGATTGAAGTTTACCCTGCAAACTACGCAATTGTTTAAGGTTTTTGGGTGGGGGCATTTCTAGGATAGCTTTTACTTTAGATGGATCGACCTCAATGCCACGTAAAGAGACGATAAAGCCTTAAGTTTCCTCGAAAAGGACACCAAAGACACATTTCTTTGGTCAAGACGACGATGAATATTGTAACAGGCGATCAAAAATAATGGTTAAAACATCGAGATGTTCACTGCGATGTTTAGACTTGCCCAGAAGATCATCAACGTAATCTTCGAGGATAGTGTGCATAATGTCATGGAAAATGTAGGTCATAGCCCGCTGATAGGTCGCACCAGCATTCTTAAGGCCAAACGGCATTACACGGTAACAGAAAGTTCCCCAAGGAGTTATGAAGGCAGTTTTGTGTTGATCGGCAGGGGCAACCAAAATTTGGTTGTAACCTGAAAAGCCATCCATGAGAGAAAGCATTTCATGACCCGCAGTGAGATCAACAAGTTGATCAATACTTGGGAGGGGGAAGTCATCCTTAGGGCAAGCGAGGTTAAGATCCCGGAAATCCGTGCATATCCGAAGTCCCCCCGTCGCTTTCGTGACAGGTACGATGTTAGAAATCCATTGAGGATAGTCAATAGGCGTGTAATGAAGGAAACAGAAGGAGTCGCTTGAGCTCCTCTTTGACCAAGAGAGCAATGCGTGGATGCATTTTTCTCAATTTCTCGCTTGACTGTTTGGAATCGGGGTTTAAAGTGATGTTATGGACGGCAATGGTAGGATCAATTCCTCGGCATGTCGGCGTAAGACCATGCGAAGCTTGGTCATGAGCACGGAGAAAGGTGGTAAAGGCGGCTCGTTCTGATGTGTCAAGGGATTGTCCAATCTTCACTATGTGAGGATCTTCCTCCGTGTGGATGTTGATTTCTATAGTAGATTCATTCAGCATGGTTTGAGTTTCAGATGGTAAGGCACGTTGAATATAAGAATCATCCGCGCCTAGGTAAGTGAGGATGGAGTCGTCATCCTGGCATTCAACAACATTAATCAAAGGTGAATCCTCTTCGATCATGTCTGGATACAGAAGGGGAAGAGAAGATGGGTCCTCATTATCGCGTTGATAAGTGAGAGGACCTATGAAGATAGCATTTATGAAAAAAAAAAGTTAGGAGGGATAGATTCAGGGTCCATCGATTCTGTGGGAGATGATGGCAAAGTGGGTGATGATGGTTTGGTAGGGGCGACATCCTCTTCTTCCAGGATACAGCTGACAGGAGGTGTCTCTTGCGTAGGTGTTTCGGAAAAACCAAGACCACTGCGATCATTATGTTTGCGTGTGGTGATGGGGATGAGAGTATGTCGGCCTTGTTCGTAAAGGCCAAAACCAAAGCCTTTCCACGCACAGCGAGTCAAGAAGGTGAGGGCAAAACGACGATTTGTCAAGTATTGAAAATCGGATTGGAAGGGAACCACACCAAGAGGAGGTTCAGGGGTAATGGAGGATGCGTCAACACCCCCGTATGTTAGGTTAGTGCGACAATGGGGTGGTCCGTAAGAGATTATCTCCCCCACGCGACGGTCGTAGGTGGGGTGTGCATGTAATTGTCCGTACTCCTGCGGGGTAGGGAAAGAACTAACGTTATATAGGCGATACTCCCCCAGCGTAAGGCGATGAAAAACGTCTACTAAGGGGTCGGAGGTTGGGATGTTAGCTGCGGAAGAGAAGTGGTTTGTGCGATGGTGGTTTCACTCCAGTAGGTGCAGTTGAGGTGGACGGTTGAGGTATATTGGAAGAGGATGGTTGGGTTGAATGTATGGGTGTCTTAATTGGTATAAGCACATCGTTTGGGCGGTATAACATATTGCAAGTTTTGAAGGGGGGAGGATCAGCTTTTACAGTGTAGGACTTCCCCTCGTACTCAAATTTTATACATCGATGTAATGTTGAGGGGACGCATCCCATGGCCCGGATCCAAGGACGACCTAGCAATATATTATATTGGAACTCTCCTTCAAGGACATAGAAGAGTTCGGGCAAAGTACGTGGGCCTACGCGAATGTTGAGGATCACGGTGCCTAAGGTAGAAGTAATAGCATCATTGAATGACCGCAACATGATGGGGTTGGCACACATGCAACTAGAAGGGATGTTCATTTGTTGGAAGGCTTTTGAAGAGATGATGTTTAGGCTAGCGCCCCCGTCAATCATAACCCGACGTACTCGAATGTCTCGGACGTAAGCGGAAATGAAAAGGGCGGTCGTGGGTCTTCCTCGTACTAAAGTCGATAATTTCATCTTCCGAGAAACTAACCGCAGCGCTTGTTGTTTTGAGACATGATGGTGGGGAGATGGATTGTTTGGTGAGAGAGGCAACATGATTGGGTGTTAGAATGGAGGCCACGGGCGTGGTTTCATTGGGAAAACCTCTATCCTCAAGGATCTCAACGAGAGCTTGTCGATGAGATTCGAAGTCTCGAATGAGATCATATAGTGTCATTTTTACGGGCGATTGATGAAGCTGTTTGATCATGGTTCGGTGGGCAACTCCATTAGAGACGGGATAGGCGGGTCCGCGAATAACCACTTTAGGTGGTGGTGTAATCGGGATGGTTGAAGGAGAAAGAGATGCCGCAGGTGTGTTTTCTTTCGCCTTCCCATTGTTTTTCTGTCCTCGAGTAGCGACACTAATCATATTAATCTCGTAGACCTGAGATGAAGAAGATGGTTGGGATAATTCATGGTCTTCAAGAGGTGGGGTTGTAATAATGATCGATCTTGGTGAGGCGGGGACAGATGGTATAGTAGAGGGAATTGACGCTAGAGGTCTCTCCCTGCGTAAGTTGTTTTTCTTAATCTTTCGATCCGGAAGAGGTGACTGGCGAAGGATGGTTTTTAGAGCTTTGCATCCTTCTACATCATGTCCAGGTGTGCGGTGATAGGCGCAGATTTTAGACTCATCATAATCCACAGGTCGGGGCTTAGACGGGTCATAAGGTCGAAGTGGGGGTAGAGAGATGGTCGCATTCTCCACCAACATAGCAAGGATTTTGGCGTAGGATCCTTTGAGTGGGTCAAAATCAGAAGAAGATGAGGGTATTGATTGTGTGGGTTGTGGTAATGTTTGGGCGTGTTTAGTTCGTATGGGTGGTGGTTTAGTCGAGGGTGCGACACATGTTTTTCACTAAACGTGGTTTCTTGGTTACGTTTACGCTCAAATTGGTTAGATGATGAGGCTGCGTGAGATGGCATGGTAGCGGAAACAACCACGAGAAAGGGGAGTGACAGAAAATAAATCCTTTGATGATGGGATGGGTTTAGGGTTGATAGATGGACCGGATACACGGGGTAACGATGTTGTGATACCCTTTGATCTCTGTATAGGTGTAAAAGGCGTAGGTTGTTTTGCAGAAAACAAAGGAGGTATGATATATTGATGTAAGGTGGAGGGATGAGGTCCCAATATGGAAGGTGGGTGTGAAGATGAGGGTTTTGATAGAGGCCCGGATTGCGTTTGTCTCCTAGGTGGCGGGGCGGGTTTATTTTGGGATAAATCGAGTCGCTTAGGCGGGTGTGTTAGACTGGGCATTGGTGAGGTCCCAAGCGTAGGGGAAGATCTGGTTAAGTTGATAGAAGTGGACGGGGAATTTGGTAGAGGTGAGGGGGGTGAAGGCGAGAACAGGGGCATTTTAAGCTTCGTAAGCACTTCGGGTAGATGGTGGAGACATCGGGATCACCATTTGCATTTGAGTAGAAACAGAGTACTCAAACGTTCCCATAGGGCCTATCTATCTTCTCGTGGAATGACAAGCCTCCAGTGTAATTTGTAATTTTGGTACGTAGAGGAAAAGTGAGTTGTAATTCCAATCCATCATGGGTGTGACACAGAGGCGGATGAGGCATTGTATCAATAGATGTCGGGAGGTCAACCGGTCGTTGAAAAGATTTAGGTGATGAGGGACTAATAGGCAGAAGGGCAGTTTGGAGGGGGTCTGTCATGGCTAAAGAATTTAACGATGTCGGTGCGAGAGATTTCTCATCTAAGGATGTCAAAAGGAGTGGTGTACCTTCCTCTTGTGCGGCAAGAGTGGTAGAAGGAGACGTCTGGGAAATGGATAGATTAGACAACATCCGCTCGCAGTTTTGTAGGGATGTGGTGTAAGAAGACTCATTAATGGGAAGGGAAGCCTGGGCAGCTAACTCTTCTATGGGTAAAGGAATGATTTCGCTTTGGCTTGATGGTGGTAAAGGAGGTTCGGGCTCCTGTGTTAGTGAAGAGGCTTGATTCAAAATTTTCTCGATAGAGGCTTTTGGCTGGGTATCGAATACTGCATGGATCTCATGAACACTCTCCTCAGCTAAGATATCTTGGTTTACGTTGCTGCTGGACGAGTGATTCGGGAATGGCTTGTTGAAAATTTTCAGATTTCGGTTAGCAGGGGCGTTAGGATTATCGAGTGTTATATCCCCTGCATCAACCATTTCCTGCACTATGTTTTTCAACATCTTGCAGTTTTCATGACTATGTCCTTTTACGCGGTGAAAGTTACAAAAGTCATTTTCTTTGTACCAGGAAGGTATTGCGCGGGTGGAGTCAAACCCAGAGTGAGGTTTTACAGGGGGCAAGGTGATAGCCCCAGCTTTGAGCAATTTCTCTAGGATGATGCCATAAGTTTCTCCCAAGGGAGTGTAATTGGTGGGCTCAGCTTTGTATTTATAGGTGGTTTTTGGTGGAGTATTGGACGGTGGTTGGGATTTGACCATCACCGCGTGGACAGCTCCTTTTGATTTAGAAGAGGTTGACGCGTGAGGAGTGGTGGTATTTGGTTTATTGGTAGAATCAGGAGTTCGGAAAGTGGAGTTCTTGTTGCGCAACCGCAATTTCTCTTCCTCTAAGGCCCGAATTTCTAATTTTCGAGCCATAGTAAAGGCCTCGTCGAATGTACGGAAAGTTTGAATTTGGAGGGTAGGGGAGATGTGCTTAGCGCATGCCCGCGTAAAGAGTTCGATAAGTTCGGTTTGAGGCAAGGCATACGTAAGTTGGTTGATAAGGCCCCGCCATCGTCCAACGAAATCTGCGATAGATTCGTCTTCGAATTGTCGGATGGCATAGAGGTCAGTGATAGATACTTTCTTGGCAATGTTAATGGAGAAATGATCCAAGAAAGATTGGGCTAGTTGGTTAAAAGAGAAGATTGAGTGCTGGGTTAAAGCACTGTACCACTCCAAGGCAGGCCCTGATAAGGACATGGGAAAGGTGCGGAGTAACAAGGCATCATCATGGGCAATCAAATAACAAGCATGTCTAAATGATCGCAAGTGTTGTTGAGGATCCTCTTTACTGTTAAAACGAGTAAACTTTGGCAACTCCCATTGAGGAGGATATGAATGAAGGGGGACAGAAGGGTGAATGGGCTCCCGACAAACTTGCTCGTATGTCAAGGCGCTACGACTTCCTGAAACGGAAGCCTCCAGGTTTTGCATTTTGTCCATCATTTGCTTGATGAAATCTGTGGTTGGATGAGGTGATGGTGCCACAGAATAGGGATGTCCCATATAAGGTGTTGAGGTTACTGGATACGTGTATGGGAATGAAAAGGTAGGCGGAGCTTGAGAAGGAAAGCTCGTTTGAATAGGTGGCAGAGAGTAAGTCATGAATGGAGTGGTCTGAAAGAGAGACGAGATAGGGGCAGTTGGTGGTGGCGATACGTGGGGTCCAAGATTAACAAAAGGAAAGCTAATCGGGGTCGTATGAACCTCTGCCGCTGTCGGATTGGGAGACGGGGCTAGTGATGCGGGAAGTAAGGTATTGTTATCAGGAGGAGT
This sequence comes from Taxus wallichiana var. yunnanensis, assembly GCA_018340775.1. Classification (NCBI taxonomy): domain Eukaryota; kingdom Viridiplantae; phylum Streptophyta; class Pinopsida; order Cupressales; family Taxaceae; genus Taxus; species Taxus wallichiana. The sequence continues at coordinate 157,411,733 of CM031240.1, read as the reverse complement.
AGGAGCTAAATGAGCAGCTATACTAATAGGCATGCCCATAAGGAGCTGACCATCAGGCGCACGGTCAGGGGTATGAGACAAATAGTATTGTACAGCGCTGGGATTAGCATCTAGAAATTTGGCAAAGTCCTTGTCTCCCACAGGAATTTGGGGGATCTCACTGGTGTCCGTAGGGTTTCCTATAGAATGTGAAGGGGGTGATTCAGGCAAAGAAACAGAGCAAGCGTGTGAAACCATGGCGGCGGCTTGCTTCCGAGTGATGACAACCATAGACCAGAACACACAGGAAAGTTTCAATCTATCAAGGACAAAAACAACCTCAGAATGGTGAATTTAGCAAGTTGCTGGTTTGTCAGGGGCTGAGAGAGACAGTAACCGATATCGGTTTGGTAACCGGTGTCGGTCACAGGGAAAACGACGTCGGTCCCTTAACCGATGCCGGTGTCAAAAATCTAGAATAAGAAAATACAAAGGGGTTGCTAATTTGATTTTTAGCAACGTTGAGTAGTTTAGCAACTTATTGATCACAGAAGACAAAGTATGACAGAGAAAACAGGATTTGAAAACAAGCAAGAGGCACACGCAAATGCAGAGATTAACCTTAGGGTTAATTTTAATTATTGTGGGCTTATGCCTTTAGACGTAGAATGATGTCAGAATCCTAAACAACAAGACTTAGGGGAAATATCAAGTTTGTTTTGGCTTATAAGGTTACCTCAATCGGGCGGAGGAATACCGCGGAAAAGGGGGGATGTTTGAGATGTTGTGTTAATTGTGAAGTGATTCAGTATGTGTTGTGCAGTGAAACTAAGGTTAATTTCCTGTCAATACCGTGGATATCACCCCCACGTGTACGACCTGTTACTTAATCTATGTTCACTAGAATTGAAAAACAACAGGCAGGAATGTAATGCATGTGTTTTAAAACCCAAATCGAAAGTGATATTCGATGAAGCAAAAGAGATGACTTTTACTAATGCAAGATGCAAAAACAAAGCAAGTTCTTTTACCAGAATAATAAAATACCCTGTGAATATCTCTAGAAGAAGAAAACAACAAGTATGCTCCCTATAATAACAAGTATGAAATAAAGAAAAACCCAAAATGGGTCCCACCGTGCATGCCAAAAAATGTTTCACTCGAAATGCTTCGCTCCTTATAGAAACAGAGATAAGGTTAGGGTTAGGAGGAATACCTGTAGAATGTCGAGATGATGTGCGCGTACCGTAGAGAAAGATCAGGCTGACTGCGAAGAACTCCTTTTTGTCTTGGAAGGACTACCTGCAAATAAGAACACAAGACCACAAGATTTTGATTAGATAATAAATGAGGGAACTGCCTTGGGTCCAGGAAGTATGAAACTTCCTTTCGAAGGTGGTCAGTTCCCCTGCTAATATGAATTAACACAAAATACTGTAGAGTACTAATTAAATTGTTTCGTGGAACTAGGTAGGGAAAAGGCTGTTTTTCTTGGTTTTGATCAAAGGAACCGATGCCGGTTATCTATAACCGATGGCGGTCACTGATAACCGATACCGGTTGGTTCTAGGATCTTCTGGGCTGGTTGTGGTGTTTGTAATGGCTGGTTTTTGGATAGTATTGAGAAATGGGATGGTTAGAAGCTAAGGAATGATGGTTAGAGGCAATGGTTCGTTAGATAATGGGTTCAGGAACGGATTTGGGAAGATTACAATTCCAAAAGCACAAGAAATGTTATAATGGAGGACATGCAAGATATAACTTACTGGTTTTTTTGATGAAGGTGCAAGTTGATCTCCTTTGCTGCCAACTCTTCTGGTTTCTTTACTCGTCTCTGCTTGGTCGAGTGAAGTTCTGGACTCTGCTGATCGCTTTGGACTCTCCTTTGGCTAAAAATCCTTCGACTGATCTCCAAAATGAAATTCCGATCCGTTGTTTTGGTTTGGGAAGCCCATTTACAGGGAACCGATGGCGGTTGCGTAACCGACGGCGGTCGAGTAGAACCGCATCGGTTAGGAAAAAGTAGGCTATTTTTAGTAAAATAGCCCACCTTCCCCGCTTTTCTCCCGAGATCGGGCGGGTTTGGTCAAGTGGCTAGAAGGTCGGCTTTGGGTGCGAGTAAGGAGGCATTAGTTATGGATGTGAGTCTAGACCAAGTCATGGGTCCTAATTAGGTTAGTTTTAGGTTAGGGCTAGGTCATGATGAAGTGGCAAAGTGAGGTGGTAGGTAAGGTGGTGTAGATTTATCAATTACAAGGCAATTAATAAATACTTGTGTATGGTTTAGGTAATGAGGTTAGGTTGCGAAATGAGATGCGGGTCACAAGGGGTCGTAAGACACAATTTTGGTGTCTACACAAACATTCGACTTTTTGGAATATTTCTCGAGAAATTTTTGTCAACAATCGGGAGGTAAAATCTAGATGAATTGGTTTTTGTAACCATCTTGGTGAAAGGAGACATGGAAAAATTTCTTCCAGAAAAGAAGATGAGGTACACGATGCAAAAGGTAGGAAATCTAAGAGAAAACATTTTGTACCAAAATAGCATGAGGATGAATCATTTTGTGACAACTGAAGAGGAGGACAAGATCCCAATCTTGATAGGACCAAACATTCCTTCCCAAAGGAATATTTATTTTTAGGAAGCATTGAGGAAATTTGAGTTGTAAGAGGGTATCCTTGAATTTCCAGATGATGCAAACCATGAAGAAGAGGAAATGGTTCTTAGTGAATCTCAAATGGAGAAACCAGCTTGTATGCTTACCCAGGAGGAGGAGATATTCTCATTCCCATTTGGGGATGAAGATGATCTTGATCATGTCATCCATGGAGAGACAAAGCCATCCTATGATGAGCCCTCAAAGGTTTGAAAGAACAATCTATGCAAGATCTCCTAAGAGCCACTAAAGAGATAGAAGATCCTGAGATCAGTCTTGAACTCCTGATGTAAGCCATGAATCTGCAAGACAAGAGAATCTTATTTGGAAGCCTCAACCAGTGTGAATATTGGCCATGTTGAAATAAAGTGAGATGAGAAATCTGATGTCCCTCCCGAGCCAATATTTGATGGATACAAAAATGAAATGGAGGTATTTTCTTTCCCATTTGAAGATGAAGATTCTTTCCATGATGAATAAATTTAAGTAAGGAGATTTGAGGCCCTTGGCCCGAGGCTCCCCTTAACAAATGAAAAATGAAATGCAGCAATTCCCAAGATGATGAAGCAATCCCTCCCAATGATTTCCTTGAACTTCAAGATGAGGATGCTTTAAATGAATGCAAAGGTGAACTGTTGGAAATTTCAAAAGAGAACTTCATGCAAGAAATCTTGGATGTGGTAGAAAATTCAAAGATCCCAAGCTAAGTCTTGATCTCTTAGCTCATTCCATGGCCATACAAGATAGGTATGAGGTTACTTTTGATCCTCCAGTCAATATTAAAAACCTCATAGTGGAATGGAGCAAAAGGATGAATTCATGATTTCTTGTGGAAGGGATTTCAATAAGCATGAATGCAGGGAAGAAGGAAGTTCAATAAATTCAAACAAAAACCAACCTTGGGGCGTGATAAGTTACTTAATGAGATATTAGTAATGTGGGTAAGATAGGAAGGAAAATAACACTATGAAACTGATTTCAAAGAGAATGAAGGTAATGGAATTTATAAGAGAAGGCCTGAGCATCAAGAATATCATGTAGGCTCACTCCTACCAAGTACACAGACAATCATGAAAGCACTGGATTTCATAAATAGTTAAGGAGAGGAGGATACTTTCTCAAACCGGTCAATGGCTTCATAGAACAACATCACTCAATGTGCCCACTCAGGGGTAACCTCTAAGAAGAGAAGAGCACTACAGTGAAAGTGGGTTTTCCCCCACCTTGTACTATAGGTGATTTAGGTTTGTTTCCCCTTTCCATTTTTGTGTGTGTTTTTCCCTTTGTTATGTGGTGTGTTTCCTTTCAGTTGTGTGTTTGTGTGTATTGTCCCTTTCTGTCTATCTCTTGCAAGTTGTGCATGTTCTACAAGGCCCAATGGATAAGGCACTAGTCAATATTATGTATGGAGATTCTGGAGTTCTCATGTTATTTCTTCGTTGTGCTCAAGCCATTGTTATCATGCAAATGCGCAACAAGAAAATTTCCAATTTTCAAGCATGACAACCATACCCTACCTAAAAATTTTTACTCAAAGGTCATCCTGAGCCCTCCTTCATATCACCCTAACCCCCGAGTCAGTCCTATCCCATCCATATAAGTATTTCCATGTTTCATGCCAATGTTCCCATAGGTGAGTTAAGGAAAGGTCCATCAAGACAGACCTTTTGACAAGCTTGGGAAAGGTTATTCTCTTGTCTTTTTAAGGCTTGTGTGCACCCCGAAACGGAATGAAAGACATGAAATAATTAGGAGGTGTATCGAGGGCCAAGATCATTTTTTAATCATTTTGGAAGATTACGGAAGGTTCCAGCAATTTTGGAGAAGTTTTAACCCAAGTGGATCTTGGAGGCTTAAGTAGTGCACAGTGTGAAAAACAATCCCCAGCTTCGAGAATTGATTCCAGGAGCTACATAAAGAGTTAGAGTCAAATGGAATATCTTCAAAAGGTATTTCAAAGCCCTATATGATGGTAATCTCATATGTTTCACAACACCTAGGTGCATTATGTCCACAACCAGTTTTTTTTTGAATGCATAGCCTTAGAGCCTGAAAAAATCCATATGTTTAGGGATAAAATGGTATAATAATGATATTATTCTCCAACCATTGGATTAAGAAGGAAATTTATAGGTGGAATCATCTAAAATTTCATCAAAACACTCCTCCGGAAGCTCAAGATATGGTCCCGATAGGCGGCTCCCCAAGGTAAAGTTTCAAAAGTTAGTCAATTTTTTTAGTTGAAAATCCAACCAATGGGAGAGTGGTGCACTTTTTTGCACCAAATTTCCCAAGTATTTGGTGCATATGGTGCAATAAAATGTTCCCCCTCCCTTTTAAGCCCTCAATCAACCATGTGACCTTGGAAAATGATAAAGGTACTATTTTTACCCCCCACTCAAGCCCAACCGCAAATTACTTCACAACACATGGCCCAATAGGGATGGGGTGCACTTTTTTTAACCAAAGGAACCAATCCATTGGTACAATTTTTACACAAAAAGTGTGCTCCTTCCCAACCATTAAAAAATTACAAGTTTTTCATATTGTCGTGTTGCCACCCACTACTTCCCATTCTTCCTTCACGTAACCATCGAAATTCCTTCAATATTCCATTGTTGATGCTACCACACTTTCCATAGAAACTCCATCATCCATTCATAATCCTTAATCACTTATATATTGAAAAAGATAATATTTCAAAGAAAACCCCACGAATGTGAGTTGTTAGAAACCCTAGGCTCCAAAACAAGAAAACGCTCATATCTCCCAAACCATGCATCCAATCTCCCTGAAATTTTGGGTAGATCCCCTCATCTAGGCACCTAAGAGAATCAATTTCAATTTTTAGTAAGTTTCCAAAAATGGAAAAATCCTTCGAGATGAAAGAACAATGAAAATCACACAAACTAGAAAACTAAGGCATGCAGGTCAAAAAGTCAAAAAGCAAAAAGTAAAAAGTAACTTTCCAAAAATGGAAAGTGCTTTTAATTAAACCCCAAGGAATCGGTGGCAAGATTGGAATGTGAAATAACATCTCAAGATCTATCAACAAGGTGAAAAAGCAACACCTTTGCCTAAAATAGCAACTCCTGGATCGACTTTCCAAAAATAGCAGCTTTTGGTCCCAAGAGCAAAAATTTGCTATCATCTTTGTAGTCACATATATCATCACCTTTTTCCACCATGAGGTTCAAGTTCACTGCCCAAAGCCCATTTTGGATCTTTCATCATAGTTCCCAAGTATGGGTGATAGAACATCACTTATATGGACTGGAGGAACTCGGGCACAAAATGTTTAAGAAAGCCAAGAGAACCAAAAGAAGAAAAGATCTTTGCTAGTGGACTATATTTGGCGAATTCATCCCCATCCCCTGCAAAACATTGAAGTAGTGTTGGCATGTTCCCAATCATGTGAACTCCGATAAACTTGAACAAATACATGGACAACATGGCAATAAAAGTACTCACAACCAGGAGGAAATCGAGGTAGAGAAAGATCACTGGATCAATTGTATTATTTGGTCATGGACATGGGTAGAGTTCGATCATCGCTTCTAGAGAATAGGGGTGGGTTCTCATCGCAAAGGAATATTTATCTCAAGTTTGGGCCTAAGTTTTTTTCTCGATATGAACTAATCAAGCGCACCATTAACAAGATGGAATCGTATGAAGAGGATGTTGAGAAGATACAAAAAGAGGTAGATTCCCGCATCTAGAAACTATGGGTGCTAGAATGAATCCGAGATACTTCAACGAGATGAATTTGTGTAATCATTCAAGGATGGAGTCTAGAAAGAGGTCGAGATCCATTTTCATTCACGAAAACACTTTGGAATCTCTGGAAGAAATATGGGAAATCATCTCCACCACCGTGAAGAATCATCGACTTGATACTCGGAGTGTAGAAAAATTAACTCCCTTGCCGAGAATTACATCAAGTCACTCTGGGCCATCCTATAGACACCCTAATTTCACATCTGTCCTAAATCAATTAATTCCCCTTCCTCATTTCCCACAAAAATACACTTCAAATTAATCAAATATAATTTGATTAATTATCCATTTCAAAATCTAAAAAATAACCCAATCCTCACCACATGTCATTATTCTCCATGTTTTTCTACTATTGAATTAAAAATTCAAAATCAAATCCTCACCCACTCTTCATGGTCCCCACTCACCTAAAATCCTCCACTTATGAATTAAAAATCCAAAATCAAATCCTCACCCATTCTTCATGGTCCCCACTCACCTAATCTTGCCCACATTTTCAAACCATGATTACTTAAATTACTCTAAGTTAATCACTCCCCAGCTATAAATACAGCCTTACCCCTCCCCTCTAAAGACACGGAGAATAATCTTGAATGCCTTGTCTAAGTTCTTGCATCCTTTAAGAAAATAAAATATTTTTGCCTCGTCCTAAAGCCTAAATAAGCGTCATCCTGAAGCACCCCAAATCCATAATCCTTTTACCCATTTGGTGCAAAGTAAGTGGATCATTGTTGTAGGAAGGCCTTGCTCCGTCTTGAAGAAAAGCACCTACATATCACATAATCGGGGCTCAATCCATGTTTCCTAGCCCATTATGAGGTTTGCTACGGAACGAAAAGGAGGAGGTATGATTGTTGGTATTTTACTTCCTTTTTAGTAGTGCATTTTTCCTAGCTTACACATCCAGATCCCTCAGAATGCAAGGTAATTGTGGAAGTGGAAAGATTCAACAAGCGATTCAAGGGCATCAAATTTACATATGTAACACTTCATGGGAGTCGTTCACAAGGCGGGGATCATCTTGAATAGTTCTCTCTCTCTCTTCTTCTTCCTTTCCTTCTCTCACCTTTCTTCTCTCCCTCTTCTAATTTTTCATTATGTGTAATCATGATATTTCATCTTATTCATTAAAGTGACTTTATAAAGTTGAATTGTAAAATTCCCTTTGTTTTATAAAAAGGGAACTTAATTTCCTAGGAAGATGAAAAGTCATGAGATGAATGAGGCAATGAAGAGTCATGTGGGGGAGCTGAAAGGTCATTTTTGATTCTATATAATGTAATGACACCCTCATTCTTAAGGGTTGTCAATTTTGTACACTCAAGAGAGATATTTTTTAACTAAGCAAGAGAGATAGAAATTCTTCCACTTTCCTTCACCATTTTCCTCTATTTCCAACATTGTACAACTTGATGAAAGATGTCAATAAAGAAAGGGATTGTTTCTTTTCATGATTCATGAATGTGTGAAAATTTTTGTGCATGGTTTCCTTTGATCGTTGACACTATGAACTTGTTATTTCTTTCTTATAAATTGTGGATGTGAACTTTCTAATTAGATTTGGCAAGAATCTGATTTTCTACTCATATATTTAATTCCCCTTGTCTAATTTCTCACTCCCCTTCCCCCATCTTTCAGAAAATTCCTCCCTTACAATTTATTGTAAGCATTTTTACGGGTACAGTGGAGTGTGCTCATTGGATCCCGACCTCTTGGCCAACAATGAATTTTTATTTTTGTTCATTCACAATAAAGTGGAGCTGCACCACCCAAGCAAGGGACCTATAGTCCTAGAGTGTTGGCAAGAAGTCCACAAATGTTTCCCCGATAAATGTTCTCACCAACAATCCTATATCAAGCTTAATATACCTCGTGAATGCATGTATGTAAAGAGTACATATATAAGCTATGTTATCCATCAAACCAATATGAAAAACATATATAAACTAATAATTCCTAAGAAGATGAAATGACTCAATAAATATATTCAAATAGAAATCAAAGTCGGGAAATGTGAAGGGAAGGACTGAATAAATTGGCCAAGGTTTGAAAACTTATCCTGAACACATTGTACTATTTTAGACATGAATCTTGTGATGTAGAACCAAAAGTTATAGAATGATGCTTAAAGATGATTTAATGTTTTTATTAATCAATAATCCCTAAGCTAACGACAAAGGAGGGTGTAGAGATGAGAAATTTGAAATAGATAGAGAGATTTATTGATTGGATTTAGAATTCAAACATTTTTTTAGTAAGGGAACATAGCCAAACTTTTCATTTCCAAAGAATAAGTTACCAAATTGAGTGTCTGCATGTACATTTATCTAAATTTCCGTAAGTGTTTATTTTTTGTGCTTTGTTACACCATTTTTTTGGGGGTGTAGGGAAGAATGTGTTGAAATTGAATGCTATCTTGCTCACAAAAAGTAATCATCTAGTTGTTAAAAATATTTCCTCCTTTTTCAATTATAATATTTTTATTTTCCACTCGATATATTCTCTTTAAGGGCATTGAAGAATTTAAAGTTATCAAATACATCACTAATTTTTTTTTCTGAAAGTAGACCCAAGTTTTGCAATAGAAATCATCAATGAAGGTAAAAACATATTTATACTTTTGAAAATAAACGAGGTAAATGTGGAACAACCGAGTTTTTCATTGGCTCTCCAACCTTTTCCTTTTGGAAATGGATCTTTGTGTTGTTTACCAAGAAAATGTCTTAAAAAACCTTGCATATGAATGAAACCTTCAAGTAACCCAAGAACCATATTGTGTTTATTTAGATTTTGTAATGAGTGATAGTTAAGATCACCATAATTATTTTTTCCAACATTTACGTAAGTTATTTTCATGAGTAAGCATGGCTTATGAAGGTTGATTAAATAGAAAGAAATAAAACTTGTACAATATGGATTGAAGATCAACCTTGTGATTATCTACAATAGAAAATTGTTCTTTATATTCTCTAATAATAAAATTATTTGTAGTAAACTTGAAACAAATTCCTTCACCCGAATGAGTGATCTGATAAGTGTATAGAAAGTTAACGCACAAATATGGAACATGGATAACTTTATAGAACATTACATTCACAATCTCAATGGAACCTTCACCTTAAATATTAATATGATTTTAATTTCCCACATAAATTTATGTCATGTTACTATACTTAAGAGTTTTAAATGGATAATCCTCATTTACTATGTGGTATAAGGACCACCAATCTAATATCCATTCATTTACCATTGATCCACTAGTTGTTGCAAAAAGAGCAACACCTATCTTGGAGGTAGGAAGCTCAATTTTTTTATCTTCTCTTCCAAGTATATGGCATATTATTGAAACACTTATATTTGGAATGACCTAGTGTTTTATAGAAATTACAACATAATTTTTCATATTTTCATTTCAATTTCCCTTTACCTTTGTCTTGACTTTGGGTAGAGTTTTATTTTATTTTTTTGAGTTCCCTTATGCTTAGGTTGTTCTTTACCTTTTTCCTTTAAAGATCCCTTGCCCTTGTTATTAATAGGTTGTGGAATCACATTAGAGTAATTGACTACGAATGAATTTTATTTGCAACCTCCAATTCATATATCACCAATAAAAATATCTTTTCCTCTTCTCTTTGAGGTTTCTCTCAAAACTTGTCAAAATTCAGTACCACCTATGCAATGCCTAAAGAATCTTGTTGTGTGTAGCAGTTGGAGACAAAAAATAACTCTAGACATTCTAGGTTATATAAAATATTCATAATGATTATTCCATTATACTTTGTTTCACTAATTTCAACAAGGAAAATTCTCAAGCACTTGATATCTATGATGAAATCATCAATCCTTGGAAAGTTGTCTATGTTAAGAGATGAGAGATCATTTGCAGTTGACATTCATGCATATTACTATGTTTCCTAAATATGTTTTCCAAATTAGTTCAAACTATATAAGGATCCATGTCACCTTGAAAGAGAAACTTGATTTTAGGGGACATTGATTGACTTATAATACTGTGAACTTGATCACACCTATTTTTCTATTTTTGGCATTTTAAAATGTCAAGAGGTGTAGATTCTTCACTCACTACAATATAGTTAAGGCCTTTGCTAAGAAGCACATCATTAATATATACTATCTAACTAAATTGATTGGATCCATTGAGATTTACACTTTAGGCATTCATATTAAGTACTTAAATTTGTTGTTAGTGAAAATATAGCCCAATTTGTTTTTTGAATTTTTTTGAAAAACAATAGTTAAATGATTGCCTTGATGATAAAATCACAATGGTGTAATTTTCCTATGGAAAAAAATTCTAAATTTTTACCCCAAACAACAACCCAAAAAAACACATTTGTATGGGATTTTTTTCATCAAAATTCAAGTAGAAGTTAAAATGATCACTCGAATAGAAAATCATGATGGTATAGGTCCCAACAAGTAAAAATTTCATATTTGTAATTTTTAAATTTGACTGAAATGTCGAACTAAGCCCCTACATGTCCAAATACCACAAACCAAAAATTCCACTTCAATCAAAAGACAACTCCAAATTTATGGTCTTCCAAACTCGCATTGTGCACTATCTATTCACTACTTTGTGAGAGTAAAAAGTAACATTTTCCCAACCGCACTTTGGAACAAGGATTTTATTAAAAATAGAGATTTATCTTTCCCTACACATAAAATTTTGGACCAAAATTGTGATATAACTCTATATTATAACTTAACAAAGGATCTAAACCAAAACTAAAACATATATTTTATAATATTTTTACTAGGGCCTTGTACTAAAAATGTTGAAAAATCCAAACCATGGTTGTAAATCGAAATACCATATTTGACAATAATTGTAATGAACTGCTAGATAAGCCCAAAAAAATCAGTAGTTTAGTGTGTGTTTATTCTATAGGTTCTTAGATATACTTATATCATTCATAAATAGTGAAACAAGCCAATGTTTCAACCTTTAAGTACAAAGGATATCGACATTCCTATAGTCACATGACTATCCCATCTCCAAAGTGCATAGAGAGTAACTTCTTGATGCTAATCGCTACTAGTGCACCATAGAAACAAATGTTTGAAAGGATCCTTATTAGAAAAAATAAAAACCCTAGGAACTTCCTATATACCATGAGATACATGGAAACTAAAACCCATATGTAATGTTGTCTAGTGGCTTGAGTATTATGGCAGTAGCCCTTTCTTCACAAATTAGGTAAAAATGATAACCACTTTTCCTAGAATGAAAAATCTTGAGGTTTTAAATTGAATTAATAGGATTCTACCTAGGGAGTCCAAAAAATTACCCCAACTTGAACTTGAAGCAATCCACCACTTTCAACATTTTATTATCAACCCGTTGATTCCATAAAGGGAAAGGTGAGAGCATGATATTTGTTAATTTCAAGTAAGCCACTAGAGCTAAATAGATTTGTTAAAAGCATTGAAAAATCGTAATAAATTTTATGTATGTAGAAAAGACTAAAAATTACATATCTGATTTGTATACACCGTAAAACAAGATTGAAAAAATGTAAATTTTATCTACAAAGTTATATGTAGACCGAGGTGAAGTTTTTATTGCTATGATATCATGTTAAATACATGGAATATGTTCCATGATGATTGTAAACAACCATAAGACAAACGTCCACAAGCATGCATGCATGATTAATCAATAAAAAATATTAAAATAAATACATAACACAAATTTACCAAGGGTGGCATGGATACCAAAATTTTATAAAGAAGCCTTTGCAATTTCCATAGTATGAATCATTTTCTTCCATAATATATTACTAACACTAGTTTTCCCGATTTTATAAAAACAAGTAGAGGTTATTATTAGGATTGGAGAGTGGTTAATGTTATCCAATTTCACCCCCCCAAGGTTGAATTGATAACATACATCAGGATTCTCAAGTCCCAGGCTGAAAAAGAATGAGCTCTGAGAGAATGCGAGAAGTTGCAGAAAATAAGCCCGGGCCAGAAAAAATTGTGAAAATTGGCTAAGTCCTTGTCCTAGAAATATTTGGGACATGCGGGACACCAAGGCGCGGTTCGGCTGAAATGCCTCCAGGCGGCCCACGAAGCAAAGGGACATCTAGGACAAATGGACGCGAAATGCCCGAATTGGCCGAAAGAAAGAAAATTTGTCCAAGTCCTTCACCGAGAGCAAGCGGGACAAGAGTACGCGGAAGACCCGAACCGGCCGGTTCGGCCGAAACAGGAAACTTTCACACTGGGACATCTGGGCCGTGAGTGCGCGGAGGACGCGAACCGGCCGGTTCACCCGAAACGGAAAATTTTAGCACAAGGACAAGTGGGACAAAGGGACGCGTGGGACGCAGATAGCCGAAGGAGCCGAAAGCCAATCAGATAATGCCACGTGTCACTGGCAGAAAGGGGACGTGGAAGCCCATTTCGGGTGAACTTAAGAATTTATCCCAGATAAAGACCGGGACATCCGGACAAAAAGACGTGGTGGACGAAAATCCAAAGCAGTCCGTGGGACGAATCACAGCATGACACGTGTTGTCAAGGAAAAAGGTCCAAAAAGTCAAAGGGGCGAGTTTTCGAGCACTGATCCAAACCAATGAAATAGTGCCACGTGTCCAAGTTTAAGGGGCCCACAAGAAAAACCCGTGAAAAGGTGGAGAGAGGGAATTGCTCAATGGACTAGAGCCTGCCACGTGTCGTCCAGATGGCAGAACGCGGGAAAAGAAATTTAAAAATCCGTTTTCGCCTGTTTTGTGCCCTAAATCTTCAGACCTTCATATCTTTCGATCCAGAGCTCGGATTTGCACGTTCTTTATATCAACGGAAAGCTGTTGAAATTCTCTACATGATTCTGGGGTCAATCTTGAATTTTGGTGTAGTTTGGAGGGAGAAAATTAAGAAAACATCTCTGACGCGTGTAATGCTTCAACAACCAACTTTAATATAGCAGACAGCTCGCCGCTCCTGATAGACAGCCCGCCGTTTTGCCAGGATCCACCGCTTGGATCATAATGAGATGATTTAAATGCTACCAAGAAGTGGTTGGAGTAGATTCTGAATTTCCCCTCTCTCCTCTCTCATTTCTTGATATATATTGTAAAGAGGAGCCCTTTAAGAGGCTCGACATCTTTGTTTTGCATCGCCCTTTTCCCTCGCTTGCAAGAGAATTTGTGGAGCTTTCAAACCTCCCATATGGGTTGTAATGCCGCCTTTTTGCCTCTTGGCCACCGCAATGTACTCAGTATCGACTTTTGAACAATAATATATATGTTTGTGATTGATTCTCAACCCTCTCACGTATTCATTGTTTGTCCATTTTGATCTCTTATCGCAGCTTTGGTTACTCGTGCATGGTGTTTGTATTGCATCTATGTGGTCTCATGTTAAATTTTCAAAACAAGTGTCTAACATTCCTCGGTGCATCACCTTTGTAGTTTAGGTTTTATTCTATGCATTTTCTTACCCCGTCTCTTGGCAAGTTAGACTAGGTTTTAGTAAACCCTCTCGCATTTTTGTATGCATCCGAATAGAGGAATAGAACCACCTTCTTTGGAGAATCCTTCTCATCCTTACAAGTCCCACACTTGGAGAAAGGATTCCATGTTGTGCAATCACACTGGATGCCTGAACATCAACCTAGAAGCCTGATCTGCATCCAGGGGTGCTGTGAGTCTGGCAACAACAGTTTTGCACACCCGGTGGGACACTAGAGGTCTCATTTTTACTACAGCAAAGTTGATATGCATCTGCTGCAGTTTTCTTGCTTATAAGAGCTATTATTTGCATATCTGGTGACTCCAAGGGGAAGAATCAACTGGTTTCAGCAGTGCAGGCCTGAAAACTCATGAGAAGAATCACCACAAGGTCAAGAGTTGGAGAAGAAGAGGTGTTGTTTGAATACCTGCAGTTATCTCCGAGAAGAAGGCAAAGAGGAAGAAGGATTCAAAGGTCTCCATCTCCACCAAACAGAACTCTCTCAACTCCTCCACCTGACAGGCCTTTCTTTCAATATACAAGGGTTTTAAGACCAATCAGAATGGCTCAGAACAACCCCTACGTCAACTTCACAGGCAGCAGCCCACTTGCTCTCAATGCACAACATCCAGCTCCTATTGCAGCCTTGAAGAACATTCCCTACTTCACCGGAGAAAATCAGACTACCTGTGATCATGTTAAAGATATTGCTAACCTTTGTGCAATCCATGAAATTGATGAAATGCAAGTGGTCACAAATTACCGCATCTTCATTCAAGGGTAAAGCATTGCAATGGTTTAGGAGCCTTGGGGCTGGTTCTATTACAACCGAATCACCGCATGCATTGCACTTCATGAGTAATTTGGAGAGAAGGGAGACAACTTGTCTCTTTTGGAGCAGATTGACAACTATCAAGAGAGCCCCAACGAGCAAAATGACGATTGACTTCAACTTCAGATTTCAAACGTCTCTGGGATAGGATTCCAGTGGCAAGGCAGTGCCAACAAAGCAGGAGGTGCTATTCTATATTACCTTAAAGCTTTGAATTTTGATATTTCTATGTTAATTCAGTCCATGGGAGGCACAACAATCCCTATGGCTTATAAGCATTGCCATTAGAGCCAAAACTGCCTCTTATTCAAGTGGTAAACTGGCTCCTAGGCCTCCTATGCCCTTGTATCCAAACTTAGAAAATCCAAGCACTAGTCAAGCACCCACTTTGGCTCCTGTTCCCACTCCTAGAAATCAGAGTTCGAATGAAGCTTCCACTTCATCTCCAAGTGCTTCAAATGAACTCCAAGAGGTCATGAAATAGTTGCAAAATTTGGGAAATGAGCTGGTTACTATTAAGAGGCAGCAAGCCCAAGGTTTCAGACCTTCTTATCAACCTCAAGCTCAGCCTAATAGGCAGCCATACCAACCACAAAGACCACCTAATCCAACTGCAAATATGAATCAAAATCAAAGCCAAGTAAGGCCTCCTGCCAATAGACCATTCCAGCCCTATAATCCAAATGCCATATCTGCCTCTAAGGCATTAGTGCCAACACAGAACAACATTGCTCAGGAATATGATTGGTGCTTTCCATGCAACGAGCCTCACAACCAATCCATGTGCTTCAATGGTGCTCTCAATCAAGCACTAATGGTGACAACTACCAGTGTGGAGGGCGAGGGCAGTCAAGGAAACAGCCAACAACCAGAAACATTCCAATAGCAATCAGCCCCAAATGACACTACATTGGTGAACTGGCAAGCAGAAGATTTCTGTGGCATGAATCAGGTAGTTTCTCAAGGTGTCAGCAGCCAACACAAGGTCAAAAAGGAGGAATTTGGGTGAAGAAAAGCCATTAGCCCCAACCCAATCCACAACCTTCCACGGCTCCACAAATGATTGGCAAGCAGAGTCCAGCTTTCAATACACAAGGGCAGCCAAGAACAGCCCTAGGCCAACTCAAATGCCAACCATTATTCGCCGCCACGTGCAGGAGTAAATGTGCAAACCAAAGGACAGCAGAGAGATTCTTCATCTCCATTCAAGATTACATGATCGATGAAGAAGACAAACGTTAACATATCAATGTGGGAATCCCTATCTATCCCAGGCCAAAGAGATCTGCTGCAAGCTGCCATGAAGGATTGGACAATTTCAAATCAGCGGGTTCAGATGCAAGACAAAGTGCTTACAAATGCTGCCCAGCCTAAAGGAAGTCATGGAGGACAACAAGGTAAAATGTTGAAGCCCCCTCCTTTCTATGTTTCATTAATCATTGGGGATAAACTAGTACACAATTGCATGATTGATTCCGGGGCAAGTAGCTCCGTGATGCCCAAGCAAATAGCTGATCAGCTGGGTCTCGAATATGAAGTGATATCTAAAGGAGTAGTGCAATTGGATGGGACAGCAATAGCAACAGTTGGAGTGATTAAAAACTTGAGTCTTACCTTGCATGCATGTCCAAATGTTGTTGTCTTACAAGATGTATCAATCATAGACCTTCCACCACTCTTTTCCCTTTGCTTGTCAAGGGACTTCACAGCCAAGATTGGAGGGTATTTGTCTGCTGATTGGTCTCACATGCTGTTTAGAACAAGGTATGGAACTAAGGCTACAATTAGGTCCGAACCCATTGCAAACTTCCATATTGAGCCTTACACCCCAAGTCAGATTAATGCCAATTGCTCAGCATTTGATCAAGAAGATCACCCTAGTACTGATGAGGCTGACACCAAGGTTGGAAGTATCCCGGACCTAACTCTTGATGAATGGGCAAACAAGATACATGCTTTTGATCCCTATCAAGAAGTAGAAGAATCTGAGCTGGGAGTCTATTGTATACACAAAGAAAATCAACCTGTTCCTAGCATCACCAAGCCAAGCCATAATGATGACAATGAGGTATGGCAGCTATTTTTTTATGGATCAAGGAGTAGGCAAGGTGCAGGAGGTGGAGCCATGCTTGTTTCACCTCAAGGAATAAAGTACTATTCAGCTTTTAGATTTCAATTTGCATGCTCCAATAACACCGCTGAATATGAAGCCTTGGTGCAAGGGATGCATTGGGCAATCAAGAGAAAATAAAGAATCTGCAAGTCTTTGGGGACAATGTGAATTGATTGTAATCGGTCAAGGGACGGCATGCTACCAAGAATGATCTACTCAAAGTGCTACAAGAACAGGTGTGGGACCTCATGGAATATTTTGAAGGTTTTGGCATCGAATCCATTCCCGTGAAAGAGAATCAAGTCGCCGACAGTTTGCAGCAAAGCAGGGGGCAGCCTTCGACATTACGAAAAGCATTCAACAACACAAGGTATAGCCAAACATCCACGTGATTGTGAGGCCTTCAAAGGCTTTGGATAACAATGTCAATTGGCAAGTGTTTGAGAATGACCAGCAAATCATCAATTTCCTACAAGAAGAAGTGAGTTCTCTCGCCAGAATCAAGACAAGTTGCATCAAGCAGATGGGTGACCAAGTGGTGCAGCTTGAGAACTAACAAATTACCAAAAGGCCTCATAACCTTGGAGTCAATCTTCAACGCGAATGATCAGTTCCCGGAAGAAAGGCAAACATTCAAGTAAAGGGTGAGGATTCGAGCCTATTTTAGTGGAAGAAGGCAAAACATTGCAGATTGGCAAAGTAAGTACCTCACAAGAGAAATTTGATTTTGTTCACTTTGTCAAGAATTTCTAGATGTCTTCGCTGGAGCTATGAAGACATGAGAGGATTCAATCCAGATTTGGCACAACATACCATAGAATTGGATCCAGATGTTAAGCCCACTGTGTGAAGCAGAGACCACCAACCCTCACATTGAGCCTCTCGATGAAGAAAGAGCTAAATAAGCTCATAGAGGCAAGCATTATATTCCCGATCAAGCACTCAAGTCGGGTTGCTAACTTGGTTCCGGTCCAGAAGAAGAGCGGAGAAATTAGGTTGTGTGTGGACTTCCGAGACCTCAATAGGGCATCTCTCAAGGATCATTATCCACTCCCTTCCATGGAGCAAATACTGCAAGTAGTATCCGGTTCCCGAGAGATTCTCTCTCTAGATGGCTACTCGTATAATCGTGTGATGGTAAAAAAAGGACCAATTCAAGACAGCCTTCACAACTAAATGGGGCACGTATGCTTACAAGAAGATGCCATTTGGGTTATCAAACACTGGTGCTACCTTTCAAAGGGAAATGGACATGGCGTTCAAGGGCTTGATCAACAAGATAGTGCTGATATACCTTGATGACATCACTGTATTCTCCAAGAATGCAGCAGACCATCTCTTTCACCTCAGGCAAGTGTTTCAGAGGTGTAGAAAGTTCAGAGTGTCTTTGAACCCCAAGAAGTGCATCTTTCTTGCACATGAAGGAAAGCTCCTTGGCCATATTGTCTCGAAAGAGGGACTGGAAATTGATCCAGAGAGAGTTGAAGCCATAAGAGCACTACCATTGCCAAGTCACAAGAAGGCTCTTCAAATTTTCTTGGGAAGGATCAACTTTGTTCGCAGGTTTATCCTAGATTTTGCAGCCCTTGTCAAGCCCATCACCAAAATGTTAAAGAAGAGCATGGCTTTTAAGTGGACAACAGAAGGCAAGGAGAGTTTTGAAGCAATCAAAGAAGCTATCTCTCAGGCACCAACTCTCATCAACCCAAACTTCTCCAAGGATTTCATCCTCTATGCATTCGGAGGTGATGACACTATTTCTGCCATTCTAGTACAACAGAACAAAGATAATGATGAGCAGCCGGTTGCCTTCTTCAGCCAGAGTCTAGATGACTATGAGGTGAGGTACTCTTTTATTGAAAAGCATGTACTTGCAGTAATCAGAAGCTTGAAGAAATTCAAGCATTTAATCTCAAACAACAAAGTCCAGTTGCTGGTCTCACATGCTGGAGTTAAGGACTTCCTCCTCAACAAGGATTTGAATGAGAAAAGGGCAGGTTGGATCACCCGTGTCATGGAGTATGACATTGATATCAAGATCACCAAGCTGGTAAGAGGGAAAGGACTGTGTGAGCAGCTGGTTTTGGGGAAGCAAAAGGAAGTATGCAACGAAGAAGAGGCTGTTTTGATACCCAAGACAATGCTATGAGCCAAGTGGCAATCAAGAAGAAGACAATGCTAACCCCGACTCCTACCGGACCCAAGGTATTATGCACTTCCTAAGCACAGCCTATGCCCTCCGTAGAGATGAACAAGACCCAAAGGAGACACTTCTCAGTTGCAGGTCGTTCCATACGCCATTGTTGATGAAGTTTTGTTCAAGAAAGACGTGAATGGAGTGCTTTGAGATGCATTAGCACGCATCGAGATTCAAAGGGTGTTGGAAGAGTTTCATGGTGGACCAGCTGGTGGCCATTTTGCACCAAGAGTGACAGCTCTAAAAATCATGAAGGCTGGTTATTATTGGCCTAAAATCTTCAGTGATTGCTATGCATGGATCAAGAGGTGTAAGAATTGTGCATTCTTCACAGGAAAAGAGAAGTTTTCTGCCCTTCCATTGCATCCAATCTCAGTTGACCAGCCATTCATGCAATGGGGTTTGGACTTCATTGGAGTCATTAACCCCAATTCAAGCCAAGGGCATAAATGGATTTTGACAGCCACCGACTACTTCACCAAATGGACAGAAGCAGTAGCACTCAAAGAGGCAAATGAGTCTAGCATCCAAGACTTTTATGAGGGAATAACAACCAGATTTGGTGTACCTGCCACAATAATCTCTGATAATGCATTGGCATTCATTGGATCTAAGGTGACTGAGTGGGCCGTCAAGAACGATATTTACCTGAGCACTTCATCGAACTATTACCCTCAGGGTAATGGCCAGGCCGAGTCTACAAACAAAAACTTGTTGAGGATCATTAGGAGAACTCTTGATGAGAATCAGAGGTCTTGGCACACCAAGCTGAAATCAGCCTTATGGGCTGATAGGATCACTCCCAAAAGATCCACAGTAACTCTCCATTCAAGCTTGTCTATGGAAGAGAGGCAATCTTGCCCATGTCACTTGAGTTACCAACATTGGAACTCATGAAGCAACTGGAGTTACTTGAATTTGAGCCCATGGAGGTGAGGTATGCAGAGTTGATGGAGCTGCAAGAGATCATAAATCAGGCATCCCAAGCAATGGAAAAGGATCAAGCTTTGATCAAGAAGACCTTCGATAGAAAGGCCAAGGATAGATCTTTTCAAGTTGGAGATCTAGTGTTGAAATGGGATGCGGACAGAGCAAAACCGGGAAGGCATTCAAAATTTGATGCTATTTGGAGTGGCCCATACATGGTCACAAAGTGCAAGAGCTGCAATGCTTTCCAATTGGCCTCATTGGATGGTGAAGAACTGCAGATTCCAGTAAATGGAATCTATCTCAAACATTGCTACTGAAAATAAAAGGTTCACCCTTGTAAATATTAGTCTAGATTTCAATTCCTCTAAGTGCGTATGCACATTGTCTTGTTGTAGTTAGGTTTCAGCTTCCTAAGTGCTTTGCATGCAGGTTTTGTTGCTCTAGATTGAGTTTTTATAGTTCGGGGCTCTCGTGGAGGGAGTTGCAATATCAAGCTCATTTCAGGTCATTGCTTATGACTCCATGCCCAATGGATCGCTAAAAGGCCACTGGTCTTTTCATCTAGCAGGTAGATGACCCTCTGAGTCACCAAATTGTTATCTAATTTCACCCCCTAGGGTTGAATTGATAACATACATCAGGATTCTCAAGTCCCAGCTGAAAAAGAACAAGCTCTAAGAGAATGCGAGAAGTTGCAGAGTCCTTGTCCTAGAAATATTTGGGACATGCGGGACACCAAGGCGCGGTTCAGCCGAAACACCTCCAGGTGGCCCGCGAAGCAAAGGGACATCTGGGACAAATGGACGTGAAATGCCCGAATCGGCCGAAAGAAAGAAAATTTGTCCAAGTCCTTCACCGAGAGCAAGCGGGACAAGAGTACGCGGAAGACCCGAACCGGCCGGTTCGGCCGAAACAGGAAACTTTCACACTGGGACATCTGGGCCGTGAGTGCGCAGAGGATGTGAACCGGCTGGTTCAGCCGAAACAGAAAATTTTAGCACAAGGAAAAGTGGGACAAAGGGACGCGCGGGATGCGGATAGCCGAAGGAGCCGAAATCCAATCAGATAATGCCACGTGTCACCGGCAGAAAGGGGACGTGGAAGCCCATTTCGGGTGAACCGAAGAATTTGTCCCAGACAACACTTGGGACATCCGGGACAAAAAGACGCGGTGGACGTGAAAATCTGGCAGGCCCATGGACGAATCACAGCATGACACGTGTCGTCAAGGAAAAAGGTCCAAAAAGTCAAAGGGGCGAGTTTTTGAGCACTGATCCAAACCAATGAAATAGTGCCACGTGTCCAAGTTTAAGGGGCCCACAAGAAAACCCGCAAAAGGTGGAGAGAGGGAATTGCTCAGCGGACCAGAGCCTGCCACGTGTCGTCCAGATGGCAGAACGCGGGAAAAGAAATTTAAAAAATCCGTTTTCACCTGTTTTGTGCCCTAAATCTTCAGACCTTCATATCTTTCGATCCAGAGCTCGGATTTGCACGTTCTTTATATCAACGGAAAGCTGTTGAAATTCTCTACATGATTCTGGGGTCAATCTTGCATTTTGGTGCAGTTTGGAGGGAGAAAATTAAGAAAACATCTCTGACATGTGTAATGCTTCAACAACCAACTTTAATACAGCAGACAGCTCGCCGCTCCTGATAGACAGCCCGCCGTTTTTCCAGGATTTGCCGCTTGGATCATAATGAGATGATTTAAATGCTACCAAGAAGTGGTTGGAGTAGATTCTGAATTTCCCCTCTCTCCTCTCTCATTTCTTGATATATATTGTAAAGAGGAGCCCTTTTAAGAGGTCGGACATCTTTGTTTTGCATCGCCCCTTCTTCCTTGCTTGCAAGAGAATTTGTGGAGCTTTCAAACCTCCCATATGGGTTGTAATGCCAGTATTTTTGCCTCTTGGCCACTGCAATGTACTGTATCGACTTTTGAGCAATAATATATATGTTTGTGATTGATTCTCAACCCTCTCACGTATTCATTGCTGTCATTTTGATCTCTTATTGCAGTTTGGTTACCTGTGCATGGTGTTTGTATTGCATCTATGTGGTCTGTGTTAAATTTTCAAAACAAGTGTCTAACATTCCTCGGTGCATCACCTTTGTAGTTTAGGTTTTATTCTATACATTTTCTTACCCCCTGTCTCCTTGGCAAGTTAGACTAGGTTTTAGTAAACCCTCTCGCATTTTTGTATGCATCTCAGGCAGAGGAATAGAACCAACCTTCTCTCGGAGAATCCTTCTCATCCTTACAAGTCCCACACTTGGAGAAAGGATTCCATGTTGTGCAATCACACTGGATGCTCGAATATCAACCTAGAAGCATGATCTCGCATCCGTGGGTGCTTTGTGAGTCTACAATAACAGCTTAACTTGCAAGGCAATTATTCTTTTTATTAATAGTGAAGTCAATTAAGTCAAAATTGGTTGATACTCTTACATAATAATAGTTGTGGATAAGTGTGCACTAATGGGTAAATAATCCACATATTAAATTACGCTATTATTACAAGTGTGTCTTAATCACATGTAATAGTTTATGGTTAATTTAATACACTGGAAATGTGTTTGTTTTGAATATCTAATGTGTTATCATATGTTTGTGCCACGATCCATATCACATACTTTATTGACAAAAGGCTTATATTGTCATGACTATACCATGCATCCATTGGGGTCACATATATTATGTAGTGTATGTAATTCCTATAACTTTCCGACACTTTTTTTTTCTATCTAGTTGTGCTTTAAAATAATATATTACATGTCATTAACACTCATTCATGTCCTTGCGTTGGTTTATTTGTAACATTAATTCTTTCAAATGATTAGATATCTACTAATTTTACATATCCTATTATGTTTTGTACACATGTTTTACACGCTTTATCCCTTATTTTATTTTTATATACATGAATGAAATATGTTGAACTCTTTCTTTTGATATGAGTGATTATCAAGAGCACATCCTCAAATAAAAAGGGCGATATAGCGGGTTGATTCATTAATTCATATACTACTAGTTAGAGAACACCAATGGTTTCATATCCCTTTAAGATACCAAGCCTAATATTCCTAAGATGTCTAGCCAAACATAAAAAAAAATCAAACAATGTTTCTATTCCAAATCCAACATTTATCATCCAAATCAAAAATTGTTGACCAAAATGTATAAAATATTTTATCCAAGTTTTTTTCCTAATTGAGATCAAGTTTTTTCCTAGTAGAGATCAAATATCGATCACGTTTCTAAATAGAAATGATATTTGTTGGCTATGAAGTCCCTAGTAATAGGAAGTTCCAAGACATTTTATCTCTAATTGATATCTACACCTCTATATATACACACTCCAAGGTATCCTACCTCTAAAGTTTAGAAGTATTCATGATGGAATTTTTCCATATTTGAGGCCCCTATATAGTTCATCAGCTTTTTTCGGTACTTTTATCCCATACCACTTGTAAACACTAAAATTAGGTCACACTCCCCTTTGGTCCCTCGACAAATAAACACCTTCATCACATTCACTAAATAGCCATGGCCCCCTTCACCTCACTAATATTAATTTAATTAATCTAATTAAATTAATTCATTATCCTCACCATATTTATTATTTAAATATATTAATTTAGATAATATCCACACATACACCTCACCTAGACACCTCATCAAGCCAACTCACCCTAAGACCTATTCTTAGTAAGTTGCCATAACTAACTAAGACTTACCCAAACCCTAAAAATCAATGCCTACATTCTCTCTAACCACATTCTTGCATGCGTACAAGACGCTTCCAATCTAATCTATGGGTTAACAACACGAGATCCCAAAAATCAAGAGGATCTCCCTAGTTTAGTAAACCTAGGAAATCTCACCTTGACCGACATGGTTACCCTTAACCATCGCCGGTTAAGCAGGAACCACCGTCGGTCACCTTTTAATCCCCAAAACAACCTTATTTTGAAGGTTGGAAGAAGGTTGGAAAACATTGGGAACTTTCCTGAGAGATATCACATCTTCTGAGAATGAATTTCAGCGAGAACACGCATGCAAGGAAGGAGATCAAGCATTTTCTCCTGCCCAACCATCCAACAATCACCCCAACAAGGATTTGATCCAATCAGAAAGAAGGAGAGCACATGCAGCCCATGCAGGATCTTTCCAATGTTTGGTGATCCTCAAAGACCATTTAAACCCTTACCAACACCTTCACTTATCACTCACAGGCACCTAGGACCAGAATCCAAGTAAGTGGAACATTATACTCCTCTGGTTCATTTCATTTCATCATTATATTGTCACCCTTTGTTCTCTTGGCCATCCATAGACCTCCGTTAATACTCACCCCTCCATATACCCATTAAAACCTTGCCAAATCCCTCCCAAACCACCTAATACCTCATCCCGACCAACCAAAGTCCTTTGTGCAATCACAAAGGAGACCCAAAACCCATTATGTGGCATTCCCAGAATTCCATAGTAATCGCACCGGTTACACCCAACCGCCATTAGTCACCCTTAACGGCATCGGTCTCTGTATTTTCCCATACAACCTAGAACAGTGACCTATCCACCTAATTCCACATCACCCTTATTCACCTTGTGATCTATCCGAGATCTCTCGACGACTGCAGAGACCCAAAACCAGCTACTTGACCTTTGGATCTTATTTTAACCTAGCCTGTTAGATTAGATCTTTCTTATTGTGTTTCAAGTGAGATACCTAAATCATTTCAAATTACAATAGGATTTATTTTACTACTCACATTAAATTGTTTTAAATAGTGGACTGACAATGCTAGGAAGTATCACACTTCTCGGATCTAGCACACGCTAGGCAGTTCACTACACATATTATTTAACTCTTTTTGGTGGTCTTGCTTTCCATTACAGGTAGTTCCTCCTAGCCAAAAGGAAGCTCTCACGATCAGTTGTGGATTCAAAGTCATACGTGCGCAACAACCCATCAACCAACATTTGAATAGGTATTCCTCCTATGCCCGTTACCCTATCTGTTTTGTCAATATTTCAAAGAAACGTCTAAGAATCAGGTGAAACATTTTGGCACATCTGTGGGACCCATCCGAGGTTCCTTGCATTTTATTCATTCCTAGGAAAATTTGTGTGTTTGTTTCCCTTCTGAAAAGCATACACATTAATTTTCTTCCTTGGTAACCTTCTTTTTCTTTCTATTTGCTCTAAAAGAAACCTTTCTTTTGGTGTACTTAAAAGAATCATTTCTTTTTGTTTTTTACATTTTAGTGAAAGAGCATCCCTCTTCCTCTTCATCTATTTGTGTCATCCAACTTCATATTTTGATTTGGGCTTAAAATAAGTGCATTGCATTCTGATTTATCACATTAGCTCACATTAATTGTGGGCAACCTATACGTTGGAAGTCATTCCCAACTGATGGTTGACAAACGAATCGTAGAAAGCACATCTCTCTCTCTCTCTCGAGTCTTGCCACATTACACAAAATTCAAAACAAATACATATTCTTAAACAACATCTTTCCTGGGAATGCCTGTCAATGATCGCACTGATCTGAGGATTGGCAGGTACTCCCACTCACTGCTCTATCGAGTCATACTTCAGAGCGAAGCCCGCCCCTACCATAACATACCTGAAACCTCACCTTTTAGATCTCCTTCTTTGTAGGAAGCCATCCTCACCAAAAAAATATATTTTATAGTTCATGAGTCAGTCCTTAAATAGCATAAGCTAAACAAACATAATAGAAAAGGCACTCCTAGGATCACATTTTTCTTAGTGTTTCGCTTGGCTTGCATTTTGAGGTGAGAGGTCACGTTCTTCATTTTTCTTGCTCATCCTTGCATGCTCCTCATCATAGTTGGTGTATTCCGGCTTCACCTGAGTGTGCCTGGACCATATTCTCATCATTATTAAATTTTGGGTTTGATTCCTCATCAGATTTTAATTCACAACCACCTTTCTTTCATCACTGTTTCAATTTCCATAGTGACCGGTGTCGGTCCAGTGACCGTCGCCGGTTATACCCAACCGGTGTCGGTTCTAGGTCCTTTTGTTAACCTACCCAAAAGGACATTTTATTCATCTTCTTCCACTTTTTATAGTCCCTGTCACTACTATCATTCCCATTGATGTTATAAAACTCATCAGATTTGGCATACCTGTCAAATTTGGCCTTATACCCTTGTTTTGACTCACTGTCCATTTCCCACAGTGGTGCTAGACCGCATGCCATTTACCGGCGTTGGTTTACCCTAACCAACATCGGTTAGGTTGTGTCACTTTCTAGCAAAAATTTTGCACCTAATCCACTTTTTACCACCTATTTTACATGTCCCTGCTTATTTTTCTGTGTCATTTACAGAGAAGCGGCCTAACCCGATTAGTACTGGTTCACATGGTGCTGACCCGAAGATAAGCAAGTGCGCTCGTATTCCATGCTAGTTGTCAACCACTCCCACCTAGTCCTTCACCACCTTCCATTTTATCACCAACCATGGATCCCATCCAGCCTATCACTATCGCCACCGAGATGAGGAGTTCACACGACTCCTTGACCAAAACCCTGCCGCCTTGCATTTTTACCTTTCCCACTCATCCACTCGAGATGCCTCGGGTCAATTGATATACGGCATGCCCATATCTATCCCCCAGCTCTCATTCCCACTCCTACCTTAGCCCCATCTGTTTCTCATGCTACTACCTCCCACCTTACCCCCAGTTGTTTCACAGCCTAGCTGTCCTATACCCGCTATGATTGCCACATCTCTACCTCCTTACACCACACATCCACCATACCTTCAAAAACTACCCAAAACATAACCACATCCACCCCTAATGTCTCACACATACCCATAGCTACATTACCACCTCCGGTGTCAGTGACCCCTACTCCTTTTCAGAATGTGGTCCTTTCCATTCCATAATTGTTAGCCCCCATTTCCACTAGGGTTACCATGACCCTTCCACCTCCATATACATACTATCAATAGCCTCTCGTTTCATCTATTATTCACTCTGGGTACGTACCCCCTATTTCACTACCTTCTTCTCAATCAACCTACACATGGTAACACCATATACTAGAGTGCCATCCCCGTTATATGCCCAAAACCAATCCTCTCATGCTATAAGAGGCACCCAATCATCGCAACCTACCAATGACCTAATCAAATTAATGATGGACAAGATGCAGACATTGAGGCATCGATTTCCATCTCCCATAACACTCTCACCTACGACGAGATTTGCAATGAGCCCATCCACCCATCCATTCCTATTTTCCATATCCCATGCATTGGGAGATGCCTAAATTCAACCATTTCAACATAGCAAGGAAGACCCACAACAACATTTGTGGTCATTCAAACATGGGTGCTACCTAATTGCCCATGATGATGCTTTGCTCTCGAGAACCTTTCCCATGTCTCTGACTGACTGCATTAGATTGGTATAGTGGGTTACCTAGACACTCTATATTCTCATTCAATCAGTAGCCCAAGCCTTCTTGGATCAATTTCCATCAATATTGTCAAGAAGGTTACCATGACCGACCTATACTCCATGCGTCGATATGAGGACGAATCTATCACAGATTTTGTCACTCACTAGCGTAGCCTCGATTAATCACTCACCTTCCAACTTCCCAAAAAAACTCATTGAGCTCTTCACATGGGCTTGTGCTAGACATATCTCACCAACCCTACAGGTCCAGACCTTCCAAACATTCGACAAAGCATTCACCATGGCACGAAAGTTAGAGATTCGGGCCATCAAGAGAAGAAAATCCAATTACACAATAAGAATTTGGCATTCAAGTCGAATGATACCTCTTCTTCTTCCAAACCCCAAAGCAATTATTCAAAATCTAAGGGCACCACTAACATAGTGGTACTCAAGGCCAGCCCAACTCATCCATCAAATTAGGCTACCCCCTCATCTAATCTCTCACCCATCCAGAATTTTCAATTCAGATGAGAACAACAGAAATACACCCCAATTGGGAACCTTACTCTTCTGTCTTAGAAAATCTTATCAAAGCCGGAGCCATCACCCTTCCACCTATAAAACCACACACTAGGTTTTGACCCTGCTCACCCCATGCCCGCATGGTATAAAGAACATGACTTCTGTAACTATCATTGAGTAAAGGGTCATAGTGATGGCAATTGCATCACTTTCAAAAATATTGTCCAAGAAATGCTCGAGAAAGGCAAGTTAACCATGGATAATCCTAACACACCTACTAACCAAAACCTACACATCTTCAAGAAACCATTTCCTAATCATGCCCCTTCATCTGATCAAACCGGTGAGGCCTCAACTCATGATACTCATACCCACGAGGTCCACGCTATTTTTAGTGACACACCTGTTGTTTCCCAATTACCCCATATTCCATCCATAGAGGAGATTCTAGCTCAAAATCCTCCTTCCACATTGGAACCAACCTCCCCTATTCCTTCACCCACAGAGGAACACCTTTCATCTCCTTCCTCACCTATGAAGGAGTCTTCACTAATATCGAGACCATTTCACCTTCGGCTTCTCCACTTAGAGAGTCATCACCCACAGTACTTCTTCAGTCCACAGAGGATACTTATTTATCTCCTCCCCCATAGAGGAGCTCCCATCATCTCCAAACCCTATCACAGACCCAATTGAGATACCCTTACCCCTTGGTGAGCATTCTCCATCAGCTACCCAAGATCCTGTATGGACCTACTTTTGGCTCTCTTACCCACGGAAGCTAAAGCTAGCCAATTCCCCATCTCTAAGACACATTTTATGGGAATTTCCATTAGGTCCTCATCAATTCCACCTACATACATGTCCATTCTCATGTTTGGTTGATCACTTAGATCATGTGGATAGGGCCTTACTTTGGGGCACCTTTTGCTTCCTGTCTCGACATATGCAGATGTCACTTGCTGATACCTCCACTATCTACCCAAAACTATTTCGACCAATCAAAATGAATACAACCACCTCTATCACCATTCCTTCCACGACACCCATCATAACTCAACATACACCCTTACCCATAACCCAAACTACATCTAAACCCAAACCCACACCTACAACATCTAGCCTCACTAAACCTATTACCACCTTAGGGGTCACCCCAACCACTAGCCTTACTCATCCACCTATCAAACTAGATTTAGCTACATCCTCCAAAGTCAACACCACACCTACTTCCACCCAAACAAAAGAACCAAACCCATAGACCTCATACCCCGGCTACGCCAATCACACCTGCACCTGTCCCATCCATCTTAGGACCTCAGCCCCTAACACGGTTAAGAAACCTCTACCCATCATTAAACCAAAAACACAACAACCCATCCCTTCCTCACAAACCTCTAACCTACCCAGGCACCCAACATGACTTACACCCACACCTGCAACATCTTTACCACCCATACCACCAATACTCTCTATAACTTCTTCACTACCCACTACACTTCAGTCTTTATCTCTCACACCCCTACTCGACCCATCCTCTACCTTCACAACACCTCCGTTATCCCCCTGGGTAACTCACCCCCTTCCCCATCTACTTTTCCTTCTAGACCTCATACACCCATATCACCTTTACCCAAGAAGGTGCAACCCAAAAACAAAACTCCACTACCCTCCAATAAGATAGTCAAAACAACCACACACCCTCCTACTCATTCATCTACCATACCCCTACCTAGAAAAACATGACCGACACCCAAGACCACGCCAACACCCAAAACCATAGCTCAACCTATTCCCCCTCCTATAAAGACCATTCCTCAACAATCAGTCATACCTACACCCAAACCCACTTTCACCTCTCATTATGATCCACTAGGGGTCCTATGCCAAAATCTTAACCAACCTCCTTGAGACTTCTGTCATCACATTACCACCGCTCAAACCTTACGACCCCCTCAAACCCAAGCCAAAGGGTTTGATGACACTAAAATTTGTGCCTACCATCATGTGTCCAGGGCACGATGTGGAGAATTACAAGGCTTTGAAACCATCCTTATCCAGTTATGTCCTCCGAAAGCCAACTTTGATGATGATGACCTTCTCGATGAGGACCCTACTTCACCAACACCCATTCCCACACTATCCACTCAACAACCACAACCTCCACCCCCACAACTCCTCGAACCACCACCAAGATTTGAAATTAACATGGTTTCGCATCAGAGAACTTGCCACACCACCACCCAAATGTCATTGCACCCAGCTCACCTCACAGGGTTTTTCTCCTCCGGTAGGTTTTTGCCCATCATGTCATTATACCACTCACCCTACACCTTCTCCATTTTCCAACTCCCCTCAGATCAACATGATACATGTCACTACCCAGTGCTCAGAAGGATAAAGGTAAAGAAAAGGCAACTAACCCACCAACCAATCCTATACCCAACATACCATCTACACCCATGCCTAAAATCACTATTCACGGCCCCACATACCCCATTTCTAATGGAGTCACATCGCACCATGCTCAAACAATTACACCAATCTCCCCTCAAAATGTCCTTATATGACCTCATCCAAACCTCGGAATCCCATCGCCAAGCTCTCATGGAGGTTCTTCAATCTATTGAGGTTTTACCCAATGACCCTACACCCATCGCCTCCATCATCACACCCCATCATGTGGCCTCTCTCACCAAATTACCACCTTTATCCACACCTCCACCTACTCACCAAGTAGCCTCCCTTATCTTTTCAGAGGAAGAGATCACACCACACCAAAATGATGACCCAGACCCAGCCCTCTTCATCTCTGTCCACATCATGACATATGGGTACGACGTGTGATGATTGATGGGGGCGCTAGACATTAACATCATTTCATCCCATGCATTCACTCAAATGCACATACCTGATAATTACATGCATAAACATCCTATCATGTTGCATTCATTCAATGACGCTATCACCTCCACATTAGGCACTATCATCCTCCACATTCGTGTGGGCCCCCGCACTATCCCAAAATTATTCTACATCTTGGAGGGGGAGTTTCAATATAACTTGTTGCTTGGCAAGACCCTAGATTCGTGTCATGGGGTGTGTTCCTTCCACTTTGCATCATTGTGTAAAGTTTGAGCATGAAGGACATACCTATACTATCCCAGCTGATCCATCACCTTTTAAAACATGCAACATGCTCTACCAACCCAATGACGTGCTCATACCCATTAAAGTGTCTACCTCTGACCACCACCCTTTCTACACCTCCGCTTACCAGTATAGTCACTACCTCAACCACACATACCTCCTCCATTCCTACCACTACCACAACCTCCACGGCTGACCCATCAACCTCCCAATCCATTAACTCCACCTCCGCATCAACTTCTAACACCTCATCCATTCCAGCTACCTACATACCAACCACCGATCCCTTAGAAGGTGTTTTTCAACACCTCACTCTAGGGGAGTACTACCTATATAGTGTCAACACATTCCTTACTCCACAAGAGTACAAAGTCTTCACCAACACCCTCGTTATGATCACCACATAGGAGAATGCCTCCTTTATGGTCCTCCTCACCTTCATACTAGTCTCACCTATGGGGGACTTGATACTACCACTTACACACCCGAACCACCATCACAAACCCACCCATTTTCCACTGACTTCCAATCTCTCACCAATCACCATTTTTCCCACACCTTCTTGCACCGATGTGCGTGGAAGGGTTTTGGTTTTGGATTTTATGAGAAGGTGCCATACCATTATTCCATGCACCACCCAAACATAATGACCATAGTGGTATCGACTTTCCTGAACCACCTACCAAATAGGCTCGCATTGAACTCATCAAGGACATCAACCCTTCTCCACCTTCTTCACCCACTCCACCTTCATCACCACCATCACCGATGGAGTCGATGGATCCAATCTATCCCTCCTAATTTTTTTTCATAAACACCATTTCCTTAGGGCCTTTGACTTATCAACGCGAGGGTGAGGCCCCTTCCACTCTTCCCTTCCTATATCCTAAAATGATCGATGATGATACACCTTCAATTAACGTTGTTCAATGTCAGGATGATGAATCTATACTCACCTACCTTGGTGTAGAAGACTCATATATTCATCGGTCATTACCCTCTGAGACATAAACCATGTTGAATGAATCACTATCGAGATCAACATTCATACTCAGGATGACCCGCACATCCTAAAGATCGGCCAATCTTTGGATGCTGCCGAAAGAAGCCATAACTTCTTTTCTCAAAGATCATAACCACACTTTCACTTGGTCTTATGCAGACATGCCCGGTATTGACCCCACCATAGTGGTCCACAATATCGTAACCATTCCCGATGCCAAACCCATCAAACAAAAGCTGAGGAAAATGCACCCTCGCATTGCCCTTCTCGTCAAAGAAGAACTTTAGTGCCTTCTTTTCGTTTCCTTCATCTTACCCATTGATTATCCTCGTTGGATTTCTAACATTGTCCCTATCACTAAGGTGATAGGGGGACTCCACATTTACATGGATTTCCATGACCTCAACCTAGCATGCCCAAAAGATGACTTTCCCTTACCCGGTATTGATCAACTAGTTGACCTTACCACGCGGTCACGAGATGCTATCACTCATGGATGGCTTCTCGGGTTATAACCAAATCTTGCTTGCCCAAAGATCAACACAAAACCACGTTCATCACCCCTTGGGGGACCTTCTACTACCGAGTCATGCCTTTTGGCCTTAAAAATGTTGGTGCCACATATCAGCGGGCTATGACTTACATCTTCCATGATATCATGCATCGTATATTGAAGATTACGTGGATGATCTCTTGGCCAAATCTAAATGCCCTGCTCTAAGCACCTTACCATCCTCAAAACCATTTTTGACCACCTCATTAAATATTGTGTTTTCCTTCAGCCTAAGAAGTGCATCTTCATGGTCCTCTCAGGAAAGCTCCTAGGATTTATCATTTCCCTATGTGGTATAGAAGTTGACCCTACTAAAGTCAAGGCCATTTTGGAAATGCCTCCACCCACTAACCTTAAACAACTATGTAGCTTACAAGGTAAGTTGCAGTCTATTCACTATTTCATTTCACAATTATCTGATCGGTGCCAACCATTTCATCATCTGCTCAAGAAGGATGTCTCCTTTAAATGGGATGATGATCACACAAAAGCTTTTGAGGCCCTAAAACAATACCTCCTCCAACCACCCATACTCATTCCACCTAAATATGATCAACCTTTCTACCTATACATCTCAGCTACCGATCACTCCTTGGAGCCATGCTCACTCATCGTGATGAACAACATAGGGAGTAGGTGTTTATTACATAAGTCATACTCTTTTGGATTACGAAACCCGATACACCCATCCCAAAAAACTTTTTCTTAGCCTTAGTTTTTGTTGCCACTAAACTCCACCATTACCTACTCAACCACAAAACCTATGTTGTGACCAACACTACCCCTTACACTTCATGTATGCCAAACCTTATCAAAATCAGCATGTCCATTCGATGGCTTATGCTTTTAGCTGACCTCGACCTCAAATTCATTCATCAAAATTCCATCAAGGGTCAAGCTATCACTGACCAATTGGCCGATGCACCTATTTCCGGGGATCAACCCTCTAATTTTGACTTTCCAGATGAGTCAATTGCTACCCTTTCCTTGGATGAACCCCTTACCAAATGACACTCTTCTTCGATGGTTCAAAGTGTCAGTGGGGGGTGGGGCTGGTGTTATCCTCATTCCACTTGATGGTGAGCCCATGCCTTTGTCTTTCAAACTTGATTTTGAATGCACAAACAATATCACCAATACGAAGCACTCGTATTAGGTCTCCAAGCCACCTATGCCCTAGATGTCAAATCAATCAACATCTTTGGTGATTCTCAATTGGTCATAAACCAAGTCAATGGTATATACCAATGTCATAATGAGATGCTTCAAAAGTATAAACATCATGTAGACATACTTTTGACCACCTTTGACCATTACACCCTTCAAACCGTCCCACGTTCAACCAACAAATTTATAGATACCATGGCTTGCTTGGCTTCCCAAATACCTACTTCGCCCATGATTCTAAAATCTTTGTCACCATACAATGACTCCAATCACCTTCTTATTTACCACGTGAAGTTTACTCTATCAGAACCGCTACCCTGACCCGAGTGACCTTTGGTACAAACAATACTCTGACTATCTTTCTCTCTCCATCTTACCTCCTGATCTCACCCGTAATGGACAATGCACCTTCCTTAAAAATGTCTCTCATTACATCATCATGGGGGCCTCCTCTATAAGCATGGCTTTGATGGTATTCTCTTACGATGCCTCACAAGTTCTGAAATTCCTTATACCATTAAGGAGGTTCATGATGGCATATGTGGAGGTCACTTCAGTGGCCTTGCTTGCTAAACGTATTCTTTACCTAGGCTATTACTGGCTGACCCTTAACTATGATTGTTGTGACTACGTCAAACATTGTGTAAAATGCCAACAACATGCCAATCTTCATCATACACCTAGTCACACCTTACAGGTCACTTCGTGACCTTTGGCCATTCTCTCAATGGGGTTTGGATCTTGTCGAGAAATCAATCCCCATTCTTCCTAGTGCCATCAATGGATCATCATTGCTACCAATACTATACAAAATGGGTTGAAGCCATACCACTCATCTCCACAAAAGCCGAGAAAATATGTGAGTTCATCAATCATCACATCATTTTCACTTTGGTGTTCCTCATCGCCTCATCACTGATAATGGAAAAAAATTCAAAAACAAAACCTTGCAAAAACTTTGTGACACCTTCAACATTCAGCTCAGTTTCTCATCACCTTATTACCCAAAACTAATGGCCAAGCTGAATCCACTAACAAAACCTTAAATAAAATTCTTATGAAAGTGGTTAATGATACTAGGGAAGGATTGGCATATGCACATTCCTTTTTCCTTATGGGCATACCACACTAGTATTCACACTTCCACTACCCACACCATTTTCTCTGGTCTACGGTACCGAGGTGTTTTACCTCTCAAAGTCTAGATTCCCTCACTCCACATTTCTCTCCATGACATGCTCAATGATGATGACTTTCGTCAGACCGTTTAGCACAACTAGAGTTATTAGATGAATGTCATCTTAACACTCTTGATCACCTTCAAGTTTACCAAAAATGTATCAAATGTGCCTATGACAAGCATGTCCATGAAACGAACCTTCCAAGTTGGTGACCTCGTCCTAAAAGAAAATCAACACGTAACTAAAGCATAAAAAAAAAGTAAACGGGGAAAATTTTCTCCTAATTGGCTTAGACCATACATCGTGACTCATACTTATGGATCAGGTGCTTATCATTTATCTTCACTCGATGGTAAACCCGAACCTAAGCCCCTTAATGCCTTGCATCTTCAACCATTCTATTGTTGACTTTTAGTCCTACCTCACCTTTTGTCTCTTTCCATGCTCATCCCTTGAGCACTATCCACTTCATACACCTTACCAATGATTAAACAAGAATCATGTGAGTACCCTATCACTTGTTATCTTCTCTTGAATATGTGTACCATGGTGCTACACATAGCATGATTCTCATGGATACTTTTCATCTACCTTTAGATGAGATCCCATGGTCGTTTCACCCTACTTTTTGAACAAGAATCTTATTCTTCACCTTGGTCTTGTCCATGACTTCAAATCCCTCACATGGGACCCAACTCCTTGAGTCAAACTTCTAATATAAAAGATGACTCCCTCAAAAGGACATCTTCCTCTCGAAATCATTGTTATAAATAGACTACTCCCTCAAGGACAACTATGTAAAGCCCAAAAACAAAAAAAAAAAAAAAAAGAAAGAGAAATTTGAAGCTTCCTACATCGATCAGCTTCACGAAGACCTCAAGGAGTTAAATTCCTCATCCCATATAGACTTCCCACATCGATCATTCTATCTCTAATACAAGTCAAAACAACAAACTTTTTAGTCATGGACTTTCCCATTGTGACCTCGGATCTCTTTCCCAAGAGCATGCTACCTCATACCATATAACAAATCAACCACCTTTCACCCTTCTCACCATTCCCACTCCCATTTCCTACTGCCTCAAGGGACCTCTCGAAACCATGACATTTGGTGATCATGTGACTACTTTTCACCATAGAACAATCAATCATGCAATGTCTTTAGGGTCTTACGTTCATCACCTCCTCCAAGGTATGATCTACTCGGTATGATCCTAACCAATCAGGTGGCTTTATTGCCCCCTCTTATCTTTTAACCAT
The DNA here is from genome assembly GCA_018340775.1 of Taxus wallichiana var. yunnanensis. NCBI lineage: Eukaryota > Viridiplantae > Streptophyta > Pinopsida > Cupressales > Taxaceae > Taxus > Taxus wallichiana. Next base: position 157,375,481 of record CM031240.1, on the reverse strand, counting down.
CTTTATTATGTTTTGATTACCTTATACAGACTTGGTCCTCGACGCTTACCTTTGGGGTAATCTCCTTCTTCTTTTGCCACAATCACCTCACCTACATCACTTTACCTATAACCCACCCACACCTAATAGACCTAAACCCACACCATGCCTACAACCTACTAATTCATTTTTATACCTCCTCATATTCTTCCCTAGCTTATGGGAGAACTACATCGGCTTGAGGTCCCTTTTCACTGGGACTATGTAGGCAGCACTCCGAGGGCATGGGGCCCTTGGAGGTTAGCTCAGCCACTCTCTACCCTAAACAATTCATCTTTCATCTTCCTCACATTACATCATACCCTACTTAGTTTCCCTTTTATATCCAACTTTGAAAATTAAACCACATACATAACACGTTGCTTCATATTTTAATCCTCATCACAACACACATTTATTATGCCTACCATTTCTCTATCATCATTATGCATAGATTATACCACATCTCACATATGACCCATATTATCATTCATTGCACAAAATAATAACTCACAACTTCACCTACTTTGAACTCAACCATGCCTAACCATCAATCCATGCCTAAACCAACCTTGACTCAACCATGCCTAAACCAACCTGACTCGATCCATGCCTAAACTGACCTGACTCGATCCATGCCTAAACCAACCTGACTCAACCATGCCTAATCCAACTTGACTCGATCCATGCCTAAAGACCTGACTCGATCCATGCCTAAACCATGCCTAAAGACTCGACTCGATCCATGCCTAAACCAGACTTCAATCCATGCCTAAACCAACTTGACTCCATCATGCCTAACTCACCTAATTTCTATCCATATCAAAACAAAAATCAAAAATCTCATCAACGCACCAATAAATCGAAAGTCTCATCAAAACATCAACAAATCAAGAATCTCATGTATCTCATCATATAAATAAATGTGTATCTCAATACAATATACATGGCTATCTCATCATGTCCATCATCTCAAAATCATCAGCACGCAGCCGATGATACTCAATACAAAATGTCCTCGGCATGCAGGTTGGTCTCATATACACTAAAATAATGAAACAATACAAAATATCTCTTCAAAGCACACAGTGGCGGTATATGCTCAAAATATACAAAACTCTCATACATCCTCACTATCTTTGGCATACAGGCCAGTATGTGATAAAAAATATAACTATCTCTCGCACGCAAGCTAGTATATATCAAAAACATGACTATCATACATCAAATATCAAAAGCCCCATATCGGCATCTCGATGGATGTCCTCCATCTCTGTATCGCTTGTACCCTCTACCTCCTGGGTCCCTGTTGGCACCTCACCTACCAGGAACTGGTCTCCATGTGCTGGTAGCCTCTCCCTGCTCTAGCCTCGAAGCTCGATGGCCCCTATGCTCTCCACACTATGTGAGTGTGGGATCTCATCCTCTCACTCGATGCCTGTTGTGCCCAGTACTCTCCATAGGATAGAAAGTCTATCCCAGCCACCATCAGCTGGTCCTGGTAGTATCTGGCCTCACCTAGGGCATCCTGTAACCTAGATATAGGCATGGTATGTGGTGGTCCCATAGGTCTCGGCCCTTGTACCTATCCTCGAACCCTGTCCCACTCCTTCCTGTGAACTGGGACCCGGTCCCGGTGCTGTGGTGGTGCCCCCTACCCTTGTGCCTGTATCTAGGCCTATAAGACCCCAATCTATGCTTGGGTTGTGGCCAATGCCTCATAAACCTACCACATGTGCTGTAAGGCCACCACCTGACCATCACCCTCCTCTCCATCTCCATCCCCACCTCCACTTGGCCATCTGGGGCTCGTAGACTTACCACTGTATATGTAGCTCTTACTACCTCTGCCTCTGCGCTCTCTCTTGTGTCTGCACTATACCCAACTAGGTAATCAGAGTAGCCACCTACCCCTGTAGGGTGTCTCTCTACACCGTGATGGTGGCTAGATCCAGCTACCTAGTCTGGGTGGTATGGCTCATAAATGAGCCACCCACCACTATCTATACCTGTCTGTGCACCCGTGACATCATCTATCCACCGGTCCACTACCTACTCCTCCTACCCTGTGGGCACTGTAGGCTGTGGTAGAGGTAAGGGCCTCTCCATGTCATCTCTCCATACTATGGGAAGGGCGGAGGTATGTCCTATAATAGCTTGAACTACCACCAGACTCTATCCACTAGGATCATCTCGTGCTCCCCGACACGGTGACCCTGTATCCATCTCAAAAGCTGGAGCTCAACTAACTCCTCATGCATATGCCTATATGAGGGGAATCCCACATATGGCCTCCATATAATGTCCACTCTGATAACCCCTCCAACAACCACTAAAATAGGCCACATCATGTGTGGAGGCTTGTTAGATCTCCACTCCCTAATAGCCGGCACCCATCACATGTACCCCACCACACAAATCTCGGTGGGAATGCATCAACTCGGGGAATCCCTAATAGCCACACACAAGCTATGTGCTCATAAGCCCAATAGTGTAGTAAGAAAATACAACAACATAGGTTTGAACCTCACGTCAGCCATATGCCCATAACTCTTTATACAAATTGCACTGTGAATGCTGGCACCTAGGAAAATGGGTCTCCTCTATCATCATGTCATGGAGTACCCCCATCAATGATCGAGGAAAACATCCACCCTCTACGCATCTGGAAGTGCAAAGCAACACACTACCTCCATCAAAAGAACCACTAGCCTCATCTCCTCCAGACGGGCTAGGTACATCTCTCCATATCGAATGCTGGCACTATGGAATGTCAGCTCAGCCATCCCCTCACCAAACACCATCAACATCAGCTCCTTTAAGGCCTCGAGGAGATAGAGTAGACCTATGTACCCAATATGGGTAGCCGTAGAATCCTGAACACATCCTCTAGGGTGACAGTGATCTCACCGTCGGTAGGTGGAACATGTTGGTCGCAGAATCCCATCTATCGATGAGCGTGACCATCAAACTAGGCTATCGGACTACATGCGGTATCGTTGGACTCCACTCAAGCCAACCACCTCCACATGCTGCAGCTCCTCTGGGGTCACTGCACCACACACTATCACGAGTAGGGGTGGAACCTATCCCACATGCATAGCTGATCTCTCCCCTACATCCAATACAAACAAAACATTAATCTACATTTATCATACCCATACTCACCTATTATCATTTTCCCACACCCTATTTTCACCCTACCCATCTCAACCACCTAGCCCACATCACTTTTGGACCCTTGTTCCCCAAAACCCGACCGTGTGCCGATTCCCTTTAACCGACCTCGTCACCCCTTTACCGGCATCGGTCACCTATTTGGTGACCGATACCGGTTCAACCTTACGACGTCGGCCACACTTGACCAACGCCGGTCACTATCATGGTAAAACCCACGATCCCCAAAACCCCCTTTCTCAAAACCTCCCCCTCGCCCCTTTACCCACCTAGAAATTACCTAATCCTCCCTCACCTCATCCCATCCCCTCCTCTCCCATTTATTTCCCTCCCCATTCCTATTTTACCCACTTTTCCCCATTCCCAAATTTTATTCTTTTCCCACCCCAAAACCAAAAACAAAACTACAACCACAATTTGTAAATCACCTAATCTATTTAACCAACTACAACTAGAGTTGGATGCTTACCTCATCATGCTGCCATCATCTCGGTGGCACATCTGGCCACTGCACCGGTGGCCCACCCGATCCCTCTCTAGCCTCTCCCATCACCATCACCAAATCACTACCCGTAACCAAATCAAATCACTCGCACTGATCCTGTGGACCCACTTCTCACCAACCAATCACCCGCCATTCACACCGCCAACTCAATGCTCCATTTCATCCGACACTTTTCTCTTTTCTCTCTTTTTTTTCATTTTCTCAAATCGTAATATGACAAATGAATAATAAAAAACATGGATTTTTTTTTTATAACAAACCCGACCTAACCGACGCTAGTTTTCCTTTACCGAAATCGGTCTCGTGCCCTACCTTACCATGGAGGGTTTCCCTATACTGGCATCATTCATTCACCCTCTTTCACAAAACCCAACATTTTACCCTATTACCCCACCTATAATCCTTTTTTTTCCACACCTCCCCTTTAGCCTTTACCCTGACTAACATTTACCTCACCTACCCTTTACCCTAACTATTTACCTCACCCTCTTGACCTCATCATTTACTACCTACCTTTTTCTTCCTTTGGGGACTCCTTATTTTACCCATCCCTCGGCCTTACCCATGTCGTGACCTAGATTTTTGGCTGGACCATCGCTAGTGACCTTTGACCTCATGTGTTCACTATACCTTGTGGCACTGTTACCTGTGTTGATTGACCTAATGACCTTACCTAGCCTATTGTCGTGACCATTTATCCTGACCCTACCTTTGGTGTACCAGAACATACCTAAACATTCCTGCACCTAACCTACATTGTTTTCCTTACCATATCCTACACCTTGGATACCGGAATCACTTCACCCTTGTTTGGATAAACCTATCGACCTTAGATGATGTAGAGTTTTCCTCTTCAACCTGGTAGCATGCTTTGTAGTTTATACATGTGCGTGTGTTTGACTATTACTACCTTTGACCCTGACCCATTACCTAGATTTCCCACGTAGACCTTTAACCCTTTTTCCCCCATTAACCCTTCCCCTTTCTCACATTTACCTTTTATCAAACCACTCACCGATTCTACCTTCGGCCTTGTCAGTTCTTGGTTTGAGGGGATCACCTTCACCCACACATGGGGCAACCACATCTTATTTTTGTTAGCATCGCTTACCAATACAAGCTACGCAACAAAAAGGGGCAAAATGTAGACACTAAAATTAGGTCACACTCCCCTTTGGTCCCTCGACAAATAAACACCTTCATCACATTCACCTAGCCATGGCCCCTTCACCTCACTAATATTAATTTAATTAATCTAATTAAATTAATTCATTATCCTCACCATATTTATTATTTAAATATCTTAATTTAGATAATATCCACACATACACCTCACCTAGACACCTCATCAAGCCAACTCACCCTAAGACCTATTCTTAGTAAGTTGCCATAACTAACTAAGACTTACCCAAACCCTAAAAATCAATGCCTACATTCTCTCTAACCACATTCCCATGCATACAAGATGCTTCTAGTCTAATCCATGGGTTAACGACATGAGATCCCGAAAATCAAGAGGATCTCCCTAGTTTAGTAAACCTAGGAAATCCCACCTTGACCGACGCCGGTTACCCTTAACCATCACCGGTTAAGCGAACCACCATCGGTCACCTTTTAATCCCCAAAACAACCTTATTTTGAAGGTTGGAAAAGGTTGGAAAACATTGGGAACATTCCTAAGAGATATCACATCTTCTAGAATGAATTTTAGCGAGAACACACATGCAAGGAAGGAGATCAAGCATTTTCTCCTACCCAACCATCCAACAATCACCCCAACAAGGAGTTGATCCAATCAGGAAAGAAGGAGAGCACATGTAGCCCATGTAGGAGCTTTCCAACATTTGGTGATCCTCAACAACATTTAAACCCTTACCAACACCTTCACTTATCACTCACAGGCACCCAGGACCAGAATCCAAGTAAGTGGAACATTGTACTCCTCTGGTTCATTTCATTTCATCATTATATTGTCACCCTTTGTTCTCTTGGCCATCCATAGACCTCCATTAATACTCACCCCTCCATATACCCATTAAAACCTCACCAAATCCCTCCCAAACCACCTAATACCTCATTTCGACCAACCAAAGTCCTTTGTGCAATCACAAAGGAGACCCAAACCCATTTTGTGGCATTCCCAATTTTCCATAGTAACTGACAACACTGGTTACACCCAACCGCCGTCGGTCACCCTTAACTGGCATCGGTCTCTGTATTTTCCCATACAACCTAGAACAATGACCTATCCACCTAATTCCACATCACCCTTATTCACCTGTGATTTGCCTGAGACCTCTGTCAGACCTCAGAGACCCAGAACCAGTTACTTGACCTTTGGATCTTATTTTAACTTAGCCTATTAGATTAGATCTTTCTTATTGTGTTTTAAGTGAGATACCTAAATCATTTCAAATTACAATAGGATTTATTTTACTACTCGCATTAAATTGTTTTAAATAGTGGACTAACAGCTGTCTAGGAAGTATCACACTTCTCGGATCTAGTACACGCTGGTAGTTCACTTTGCACATTATTTAACTCTTTTTGGTGGTCTTGCTTTCCATTATAGGTAGTTCCTCCTAGCCAAAAGGAAGCTCTCACGATCAGCTGTGGATTCAGAAGTCATACGTGCACAACAACCCATCAACCAACATTTGAACAGGTATTCCTCCTACGCCAAGTACCCTATCTATTTTGAAATAAACGTCTAAGAATCGGGTGAAACACCACTCTCAAAAGTGCAGAAAAGTGATAGTGTTGTTCACATACCACTAAGTGTACTCATTCCTTTTCTCTTTCAAAATTTTTAATTTTAAATATTCAAAATTCATTTTTTCCAAAATGGTTTTATCAAATATTAACTCACTTTAACTTTTTGTTTGACACATATGTACATGCGGCACGAACACGTCATATCCATGTCATCAAAATTTCATATCAATCTTACACACTCATTTGTGTGCCCTTTTAAACCAATATTTTATATTTCATTTCAAATACTAGATTAAAAGGGTGGAATATTTAGTATGCTAAATGTGGTGCAGGCATCTTATAAATGTTAATAATTACACATTTTAATACATTTTTACCATCAACACTTAATTGGTTTATTTTTCTACATTTCCACCTTATGATCATTCTCGAGTCCACTAGATTGGCCTTATTTTCCATATCTCCATTCTCATAATCATAATCGATATATATATATATATATATAGATAGAGAGAGAGAGAGAGAGAGACACACACACACACATATACATATACACATACACACACATATATAAATCTCCTAAACCCCTAGACAAACCCTCCTCCTTTCCTTGTTTATTCATTTACATCTCTCGATATGGTATCATATCCTTATCAACAATTTAGTACATGATACTATATCTTAGACATTATCATTCACAATACCATACACTCTTTCATAATAGTGTCTTGTAGATTTATAATGGCTAGGTTTTTAATTTGAGTAGCTTAATACTTTAGCATAGGGTGACTTTCATGTCAAGATTTGGGGAAAACTTAAAAAAGGAATCATATATAAGCAAAATCCCTAAAATATCTATACAAAAATAACCAAGAATACTAAATCCATAAGAAATCCCTTGGAAATCATTACAAAGGATATACAATCATCGTAAATCTATTAATAACTAGCCCTAGTGAAGTGAATGTTTCAAATTTGAAGTACTAAGCTTAAATTTGCATGTTTCAATTGTCTTATGCCAAGTGAAGTAATTTTCTAAAAGCATTTTCAATTTCAATAGTAGCATTCATATATGATTTTGAGAGAATTATGTGTGATTTTAACCCTCTATGGAGTAGTGGTATGTAGGAAACACCAGACATCATGGTGGTGTATTGAGGTCATTCTAACCTAATAGATAACCCTTTTTAAAGGTGGTTTAGTTTCAAGCATGCATTGTTAGGGTTTGACAAAGAAATTACCAATTCTATTTCATTATGTCATATAATATAAGTAGAACTCCAAAATTTGAGATAAAACATAGAGACAAATATGCATTAGAAAAAATAGATCATTTAGATACTCTCTAGAATAGTATCATAGCCCCTATGACACTATCATTAATTTTATAGACCTAAAACAATATATTTGATGATACTAACAAATTATCATGATTTCATTCTAGATGGAGTTTCATAAAACCATAATTTTAAGATCTATTAAGGAAACTATATCTTTAGCATGTTTTCATATTTTTTTCCTCTTACATACACTCAATGTGTAGAAATAGGTCATATTGTTCCATTCTACACTACCTTGTACTTTTAACTATTTTTTAATTGCCTTTATGTGCCCATTTGATGTGTTTTAATCTAATTAGGATTTTTATATTCTATATTATGAGATACACATAATTATTAATTTATTTATTCCTTTGGAGTAAAATATTTAAATTAAGTTATCTTCATTGGCAAAATCATCCAATAACCCTTTTATATCATGTTTGGTCATAAATTTTAATTTTTCATGGATAATCTCCCCTACGTATGCTTGTGGTAGCTATGAAAATCAACTAAAGTGTTGTTACCACTTTCCACCTTCCAAATACCAACAAAAATGGAACTGCAAATATATAGAGTAAAGTTGATTATAAACAAAAAGATGAGAGCACATGTTTCCCTAAGGGTGAATTGTGCCTAAAAATGACTATAAAAAAATATCTCTCACACAATTAGGGATATCTCTTGTATTGAGTTTAATATTGTAAAAATATACATTCTTAAGGTATTCTCCTTTTCTAATCACCACCCGAAACCCTAATTAACCCATCGTTAACTCATGGCTTAACCCTTCACTATTTCTAATCACCCAAAATATAATATAATCTAAAATATTAATCAACCACATATATATATATATTATATATATATATATATATATATATGTTGTGTTGAGGTACACAACATTAAAGACACAAGATTTATTCCAAAGATTAAATATTTACACATAGAAGGTGAAAATACTAAATTAATCATCTCACGTGAGAATTAACTCATTTTAAATTAATCTTACCCATTATAACACTAAATCACGCACATTGGGTAACTATCTAGTCTTGATTACATACTACTATTCATATGATTCCTAAGTAAGAAAATACTAATTAACCCATGTCTTTGGCCACCTTTCTTTTTTTTATGTTGCTACTTTCAGTCTTGCACCCTTACTTGCTCAGTCTATTTTTTAATCTTCAAAATTTTCATCTTGACACCAACACCCCACCAGACATCAAGACAACACAAAATTGCCCTCATCCCCTCTAGGTGCTCTTGTCCTCTTTGTACTTTACTCACACTTTTTGGGTCCTTTCTATTTGTTTGAGCATCTTATATTTTTGGTATTCAGCCTTTTCGGGGTTAATTATGAAATTCAAGCAAGGGAATCATATAAATATAAAGTTATGTGATCATAATAAAGGACCAAACACTAAGCACTATCTATCACCACCTAAGGTTACATCCATCAAGGCATCTAAGATCTCCATTGCATCCATCTAGCTCCATCACAAGGGACACAAGGGATGGTTTTTGCATCACACTTCATAGGAGGGAAGTTCATTTTATTCCATGCACACATTTACTACATTATACATCTAGCTACTTGCTCACTATCCAAGTGCGACACACACAAGAGCAACCTAGGGCACAATTTTGCACACACACACACATAGAACTACATTGGGTCTGAGATGTAGTGTAGCACTCAGTCATAAGTTCACCATTATGATAGTTGAGGACAAGTCGACCCTCATTTTACATCTTTATTTTTAGGATTTGATGTTTATTTGAGGGTTTTGTAGGTTCATTCTTTATTGTAGTTTTCCAGAACCTCGGTGATCTTGGTGTGAACCTTAGAGTGATCAAAGGAAACTAAAGGAAAACACCTTGTGACACCTCGAGGATATTTTTTTATCATTTCCCTAGACCCAGGTGCCTAGAAACAGGTCTAGGCACCCACGGGCGCCCCTGTCCCTCTCTAGGCACCCCATCCAACCTATCTCCTCATATCTACATTTTTTTGTGCTCCAGTGATGGTTAGTGCTTCACATTTCCTAGTTTTCCAACTCTATGCATTCTCCAAAACTCTACAAATCAGGTAAGTATTTTTACCCTCTCTTTATAATTAGGGTTTCATTATTTATCACTTAGTTTCTTGGATATAATTTATGTATTTAATTATATATTCATTTTACTACAATCTTACATTCAGATTAGGCTCATATATTTACATTTTAGCTTAATCATTTTAGTGAACCCGATCGATCAAACCCTCCCTTCTGAGTATGTCTTCACCTTATCAAGTCATGACTCAATCATCGTATCCTTATTTCACACCCACTAAGGTTTTAGGCATGGTTACTACCGTTGCTGATTTCATGCAAGTTTGTACTCAACATCCTCCTCGCTTTATTATGCACACCTGATCCCTTCTATTAATTTAGTAACTAATCACATGATTATGGCTCCACTTGTTTCTATCCCACCACCTATCACTTCTTCAGATCCTTCTACCACTTCTAAGGTCTATGATATCATTGAACAACTTAATAATATGCCGACCAAAATCTCTCTATGACTTATTGTGCAATGGTGCATCCCATCCAATTTTCATCAAACATTAGAGGTTTCCCTTCATTCTATTCATATAGAAAGTGATAATTCTGTGGTATCCTTCACACACCTCATTCAGTCTCTCAAAAATTTTCCATGTGCTATATCATTCACTAATGAGGACATATCATCATTTGCTAATGACAATCCATGTGCACCATTTCTTATCACAACTATTATTAGCACCACTTGCATTAAACATGTACTTATTGATAATGGATTGGTTGTCAACTTATGTGCTCATTCCCTTCTAAAATAGATGGGCATTAACGATAATCTAATTTCTAATAATTATACTCTTATTCGGGGATATGATTCCACTACTCGCACATGCCTCAGAACTATTTCATTACACATTTGAGTTGGGCCTAAGATTATCCTCATAGACTTCTTTGTTATAGATGCTTCATTTTAATTCAATTTTTTACTAGGTAGACCATGGATTCATGCAATGCAAGTAGTCCCATCTATTGTACACCAATGCATCAAATTCTTACATGATGGCTATGAGCATACTATTGCTTGCAGATCCTAAACCCTTCAAATTTTTTTTTGACATAGACCCTATTATTACTACTATGCATATTCCTCCTACATAGCTTATTCCATATAGTAGTATCGATACATATGATGTTGGTCAGTCTAGTGCTTCACAATCTTCTTCTACCACTCCAAGCACTCCAGTTATTTCTACTCATACTACTCCATCATTTCACCCACAATGCCTTCTCCTATACAAACTCCTAATCTACTTGTTTGATGCTCCTCTTACATCTAGTGCATTTCCAACATACTAACATACTTTATATAACAATACAACATGATAATACAAACATTTTCATGAATCTAATGACGAAGTTGATCATATTGAACTTACTGATGAAGCATTAGGAAAACTCAACTTCACTCCTATTGATATAGATGACTCCTATTTCAATGACATTTTGTGGCTATGGCCTTGGTGAATACAAATTCAAGACCCCTCCCTCTACTAATGCTATGGTACTTTACCAGGGTTTGTCCATACTTTGGACATTGTTTCACCCTCTTTTGAGCAGTCTACATCTACACCACCTCCTTTCACATGCACACTCTTAATCAAAAAATATTATTGGCATCATATTCCAGTGGATTGTACTTGTTCTGATACTATTTTCACATATGACATGACTTAACTAAGCTTGGATTGATGCTTAATGATATTTTACCACCACCTCACTCACCTCATCTTTATCATGGTTATTTCCACATTACGATTGCCTATGGTCTTCATGTTTTTCATCTCACAATATTTATTGCATGTAGTCCTCGCACTTCTCCATTGACACTCGGGAAATCTTGGCTTAACTATATTAGAGGCACTTTAGACTCCAATCACACTTCTATCACTTTTCCCATGCCATTTGAAAATGTTTCTATCGGTAGTGATTCATCTCCTGGATATTCTCAAAATATTACTCATTGGTATGCACATGGGTTTCCACCAACACCTTTCACCGATGAAGAATATGTAATGACCATATACACTTTGCATCGCAATGGCTCTCTATATGATCCTCCTCATATTATTTCCTATCAAGTCTCTAACCCACCCTAGTTGGCTTCAATCAACACAATGATGATCTTTTAGATAGTGGCACTTGATCATTTTTCTCATAACACACTTGGGGGCATTGCGCTTATTTCTCCCCCACATTAGCATCGACACGTATCTTATATCCACATCATTTCACACCATGAATTTATCATATACATCTTCATCCACACTCTATATCACCATTACCCTATGACACACTCTCGTGCCTTGGTTCACACTTGACTGTTGAGGGAATATTATACACATGAACCTCACACACTACACATTACACACCTCCACACATCATGCACTTTTGTACATATACACCATCCTCCTCTTCAATCTACCTTATCATCCTCTCGTCCTGCACTCACTACCCGATGATGCACTCTAGTGCCATGGTTCATACTCAACTACCAAGGGTCCAAATCAAAATTTAACCTCACCTCATCACACTTACATCATTCTACACTTTAATTTTCACAATCACTTAATCAATCAATATTTTTACCATACCATGCAACATTTTTAACCATCACCTTATTCATACATTTCATGATATACACTTTATGCTACATCATCACATTTTCTAGCATTCCATCCATACATTTCATGATATACATTTGTGCTACATCATCACATTTTCTACCATCTTATTCATATATTTTGTGATATACGCCTTATGCTACATCATCACGCTTTACTAGCATCTTACTCACCCATCTAGTGATATACGCTTTAGGCTAAATCATCACACATCCTAGCACCTCATTCTACAATTTTAAAATCAAATCATCCCTATTCATTACATCATCAATCATCATTCTATAATCAACAATCTACGCTCAATTCATCAACTCTTTCTACATGACAACACATTTCAAACCATTTCCCGATGACACACTCTCATTTATGGTTCATTCTTGACTGCTGAGGGGGCATAAATAAATGAACCTCACTGCATACATACACATCCACTTCAGGGGGCAATGTTTCCCCTTATCATTCACACTTTGCATTCCATTCCACCTCATCCATAACATATACATATCTTGGTTGCATTTACTCTTTTTACATTTACTTTTACATGTTCATCTTATTACACATGCTAGATAGATATCTTGTATGTCATTATCTTTATCATACACACATGCGCATTCACTTTCATTTCTAGTTGTGATTGAATATTTTATACATTCTATTACATGCGATGGATGTTTGGTGCACAATACCTATTGCCGGTCCATAGCGGCTCTGGGGGCATCCACTTTCATACACTATAGGTGTTATTGTTTCATTTTGTTTTCATAACACATTACTTTATCAAATTATACATGCTTTGACATAATTTTTATCTTTCTAACATGCTAATGGGTGCTTCATGTGCAACATTTTTTTTTGCAGGACTATTTGCTTCCATGGTTTTTTGTTACATTGTTTGTCCATTTTTTCTTTTTTGATTGTTTGTGGGCATTTTCCTTTCTTGCTTGTTCTTTGATTGTTACTGCTCCATTATCCTTGATTGTCTTGCAACATCATGAGTGATGTCCCATGTTTACAACCCACTTTTTGCAGTCTACATTGTCTTCTACTTGCATCTTATCTTATACATTGTTTGTGTAGCTTACATTTTGTCTTTTACATGAGTGTTTGTCTTTGCTTGTACTAACACTTGTTTTCCTAGCCACTTTTTTGTGTGTGCCTTGGTTTCTACCAAGCACATTCCCTTCCCCTAAAGGCACAATTTCAACACATCGATCGGTCCTCCTTTTTGGGCCACATACTCCTTCAATGATGTCACATGCACCCAAATGAGGGGGGCATCATTTGGGTGAATCAGTCACCCCATACAATATTATACACAACATGGTACCGGTACAACACAATTTTAGTTTTAATAGGCTTAGAATCAGACTTGGGTCCTTAGCACAATTTTTCTTCCTAGATGCCTAAAACCAGGGGGAAATTACACAATGATTGGTAGTTCATCACAGATATACGAACTCCATACACAATGGATTTTATAGGGCATACAATCCTTAGCACATGTGTTTATACACACCATCTACAGTGGTGTTCTACATTACGGGAAGTAGTTAAAGGATTGGAGGATGACACCAGACTATTCTCCCTACACTTCTTCCATTTCATTGGCATGAGATCACCCAAAAAATCATGCATCAACATCATCTATAGATCCTTTCTACACCCTTTCCTCATCACGGATCAGGTGCACATGTTCCTTTTCACATTTTCAACATTTTTACATACTTTCCTTACACACTTTTTACATATTTTGATCATATACATGTGTATTTGACTACTTGTCAGCTTCTCTTTTGTAGGTCCATCCATATGGGAAGTGATAGTCAGTCAACAAAAAAACACACACACAAAAAAACATTGACATCACATCAACAACATGTACATCACAACATCTACACATGCATTTCCACCTAGGTTCATTTTCATTACTTTTTAACTTTTTCCTCCTTAGCATCCATGCTTCACATTTTTATCATTCCACTGTTTTGTCTAGTCCCTCGGCATGCCTTTCATCATCGATCTACATGGTTATCAAGTACACATCTCTATCTACTTTATGTTACCATATTTTCACTCACCAACATAAAGTGGGGAAAATGTAGACACAAAATCATGCACTTTGGGTAATTATCTAGTCCTAATTATATACTACTATTCATATGATTCCTAAGTAAGAAAAGTACTAATTAACCATGTCTTTGGCCACCTTTCTTTTCTTTATGTTCTTATTTTCATTCTTACACCCTTACTTGCTCAGTTTCCTTTTTACTCTTTGGCATTTTCATCTTGGACACCAACACCCCACCAAGATGCTAGTGCCAAGTGCCCTCATCCCCTCTGGGCTCTCATGTCCCCTTTATACTTTACTCACACTTTTGGGCCTTTCTAGGTGTTTGAGCATCTTATCTTTTTGTATTCATTGGTCTTTTTGGGGTTAATTACAAAATTCAAGCAAGGGAATCATATAAATATAAAGTTATGTGATCATAATAAAGGACTAAAACACTAAGCACTATCTATCACCACCTAAGGTTGCATCCATCAAGGCATCTAAGAGCTCCATTGCATTCATCTAGCTCCACCACAAGGGACACAGGGATGGTTTTCTACATCACACTTCATAGAGGGAAGTTCATTCTATTCCATGCACACATTTACTACATTCTACATCTAGCTACTTGTTTGCTATCAAAGTGTGACATGCACAAGAGCAACCTAGGGCATAATTTCGCACACACACAGAACTACATTGGGTCTAAGATGTAGTAAAGCACTCAGTCATAAGTTCACCATTGTGACAGCTGAGGATAGTCCAAACCCTCATTTTGCATCTTTATTTTTAGGATTTTATGTCTATTTGAGGGTTTTGCATAGTTCATTCTTTATTGCAAGTTTCCAGTGACCTCGGTGATCTTGGTGCGACCTCAGAGAGATCAAAGGAAACTAAAGGAAACACCTCCACACCTTAGAGGAGGTTTTATGAGCATTTCCGTAGACCCATAATCCCAAAAATAGGTCTAGGGCACCCACAGCCCTTGTCCCTCTCCAAGTGCCCTAGTCCATCCTATCTCCTCGGATATACATTTTTATGCTCATAGTGTGATAGTTAATGCTTTGCATTTCCCAATTTTCCAACTCTGTGCATTCTCCAGAACTCTTCAATCATCTAAAGCTTTGTACCCTCTCTTTGTAATTAGGGATTCATTATTTATCACCTAGTTGCTTGAGTATACTTTTTGTATTTCATTATATATTCATTTTACTACAATCTTTCATTTAGATTAGGCTCATATATTTACATGGTTTAGCTTAATCACTCATTACATGAGCTTAATCTTTACAAACTTTAATACAAAAACATTATGATAAATTGATTAGTTTTTGCCAAAATTTAAAACTACAATATAGATGCAATGGGGATCTTCATGGAAAGTATCCAAATCTTGGTCCAAAGGTACTTCAAAGAGTAGTTAGGATAGAAAATAAGAAAATCAAAGGCCCATCCCACCACTTACATAATCTAAAGGATATAAAATGGATCCTTTGAGTTAAGGCATTGGAGATATCATTTTAAGTACACACCCATGAATTGCACAAAAGGAAATTTCTTCCCAACATGAAATGATAAAGGCCATAACATGGTACTATATCCCAATCTTAGTATTTCCAAATTTCCTCCTATTCCAAATTCCTAAGATCTAATGTTTATAGTCCCATGGCTAATCCATGGGACAATATATACCATACCATACCATTATCACTACATAGATGTGATGATTTTATCCCAAGCTCTATGAAACACTATGTGAAGATCTCACAAAGAATTTATGAAAGAACCTATCTATAACTATTAACAACGTTAGCGGTGAAGTCAACAAAACTTGAACCCATGACCTCTATAAACCCAATAAATTACCAATATGTCTACAACACATTTTTTTACATTTTTAGCTAAATGTTAACTTTATTATCAAATATAAACATACATAAATCTTATGCACAACAAGTTTTACATCTTATATTTATCCATTTAAGAACTATTGGATCCAATGTTAAGTCACAAGAGGTGAGTGTTTATCCATATTTTATATTTAAAAGTTATAAATACATGTCATTTATTAAATTTTTATGCCCCTTGTTCCTTACCCTAGTTATTTTTCCCACTATATGTTTCCCCTATATTTTGTTATCCAGTCTCATGAAATATTTTGTCATCATCTCTTGCTCTTCCAAGTCAACAAACAAACATCAATATCCATGAATGCAAGTTCCTTCCTAATAAACAACCTAAGAATATACATGAAATACCAAACACAAAGTAACATCATGAGGAATATACTCGATGTTGTATAAGTAAGGAAGAAATGTTCTATGCATCCAACAAAGAAAGAAAGGCTTGTGTCCTTCAATATGAAAGGGTGTTGACCCTAAAATCCATGTGCCAATTCTCCCAACAAAAGGTTAATGAGATCGAGGAAGAGTTCTTAAACTCCGAATACACGTCAAAAATCATGTTGTTGTAAAAAAAAAGAAATTTACTTTACATATATTATTTAGGTTATTATTACAAGTTTAACTATATTTGAATAGCAATTATGGTTCACGAAAATAAAATTCTATAATTTAGATATTTAGGATAAAATTATTTATGTTAGTTAGAAAGCACACCCAACATATATATTTAGTACCATATATTAAAAATGGAATTATCTATACATGTTTATTATCTATGTGAATGATCCATTATAAGACCATCAAATCAATCTCATCCATTCATTTTTTTAATTTTATCCATCTATTTTATTTTCAAGGATATGCGGTGGTAGATATTCATGCTTTATATTAATAGATATTTACATTGTTATATTAAATTTTATTGAGTTTTTTCATGGAAGGAAGATTTTATTTATTGAGATTTATTGGATTTATTATGCATATAAAGATATAGAGGTTAAACTAATCACTACTACATAGTGTGTAAAAACATCAATTTTTTTGTCAAATTTGCATCATTTTTTGTTTTATGTTTTTTTCATTTTTAACGTCATTTCTGACATAAATATGATGCAAAATTTTGGCACAAATGTGACACAATTAATGTCACCATTGTGAATATTTTTTTCATGATAATCCCTGACTTAAAAATAAAATTGTGATCCCATCCGCATCCTTTTCATTATCACAGTTCCGCATAAAATATGTCACGAGTTAAATGTAAAGGAAGGAAAATAGGAAAAGGATAAAAGTAAAGAGGAAAAAATGTGTGTGGAAGAATAATAACGTGGAGGAAGAAGGGTATGGAGAAAATATATGTTATCAAATTCCACCCCTCGAGGTGGAATTGGACAACTGAGTAGGCTTGCACTGAGAGACTTCCATAACCAATCCAAAGCAAGCAAATAGCTCTTAGTGTTTCCACAAAGGGCAGCATCAAAGTATTTGGGAAGGTTGAAACTCACAAGAGGAATTTTTTCTTCTTTTGGGTTCTCATGAATTTCAAAGTTTAATTCAGAATGGGAGATAAGTTGTGGGGCCCACTTGTAGGAAGGATGAGGCAAAATCTAACATCTAGCATGGGACACCTTCAAAACCTTCACAATACTCCCCAATGCTAAGGAAATCCAAAAGGGGAAAATCTTGAGGATAGATTAAAAATATTCGAGTAAACAAGGGGGACTAGAGTTGTTTATGGAGTTATCACATGGTGAGTTAGTATGTTGCAAAGCTCACTAAGCCCATTGATTGCAAAATCAAATTGGTTACAACTCATGTCATAAAGGTCGAGCTATTCGATGATTGAACCATGACCACCAGTTGTTATATGTGTCGAAGTTCTTTGAGCCCCTAGCAAGTTGGTTGAGGACCTTTGGGCTATTATATGGGAGATACAATGCATTTGAGGAAAATTTGAGCTCTATCTCCTGGGGGCCGAGTCATTCTTAAAGATCTAGTGAGCCACTTAGTAAACCAAAATTGTGTGAAGAAATCTGAATTTTAAGAGGTGTATCGTACCATCTCATGCATCATACCATGTTAGACCAACCAGTTCATGATAGAATGATCAAACTCGAGATAACAATAAGTTTCAAGTTACTGATAAAATGTCAAGCCATTTTGGTCGCCAAGCCATTTAGAGGGGTCAATGTCGCGGGGTCGAGCTATGATCCAAAGCATAATGAGACCACTCACGAGAAATATGGCAAACAATTTTGTGGGTCACCATGGAAGGGACATGGCCGAGCTCCCGCAAATTCATGTAATCCCCTAGGTAAAGGAAATGGAGAATGTAAGGTGAAGAAATCATAAGGTTCTTGGTGATCTATGGTAGGTGGGAGCTTAAGACAAAGTGCACCGAGTTGAGGGAATGGTCCAAGTTGGGCATAGAAGTGGACTATTTTGATCATTTGAACACGGCGGTGAACAATTAAATGGATGGCTCAACTCTAGAGCAAAGGCCAGTATAATTTTGATCCTATCGAGTTTATTTGGAGATGCATGTTATTTATCGATACACCTAACATGACATGGACATCAAATTATTTCCTCCAAAGCTCATCCATTTAAAATTTTGTCACCCTAAATCATGTGATTTAAGATTTAACAGCTTGGTGGTGAGCTTAAACAGGGTCCAAGTCATTTCCCACTTGAGATAATTAGGCCACTAACTCCATTTGGATCTCATCGTTGGAGGGCAATACATCAAACCGTGATTCAAGTTAGTCTTCAAAGGACCAAGCACTTAATAGAATGGTGAGTTACAAAGGCTCAGCCCAAATCGTCGAAGAAAAAGCATGAAGAGCTCGTTTGGAATGAAGGTGTGACACTTAGAAAAAATGGAGATCATCCAGATTCTTGCGAGTAAATGTGGAGAATCGGGTCCCAAGTGTCCTACGTGAACTTAAGGGACACGGTTTTCAAAAGCCCAAAATAGCCACGGAACACTACATAAGGTGAAGTAGGGGTTGGGAGCCTAAATGGCCCATGGGATGTGCATACATCAAATACTTGAGATTATCGAAGGACAAATGATGTGGGGGTTGTAGTGGTCAATGATAATGGGAACACAATGCGGTCCGATGGGGCTCGTTGGAACGAATGCGGATGACTCATAGATTAGAGGAATAAATGGAATGGGCCTGTTCAAAGGAGTTCCCATCACATTTACTCGTGTAATGTGATGCATGGTACGATGTGTCACCGAGCTCGAGGAGATTAGGGGATGCCAAGGTGGGGAGTTAATTGGCACAACCGGGAATTCAAAATAGGTAAGGAAGTGGATTTTCTACGCATCACCGAGCTGACAAGTAGCCTTCAAGTCACATAGATGGGGAGGGGTGATTCATTCGATGTAAAACAAAGAGCTTTGGTGTGGGAAAGGATCGATAATGTAAGGCGAGCCAACTCAGCCGAGTTGGTCGAGCTAGGAAAATATAAAACATTAAAAACATTCAACTCTTCCCACATAAAAGTGATGAAATGGTGGGCCCCAAGTCAAGTTTAAATGCCCAAGACAATTAAATGATGTTCAAAGAATTAGAAGAGGGAAAATATAAAAAATATAATTTCCATCTACCCATAATTATTGCTCAGTCCGTGGAGTGGAAGCCAAGCTCGAAAGCACAAATTATCTACATTCACTCATAAGGGCATAACTTTTGTGTTTTTCATCCAAATCACACAAAATTGGACTAATTGGAATTGTGGCTCCAAGATCTACACATAGAGAAATTAATAAATATAGAAATTGATGGAGTTTTAGAGGTGAATTTTGTAGAGAACGATCCCAGTTCAAATGGCAATTTAGTGGTGGTTGAAATAGCAATAAATGAACATGGACATCCATTTTCCTTCTACTGCAAGTTATGGGGTGGTATGGGATGGCTTTTGCAGGTCATAAATCATCATTTCCACACAAATTTTGGTACTTTGCAAGCAAGTGGAAGGAAAAATCTAAATTTAAAAACAACTTATCTCTCTCCCATTTTCCTATAAATTAAAGTGCTCTCTCATTTGAAAAGGGGGATTACTCTTGTAACAAAAATCTGCATTTTCATTTTGTAACACTAATGTGTGCGGGCCTTCATATTGGACTTCTTGCATGTTGATCCACATTTATCTTTCTTTATAAATGAATTTTGCATTTCAATGAAGTAGTAGATGCAAATTTTTGGATTTTTTTCCTTATTTGTGTTTATTACATTCTTATTGGCTCTTTATTTCATTTGTAGTTGTATTATGTCTACCTTATGCTCTTGCAATATTCAATATTATTTGTTTTATGGGAATGATGTTGTGAGTGTTGTTGTTAGACTATGGAGAACTTTTCTCACCCTCTCTAATCAACATTTTTTTCATTTTCACACATTAGAGAGTCTTTCCCTCTTTTTTCTTGGTGCATCACTATTGTAGTGTAGTTTTCTTTACTTTCATGTTCTTTCTCTCCCCATGATCCCTTGTAAATTATAGGATAGAGATAGTCAATATTTTTATTTCATTAGAGTTATCTTACACTATATCGAAAGAGAAACCAACCTTCTCTGAGGTCTATCTCAAGTAGCAATCCCACAACTTGAGAGATAGTACCCATGTTACCCAATCACATTGCTTTCCTTAACACACTCACATGCTAAACAATCGAGGGTTTGTGATTTGGTGATAATAGGTTCTAGAATGCTTGGTGGGACACAAAGAAGTATTCATTTTATTACAACAAGATTAGTGTTCTCTTGTTGCAATTTCCATCCTTTTGAGGCTTTGTAACAACACATATAAGACTCCAAAAGGAATAATTCACTTGTTTTAGCAAACCAAACTTGTCAAATTTGTGAGAATAATTCAAACAAGGTCAAGAACTAGATAAGAAGGTTTTTTGAATATTTGCAGCTATCTCCGGGTATGGGCGTAAGAGGAAGAAGAGCTCAAAGGTCCCCATCTCCACCTAATTAACATTATCAACACCTCCACCCGATAGGCCTTTCATTCAATCAACTAGAGTTCTCAAACCAATTAGAATGGATCATCAACCACCTCTAAATCCATTTGTGAATTTCACGGGCAAGTAACCCACTTACTCTTAATGCACAAAATCCAATTCCAATTGCAGCATTAAAGAACATTTCATTTTTCACTAGGAGAATCACACACTCCAATTAATCATATAAAATACATTGCAAATGTTTGTGTCATTCATGAGATCAATGAGATGGATGTTGTAGTCAAATTATTAGCCTCTTCTTTCAAAGGAAAGTCTCTATAATGGTTTAGAAGCTTGACAAAAGGGTCAATCTAGAATTGGAATCAATTATTTTTAGCTCTTTACGCAACTAATTTGGGGAGAGGGAAGATAATATGTCTTTATTGGAACAATTGACCACAATCAAAAGGGCGCCAAATGATAAATGGCTGATTTCAACTTTAGATTTCAAAGGACGTGGATAGGATTCCACTTTCCATGTGATCAACACTTGAGGCTACTTTTCTCTACTTCCTAAAATCTTAAATGTTGATATAGCCATGATGATACAATCTATGGGAGGTGAAACCTTACCCGCAGCCTATAACATTACTATTAGAGATGAAAATTGTTTGATTCAAGCTAGTAAACTTGCACCTAGGCCACCCATGACTCTTTATCCAAAATTAATAAATCAAGCACTAGTCAAGCACCATTAGCTCTCATCCCCGCCCCAAAAATCAGAATTCTACTAAAGCTTATACCTCTTATTCTAAAGCACCTCAAATGAGCTCCAAGAAGTCATGAAACAACCGCAAAACTTGGATTACGAATTAGTGATGATTAAAAGGAAACAAGCTCAAAATTTCAGGTCATATTAGCCTTAATCCAACCTATTATACCTATCAACCAAATAGGCCTTTGGCCCAAGCTACTAATTAAAACCAAGGACAACCTCCTAATATATAATTCCAACCCTATAATCCTAATGTTACATCTAAATCTAGATCTTTATTACCGGTTAAAATAACATAACTCAAGAATATGAATGGTGTTTCCTGTAATCAACATCACAACCAATTAACATGTTTTAAATGGTGCTCTAAATCAAGCTTTGATGGTGACAATGGTTAAGTGTGCCTTAAGAGACAAACCAAGGAGGAAATCGACAACAAGAATTTACTCAATAAGTACCTACAAGTACACTACACTTGTAAATTGGTAATAAGGATTTCTATGGAATAAATCAGGTTCCTCCTCAAGGTGTGGCAGCTAACACAAGGTCTAAAAAAAGGAATATAGAAGAAGGACATTCATCCAATCCAAGTGCTTTATCAACCTATTTTCACTCTATAAGGTGTTAGCAATCAAAGTGCAGCTCCAAATGTGTAGAATCAGCCCAGAAAACCTTCTAGACCAACTCATGTACCAGTTGTAGCATCTCATGTGCAAGAGAGAGTTGTGCAAAGAAAATGGCAGTAGAAGGATAGCTCATCTCCTTTCAACATCATTGATCAAATGAAGAAAATGAACGTAAACATATCAATGTGGGATTCATTAGCTATCCTAGGATGATAAGACTTGTTGCACTAGTAGCCATGGAAAATTGGTCCACATCAAATGAACCATTTAAAGATCATGAAAAAGTTATCACTAATGCATATCTACAAAAAGAAAGTTAAGGGGATCAACAAGGTAAAAACATGAAACCTCCTCCATTTTATATATCTCTAATTATTGGAAACAATCTTGTACACAATTACATGATTGATTTGGGAGCAAGCAATTATGATGCCCAAGCAGAATAGTTGATCAGTTGGGTCTTAAATATTAATTCATTTCTAAGGGTGTAGTGCAATTAGATGGGACAACATTAACAATAGTTGAATAATCAAAGGGTTAATCCTTACACTGCATGCATGCCTAAATTTCATAGTCTTGCAAGATGTGGCAATCATATACCTACCACCACTCTTTGCATTGTGTTGTCAAGAGAATTCATCGCTAAAATTAGAGGATACTTGTATGTTGATTGGTCACATATGTTATTCGGAAGAGGTATGGATCTAAGGCTACAATTAGGTCTGAACTATTGCAAACTTCCATATTGAACCTCATGTACCAAGTCGATCAAACACAAATTGCTCGGCTTTTGATCAAGAATATTTTCTAAGAACTCATGAAGAAGATACTAAAGTTGGAAACATTATAAATTAACTCTTGATGAATGGGAAAACAAAAGGCATACATTTTAGCCTTACAAGGAAATGGAAGAAGCTGAGTTAGGAATTTTTTTCTTACACGAAGAGGATCCACCTCTCCCAAGCATCACTAAGCCAAATGATAAGGATGAGAACAAAGTATGGCAGATATTTTTGATGGTTCAAGGAGTAGGTAAGGTGTTGGAGGAGAGAAATGTTTGTTTCACCTTAAGGTAAAAATTACTACTTAGCTTTTCACTTTCAATTCAATTGCTCTAGTCTATAACCGAGTATGAAAGCTTTGATTCATGGATTACATTGGGCAAGGATGAAAGGTATTAAAAATTTGCAAGTGTTTGGGGATAGTGAGCTGATTGTGAACCAAGTTAGAGGGCTCAATGTTGTTGTTGTCGCCAAATCACTACACCCCGAATGGCACAAAGTGAACCCAACATTCGGTGTGATTGGGACACATGGGATCACCTCTCAAGTTGTGGGACTTGGGCTTGAGGTGAACCTCTGGAGAAGGCCAACTTCCTCTTCCTAAACTAAGCACTACACTACTCCTAATGCAATAAAAATGGCTAACTAGACCTATGCTAACATTTCAAGGATTAGGGAGAGAGATTTGCAAGGAAATAAAACCTATACTAGAAGTGGTGATGCACCAAGAAAGGGTGTTACTAGAAAACTTTCCGGCCTGCCGATGAAGAGAGATGATCATGAGAAAGAATGAAATGCATTACAAACTCACTTTACATACAATACTTCATTCCTAATAAGCACAATGACTTCTAAAACTTGCAAAGGAAACCCTGGTTGCATAGTTCACTTGAAAACATGAGAGAGGCAAATAGAAGCAGAAAAATCATGAAAGGACATATAAATGATCACAAAACATAATTTCCATTACTTCAAGCACTTGCACAGTGCATCATTACATCAGGGAAAAGGCATAGGCTGCCATTACCATTTGAGAAGAAAGGCTTGAGAGCCTACAAATCCACAACCTTTCAACTTGTAAAGAGGGGAAGCTTGGAAAGTGTCTAACTTGTCCAACTTGTATGACTGTTGGAACCCCTTGGAATGAGCTTCCAACTTACATTTATAGAAGAAATTGAGAGAGAGGAGAGGAGTCATAAATTCCCTTCCTAAATTGAAGGTACATGATGTATCACTTATTACATCGGTTGAATCACTTGAGAAAGTTCCATCATGTGCCATTAATTACTTGTTGACATAGTCTTCTCAATTAATTAAAATAATATTTAAATAATAATAATAAATATTATTATTTAAAATATTTAAATAAAAATATTAAATAAATAAAAATACTAGTGGGCCCCTTGTTGACCGGTTTGCACTGAAGGGAAAATTATGGAAAAAGGCCAAAAATATCCCAACTCGGTGGTTGGCTCGCTGAGCCAACTCACCAAGTTGGGTCCGAGCTCTTTTCGATGTCGAATCCAGATACTCACTTTGAAAACGAGCCCTTTACACCACTCGCGCATCTAACCGACGAGCTCTCAACATTGTGCTCACAAAGCGGGCTTTCACCGATCTCCAAAGCTCAGGCTCCATTTTCTTGGCGAGCTACATTCACAAACCGAGCTCTTCTTGACTGACTTTCTCGAAACTAACCGAAACTAGATCTTTTGCAAGAACCGAGATCCTCCATTCTTTTGTGCAACCGAGCTCATACATCAAATATTGAGCTCTTCTCAGTAACCACACCGAGCTTGGTATGTCATCGTGTTGTGACCACATACATGAGTTTGCCATGAGCTCCATACATACATTCACCACCATTGCAGCGACTTAAGCTCCCTCGTTTGATGCCGAGATGGTTGGCCTCTCCGTGTAGCTCACCATTTTCGAGCTCGGCATGGCGAGTCATCTAAATAGATCCCTTTCCTATGAAATTTTTGACCGATTCATGATGTCACACAAGCTCGGTTCGAGTTACTCACCATCTCGATTATTCCTCATGAGCTTGACGACTCGTCTTCCATGCAAACTTTTTGACTTCTCTCGGTGAATGGATCAACTCGGTCAATCAATTTTCTATGTGATTTTGATGACACAAGCTCTCCTTAATCCATATTCAACTCCCGCTTGCTCGAACTATTTCCCACATACTCACCATATAGCTCAACATCTTTACATTTTTCCAACTTGTTGCGCTTTGATCGAGCCACTCGGTCTTTACGAGCTCCTATTATTTTGTGTTTGGTGGAGCTTGCACCTAGTGAACCCCAATCCATTTCCATGCTTGGAACTACACCGAGATTCTCTTCTCATTCCCCAAGCTTGAATGAACTCATTACAACCAATCTTCATAAGCCAAATCGAGCTTCGTTTACGCGTGTCTAGCTAGTGACTTGGCTCTGCAATCTGAAAGTGCTTCTTCCAACAAACATATCTCCATCAAGCCTTGTCATATTATTCTGGATGGTGAGTTGCACATGAGTTTTCCCGAGTTCTCATGAATTGATAAAACCATCGTGACATGTTTCCATGAGCTCTGTTTGACTTGGCTCAAATGGCGAGCCACTCTCGGTGATCTCCTCCTACCATCAAAATCTACGAGCTAATACGTAAATGCCTCATCGAGCTCACTTACGCATTCTTCCACATGACTTGAATTTGATTTGATTCTCCCAAGTTGGGCTTAGCCTCTATTTCACTATATATGCAGAACTCTGAACACAAAAGATAGAATGAGCTCGCTTCATCCTCCTAGCTCAATGAGTTGGCATCATCCTCCAAAACTTCACCGAGCTCTTTCTATCTATCAAGCTTGTTCCTGCATTGGTTAGTAACCATTGCGATCAACTTGGCTCATCGTGAGCCCAGACCAAGATTCATTGATGAGCTAGTTGTCTACTCAAATTTTGATCTATTTACCTTCCATATCACCGATGGTTGAGCTCCATGGCTCTGTCACATTTATTTTCTCATTGATCAACTCAAATGCTCCATTCCCTGATGAGCTTCACCTTCAAATTACCTTCAATCAGTGCAGATCTAACTTTCTATCCCCACGGAAAACTCGATCTCCTTCATGTGTTGATCACGAGTTCCTTCATTGCCACGACCATCGTCAAGTTTCGAGCCTTTAACCTCCTTGATCAACCTGCACCGTGATCTTGAGCCGAGCTCCTCGAGACAAAGGCCTCATCAAGCTCACTCACCATGACTGCATCCCCGACTTGAGCATGTCATGTTCTCCACCCCAATGATGATTTCCTTTCCTTGACGAGCTACTAAAACAAGCTTTACACCGCCATGATCACACTCCCGCTCTTCATCAAGCTCTAACCATTCGTCGGGTCATCAATGGCATTTGAGTAACTCAACGTAACCAACGAAAATCATTAGCGGGTGAACCGGTTCCCATAACTAAATTATGAGATGACTCACCACCAATTACTAGACGAAGGACTCGAATCTTCACGACTCACTAACTAACTTGAACCTCGGAAACCACTATCCTTGAACTCACCAAACCACACACTTCCGAATCCCAAAACCCAAAAATCTGAATTTGAGTTTTGGAGTTTCGAAACTTTGAAGTATCTGACTCACTCAACGTCTTTTAATCCCAAAATCTTAAATGCTAAAATGGTAAACCCCAAAAACATGACACCAAAAGATGACTTCCCGATCCTGAAATATTCAGCTCACTTTACTTCAAATCCTGAACTCCAAAACTTTAAGTTCTAAAATCTGAAATGAGCTTCTTCCTTCACTACATAGACACTTCAAGCCCCTCATGTGACTCATCCGAAATGGCTCAATCCTGAGTTCTCCACAATCCTACTTATTTGGCAAGCCAATCTACATGAGCTTAAATTATTTACATTTCTCGGTTGACATGGCCAACGATGAGCCCAAGCCGAGTGGGTATTCATGTTCACCCTAAAGCCTATTGTGCATGCCCAAACCCACACTGAACAGCTTGAATGTGCATTGTTTCCAACCATGTTGGCTCCCAATCAACCGATTATCCAAGCCTTGAGCACTTTGACCACCATTTCTGATTTCATTCTAAGTCCTCGATGATGAATCAACTCATTCCTTACTACCTCAATTCCTTACTCCTGACTACTTGTGAAACATATCTGATATTACTCCTGAGCTTGCCCAAGTGAGCTCCCAACTGAGCCAATGCCAAGATTAAACACCACCACATTTCAGGATGACTCGTGATGAGCCTACGAAACTCAACCCTATCTTCATGCTGTTAAGCCACTCATTGAATGGTTTCCAAACTTAGTATCCCTAGCTTCACCCATTTGTGCAAACATTGACTCAGCTTGGCCTGAGCTCCTAGTCCTCACCATATTCTCTTTCTCAGTTCATTGAACCATCCTCTTCGAACTGAGATCCTTGTTGAGTCGTTGGTTCTTGTTGGTCGATCCTTTATCATGAACTCCAAAAAAAAACTCTAAGTCGAGTCTTCCATTGAACTACGTTTGCATTTGAGCTCATTCTTTTCCTTGATCCTTGATCAACTCACTCAAGCTCATTTAATGGTTACTTCACCAACATGTCTAAGACTCGCCAGCTCATTCCTATCTCGACCAAGCTATTCCTGGAAGAGACTTATCATGAGGGCCCGAGCTAGCTCCCCAACCCTATCAAACACAATGTTCCAATTTCGAGCTCGAGATCCTGTAATAATTTACCTAATTCAAACACAAGCCTAATAAAATGATTTTAATTTACATTAATGCACTTATATGTTGATTTGGGCTCAATTGAGCTATGTTGGAAGATCCTTCTTCCCATGTGTTTGAATATCCTTCTAAGGCATCATGAAAGTATAGAAGAACTCTGGAAAATTTTATACACCAACTTTGACAATTTTAGCTTGTAGACCCTCGTTGTTCGTTTTTACCTAGGGGGCAAAAATGGACAACGGCTGTAAAAAGGATCTTCTAAAGAACTACACGAACCGTATGGGATTTCATTGAATATTTTGAAGCTTTTGGCATCACTTCTATTCCAAGGAAGAATAACGAGGCTGCGAGATATACTTGCAGCAATTAGGGTAGTGTTTGATGTTGTAGAAATTATTAAAAGTGAGCAAACCCAGCCTCATATCAAAGTGGTTGTAAGACTGGTTGTTACGGATAAAAATGTAAGCTAGCAAGTATTTGAGAGTGATCCAAAAATCATAAAAAAAAATTAAGAAGAAACTGAGTTATCCACTAGAAACCAAGATAAACTAGAAAAATAGTATGGTGACCAAGTGGTTTAGTTGAGAAAAAACAAATTTCCAAAGGTTCTTGTGACTTTGGAGTCAATCTTCAACCCCAATGATCAATTCTAAAGAGAAAAACAAACATTCAAGTAAAGGGTGAAGACTCAAAGCTTATTTCAGTAGGAGAAGGTAAGGTACTGCAAATTAGAAGGGTGAGTACTCAACAAGAGAGATCCAATTTTATCCAACTTTGTCAAGAATTTCTAGATGTCTTTTCCTGGAATTATAAGGATTTGAGAGGATTCAA
Organism: Taxus wallichiana var. yunnanensis; assembly: GCA_018340775.1. NCBI lineage: Eukaryota > Viridiplantae > Streptophyta > Pinopsida > Cupressales > Taxaceae > Taxus > Taxus wallichiana. Next base: position 157,346,345 of record CM031240.1, on the reverse strand, counting down.
TCCAAAATTGGCACAACATACTATTGAACTAGATCCAGAATCTAAGCCCATCGGAAGAAGCAAAGACCGTGAATCCTCACATTGAACCTCTCATGAAAAAAGAACTGAATAAGTTGATAGAGGCTAATATCATTTTTCTAATCAAGCACTCAAGCTAGGTAGCAAATTTGGCTCTAGTGTGGAAGAGGAATGGAGAAATCAGATTGTGTGTGGACTTTCATGATTTGAATAGAGCTTCACTCAAGGACCACTATCCACTTCCTTCCATGGAGAAAATCCTGCAAGTTGTAGCTAGTTCAGAAAGGTTCTCATTTTTGGATGGCTACTCAGGCTATAATCAAATCGTGGTGAAGGAATATGACTAGTTCAAGATAGCCCTCACTACGAAGTGGGGCACATATGCTTATAGGAAGATGTCATTTGGATTTTCAAACATTAGAGAAACATTTCGATGAGCTATGGATATTACATTCAAGGGGCTAATCAATAAGATAGTGCTTGTTTATCTTGATGATATCACTATGTTCTCAAAAAACGTAGCATACCACCTCTTTCACCTAAGGCAATTGTTTCAAATGTGTAGGAGATTCGAGTGTCCTTGAATCCAAAAAAGTATATTTTATTGGCACATGAAGGTAGGTTATTGGGCCACATTATTTCAAAGTAAGGATTGACAATTGATCCCGAGAGAGTTGAAGCCATCCGAACTCTACCATTTCTAAGCCACAAGAAGGCTCTCCAAATTTTCTTGGGGAGAATAAATTTTGTCCACATATTTGTGCCTAATTTTTCCACCTTGGTGAAACCATTGACTATGATGTTGAAGAAAAGTATGGCATTCAAGTGGACAACAGAAGGAAAGGAGAGTTTTGAGGCCATCAAGCATGTTATATCTCAAGCTCTAACTCTTATCAATCCATATTTCTCCAAGGATTTCATGCTCTATGCTTTTCGTGGTTCAGATACAATCTCATCCATCTTAGTACAACTGTGTTGAGAATGGAGCTTAATTGCTTCAAAAGAAACTTGCTTTTACATGTCACTGGTTCTGATAGTAACCGGCGTCGGTCAGGGTGTAACCGGTTGTCGGTCGAATCGTCTAGGTCGAAGTGACCGGACGCTCGTTGCGATAACCGTTGGCGATTACATACGTGCGACGCAGATTTTGTTTTTGATGAAAATTAAAATAAATCAATTATTTTAAAGATGATTTATTGATTTTAAAAGCATAGTTAAGATACCCAAAATAGATATATATGCATGTATGCATTGTATGAGGGTAAGTAAGAAGGAGAGAAGATATATAGAAATTGTTTTGCATGTAAGTTTTCTTAGTGATAAAGAAAGAGTAGCTAAGTGAGGGAAAAGAATTGAACATCCTGTGAGGTGTTGGAAGATAGCAGATCTTCATTGTATTTCCTCTGTAAAGCACTGAATAATAATATTGGTTGTTTCTTGGTGGATGTAGCCCACACTGGGTGAACCACGTTAAATCTGGTGTAATCTTTCTCTTGTTTATTTTATCTTCTGGTTATTTCCGCATTCATTACTTGTATGATTGCTTTGATTATAGATCTGTGCAACATTGTTATATGGTTTAACCCCAACAACTGGTATCAGAGCTTTGTTTGAGGGTTTTTGTGTTGACATGATTTACTCATAGAGGGTTTTCTAATTGAGTGGGAGCTACAACAATGGCAGAAGAAAACAAATACAAGGTAGAGAAATTTGACGGTCGTAATTATCAATTATGGAAGATGCAAATTGAGGATTATTTGTATCAAAGAGATTTATATTTACCGTTGGATGAGAAGTCTAGACCTACGAAGATGAATATGATTGATGAAGAATAGAAGATTCTTGACAGAAAGGCTTTGGGATCTATAAGATTGAGTCTCAAACATCTGTGGCTTCCAATATTACAGCGGCTTCTATGGTAGATTTAATGAAATCTCTTACTAATTTATATGAAAAACCTAGTGCTTCAAATAAAATTTATTTGATGAAGAAACTATTTAGTTCTAATACGCATGAAGGTGGATCTACATCTAGTCATTTGAATGATTTCCAATCTATTCTAAATCAGTTAAAATCGGTTTCTATACCATTTGATGATGAAGTAAAAGCACTTTTATTCTTATGTTATTTTCCGATAGTTGAGATAACTTGGTAATGGCTATTAGTAATACAACATTTGTTAATAATATTTTGAAGTTTGATGATGTGGTTAGTATAATATTGAATTAATAAATTCAAGGAAAAGTATAGAGGAATCATCATCTGAAATGCTTTGAATGTAGAAAGCGAGGGACAGTAGAAGGAGAGATCCAAGAGTAAGAGTAATGGAAAATCAAAATCAAGGGATAGTAGATCTAAATCCATAAGTAAGGGAATTACTTGTTAGAAATGTGGAAAGAAAGGACATGCAAAGAAAGATTGTTGGTCAAAGGATAAAGAGAACCAACAACCAAACAAAGGTAAAGAAGCAAATCTTGTTACATCAGAGGTAATGCAAGATGATCTTATTATTTATTTAGATAATAGAATTGAATCATGGGTTTTAGATTCAAGAGCTTCTTTCCATGCAACCCCTAATAAGGGTTATTTCAGAAATTATGTCCAGGGAATTTTGGGCATGTTTATTTGGGTGATGATTAACCTTGCAGATATTCTGGTAAAGGGAAGTTCATCTAAAATTGCAGAATGAAAATACATGGGTATTGAAATATGTGAGGCATGTGCCAAGCCTCGGGAGGAATCTTATTTCTGCAGGGTAACTAGGTGAATTTGGTTGCATGGTTACTTTTACAGAGACTCTTGGAAAGTCACCAAGGGTGTTTTTGTTGTGGCAAGAGGTAAGAAGGTAGGAATGTTATATTTATCTACCTATAGTTACTGATTCCTTTTATGCATTATCTACTTCATATGTAGATGCATGCATGTGGTATAATCGGTTAGTTCATATGAGTCAAAAAGGAATGCAGATCTTAAAGGCTAAGGGTAAGTTATCAAATTTAAAAGATTTAGATCTTCATTTCTGTGAGCATTGTATCTTTGGAAAGTAAAAGAGAGTGAGATTTCTCAAAGTTGGGGCAACTAAGAAGGAGAAAAAATTAGAGCTTGTACACTCATATGTGTGGGGACCATCTTAGGTAGCTTCTCATGGAGGATCCCAGTATTATGTTACTTTCATTGATGATGCTATAAGAAAGGTATGGGTTTATTGTATTAAACGTAAATTTGATGTTTTTGAGACTTTTAAAATATGGAAAGCCCTTGTTAAGAATGAATCAAATTCTAAGTTAAAGTGCCTTAGATCTATGACAATGGTGGTGAATATTGTAGTAAGGATTTCAATGATTATTGTTTAGTGAATGGGATACGTAGAGAAAGAATGGTTCCAAGAACACCACAGGAGAATGGTGTTGCAGAAAGAATGAATAGGACAATCATGGAACGTGTTAGAAGTATGAGAATACATTTTGGACTGCCCTTACAGTTTTGGGTGGAAGCATTTGATACAACAATTTATTTGATTAACCATGGGCCTTCAAGTTCACTAGATGGAGGAATATCGAGAGGAAGCTTAGACCGGAAAAGAGGTAGATCTTTCTTTTATTAAAGTTTTTAGTTCATAAGCTTTTTGTGCATGTCGATAAGGAAAATAGGAAAACTTTGGGTGTAAAATCCAAGAGATGCACTTTCATTGGTTATGGATCTAGTGATTTCGGTTTCCGTTTTGGGATTTAGATCATTCTAAAATTATTAGGAGCCGTGATATTGAATGGAATGAAAAGAGAATGTACAAGGATCAAATATTGGTACCAGGATGAACCAAATTGATAATTTTGTGAATGAAAATGAACTCTAGGATTTAAAAGTATTACCTACATGGTTACAAGTAACCGGTGTTGGTTTACCCCGACCCGCATCGATCAAGAAAAACCAATATCGGTTACAAAAGAGCCAAACCGGCATCAATTAATGTAGAACGATGTCGATTAAAGTGACCGGCATTAGTCACTATTAGATTTGGATACAAATGTCCAGGAGCTCTAGATTGAGCCTTTGATACCCCAAACTCCTGTGAGAAGGTCACAAAGGGTAAGTAAACCTCCAGAAAGATTTCCACCTTCTCTATTTTATTTATTATTGATCGATAATGGTGAACCAAATAACTTTGAAAAAGTAATGCAGGATAAGACCCACGTCCAAAGGGAGTATGGCATGGATGATGAGATGGACTCCTTGGAACAGAACCCGGACTTGGGATTTGGTTAAGTTGCCAGCAGTAAGAGAACATTGCGAGAACAAGTGGGTTTACGGATCAAGGAAGAAGAGGTGGACGATAAAATATACAAGGCAAGGCTTGCAGTAAAGGGATTTGCATGAGAAAGCAAGTATTGACTTTGGTGAAATATTTTCTGTTGTTGTTAAGATGACTTCTATTAAATGCTTGTATTGATCTTAGTTGCAGTAGAAGATTTGCATTTAGAGCAACTAGATGTGAAGACACTTTCCTTCATGGTGATTTGGATGAAGAGATTTATATGCAACAACCATTTGGTTATGAAGTCAAGGGTAAGGAGAAACTTGTGTGCAAATTGAAAAAGAGCCTATATGGGCTCAAGCAAGCTCCAAGGCAATGGTATTTGATATTTGACAATTTTATGCATGAGCATGGTTATATGAGATGTGAATTTGACCATTGTGTTTATTTTAAAAAGCTTGAAAATGGGAGCTATGTTATTTTGTTATTGTATGTGGATGATATGTTGATTGCAGGATCTAGTATGCAGGACATTGGTAAACTTAAAGAAAGGTTAGCTCACACATTTGCAATGAAGGATTTGGGAGCTGCAAAGAAAATCCTTGGCATGCAAATTCACCGAGATAGGAAAAATAAGAAGTTGTATTTGTCTCAGGAGGCTTATATCAATAAGGTGTTGGAAAGGTTTAATATGCAAAGATCAAAACCTATTGGTACACCTATGGTTGGACACTTCAAATTGAGCAAAGATCAGTGTCCTTCATCACACAAGGAGGTTGAGTACATGGCACATGTTCCCTATGCTTCAGCAGTAGGAAGTCTTATGTATGCCATGGTTTGTACTAGACTAGACATTACACAGGCAGTGGGAGTTGTGAGTAGGTTTATGGCTAATCCAGGTAAATAACATTGGAAAGAAGTCCAATGGATTCTTAGGTATTTGAGAGGGACATCCGACATGGAGTTATGATATGAGGGTCGATACTTTTTACGTGGCTATGTTGATTTAGATATGGTCTGGATATTTGGATGGTAGGAGGAGCACCACCGGATTTATTTTCAAAGTAGGTGGATTGGTAGTTAGTTGTATTTTGAGATTGAAAAGGTTGTGGCTTTTTCTACTACAAGAGGCAGAGTATGTTGCAGCTACAAAAGCTAGCAAGGAGATGATATGGATGAGCAGGTTCATGAAAGAGTTGGGTAAGGAGCAAGAGGATTGCAGATTATACAGTGATAGTTAGAGTGTGATTCATTTGGAAAATAACTCAGCATTTCATTCAAGAACGAAACATATTCAGTTGAGGTATCACTTCATATGGAAGGTGTTGGAGGATGGACAACTAAAGTTAGAGAAAATCCATATGGATGAGAACCCTGCAGACATGCTAACAAAGCCATTGGTAAGGGAGAAGTTGGAGCTTCACTCCACTTCTGTTGGTCTTCAAGTTTAAGACTTGAAGAGGAAGAAATAGGCCAAGGAAAAGGAACCAAGGATGGTGATGCACAATACAGTGCAAAAATTGATCTCCAAGTGGGAGATTGTTGAGAATGGAGCTTAATTGCTTCACAAGAAACTTTCTTTTACATGTTACTAGTTCTTAGACAAAGAACCGGCAGGCGTTGATCGAGTGTAATCGCCGGGTCAATTCAGTCGAAGTGACCGCGACAGTCAGCAAGAATCATCGACGGTTACTTACATGTGACGTAGTTTTTGTTTTTTAATGAAAATTGGGATAAATCAATTATTTTAAAGATGATTTATTGATTGTAAAAGCAAATTTAAGTTACCCAAAATAGATATATATGCATGTATGCATTGTATGAGGGTAAGTAAGAAGGAGAGAAGATATATAGCAATTGTTTTGCATGTAAGTTTTCTTGGTGAGAAAGAAAGAGTAGCTGAGTGAGGGAAAAGCATTGAACATCCTGTGAGGTGTTGGAAGATAGTAGATCTTCATTGTATTTCCTCTGTAAAGCACTTGAATAATAATATTGGTTGTTTCTTGGTGGATGTAGCCCACACTGGGTGAACCACGTTAAATCTGTGTAATCTTTCTCTTGTTTATTTTATCTTCTAGTTATTTCCGCATTCATTTCTTGTATGATTGCTTTGATTATAGATATGTGCAACACTATTATATGGTTTAACCCCAAAAAACTGAATAAAGAAGGTTTGGAGCAACCCATAGCATTCTTCAGCTAGAGCTTGGAAGATTATGAGGTAAGATATTCTTTCATCGAAAAATGTGTCTTAGCTATGATTAGAAACTTGAATAATTTCAGACACTTAACATCGAACAATAAGATTCAATTGCCGGTGTCTCATGTCGGTCAAAGAATTTCTTCTTACGAACAAGGATTTAAATGAGAAAAGAGTAGGTTGGATCACTCATGTGATGGAGTATGACATTAAAATCAAGGTGACTAATTTGGTTTGTGGTAAATGAGTATGCGAGCAACTAACTTCCAAACAACATGCTGAGCTAGAAAGTGAAAAAGAGGTTGTCCTAGTGCTACAAGAAGATCAAGAAAATCCAACTGATAGTGTACCCACTCCATGTTGGACTCAATACATGGTGCATTATTTTCAAATAGGCCTATGCCCTTTGGAGTTGAGCAAGGCAAAGAGGATATACTTCATATTACAGTCCATTCCATATGTTCTTGTTGATGGCATCTTGTTCAAGAGGGATGTGAATGGAGTGCTATTAAGGTGTGTCCCAATGGATCGGATTGAGAAAGTGTTACACGAGTTCAATGACGGAGAAGTGGGATGTCACTTTGCTCCATGAGTAACTTATATCAAGATCATGCGAGCTGATTACTATCGGCCCGCATTATTTAAAGATTGTTATAACTTGGATTAAAAAGTGCAAAAATGTGCCTTCTTTACATGCAAGGAAAATCTAGCGAGTGTTTCCCCTTCATCCAATCTTAGTGGATCATCCCTTCTTGCTGCAATGGGGATTGGACTTCATTGGAGTCATCAACATGAACTCAAGCCAAGGTCACAAGTAGATTCTAATAGCAATGAATTATTTCACCAAATGGGCTAAGCGGTGCACTCAAAGAGGAAAATGAGTCTAGATAATGGAATTCTATGAGGGATAAGTATGAAGGTTTGGTGTACTGTCACTATCATATCTGAAAATGATTTGGCATTTCTTGGCACAAAGATTATTAAATGGGCTATCAAAAATGGAATATATCTCAAAGACTTCTTTAAATTATTACCCCAGGTAATGGCCAAGCAAAGTCCACGAACAAGAACTTGTTGGAAATCATAAGAAGGACTCTTGATGAGAGTCGAGGATCTCAGCACATGAAGATAAAATCAGCCTTATGGGCTGATAGAATCACACCCAAGAGATCTACAAGTAGCTATCCATACAAACTAGTATATGAAAAGAAGTAGGCTTCCCATATCACTTGAGTTTCCAGCATTGAAGCTCATGAAGCGGTTGGATTTGTTTGAATTTGAACTTATGGAAGCCAAGTATGCGAGAACAAGTGAAATTGGAATAGATAAGAGAGCATGCAATGTAAACCATGGAGAAAGATCAAGCCTTGGTCAAGAAAAGATTTGACAAGAAAACTAAAGCAAGAACGTTAGAGGGTGATTTGGTATTGAAGTGGGATTTTTATTGAGTAAAACCGGGAAAGCATTCCAAGTTCAATGTCATATGGAATGGTCCCTACATGATCACGGAGTGCAAAAGTAGCAATTATTTCTGACATTTGGATAAGTTGGATGGAGAAGAACTATAAATTCCAGTCAATGGATTCTACCTCAAACACTTCTACTATAGTAACATCTCATCCAAGTAGAATTGGATAACTAAGCGGGAGCTTGCAGATTGAGAGACTTCCATAAATGATCCAAAGAAAAAAATAGCTCTCAATGTTTCAAGGAAGTATCAAAGTCTTGGGAAGGTTGAAACTCACAAGAGGGCTTTTTTCCTCTTTTGGGTTTTCATGAAGTTCAAAGTTTTATTCGGGATGGGAGACAAGTTGTGGGGCCTACTTGCAGGGTAGAATGAGGCAAAATATGACATCTAGCATGGGACACCCTCAACACCTTCACAACACTACCCGACACTAAGGAAATCTAAAAAGGGTAAAACTCGGGGATGGCTTACAAAAGATTCAAGTAAACAAGGGGAGGCTAGAGTTGTGCATGGAGCTATCATGGCGAATAGGTATGTTGGAGATCTCACTTGAGCCCATTGGTTGAAAAATAGAGCTGGTTACATTTAATGTCATTAAAACCAAGCTACTCCAATGATTGAACCATGACCACCGAGTTGTTACATGTGGCCAAGTTGTTTTCGTGAGCCTCTAGCAAGCTAGTTGAGGACCTCTAGGCCATTATATGGGTGATCAATGCATTTGAAGACAAATTCAAGATCTATCTCCCAGGTGGGTGAGTCATTCTTAAAGCTCTAGCTATCCACTTAGGAAACCAAAACTATGTGAAGAAAGATGAGTTTGTAGAGGTGTATTGGACCAGCTCATGCATCATACCTTGTCAGACCGAACCAATTCATGATTTAAGGATAAAGATCCAAGCATAACAGTGATTGTGGGTTATAATAAAATGCCAAGCAATTTGGTTCACCGAGCCATTTGGAGGGTCAATGTTGCGGGGTTGAGCTACGAGCTAGTGCATAGGCCACTCATAGAGAAAGACGACAAAAAAATTCATGGGTTGACCATGGTAAGTGACTTGGTCGAGAACCCACAAATTCATGGAATCCCCTAGGTAAAGGAAGTGAATAACGTAAGGCTAAGAAATCACAAGGTTCTTGGAGAGCTACGGTAGGTGGGAGCTCGAGATAGAGTGCACTTTTGAGTCGAGGAAACGGTCGAAGTTGGGCATAACAATGGACTATTTTGATCTTTGAACATGGAAGTGAACAATTAAATGGATGGCTCGACTCTAGAGCAACTGTTGAGTTACCTTTTGAGCCCATCGAGTTGATTTGGAGGGTGCCAAGATCTAACCATGACGGAAGAGTTATTTCCAACCAAATTTGAGCCTGGATAAAATGCTTCACCAAATCATCAAGGTTTGGTTTTAACTTGATTGACGAGCTTAAACACGGAGGTCGAGTCATTTCTAGAGAGATGGGTTAAACTCGACATGGATCTCATCATTACAATACATAAAATTCGATCCAGAGTCTTCAAAGGGCGAGCGCTTAATAGAATGGCGAGTTACATGGGCTCGAAGCCCAAGTTGGTCGGGGAAAAATCATGACAAGCTCGTTTGGAAAGAAGGCACGATAATTATCAAAAATGGGGATCAGCCAGAGTCTTATGAGTAAAGCGAGAGAATCGGTCCCAAGTGGCCCACGTGAACTTGGGACATGGGTGCGTCAAAATCCCAAAATAGTTGTGGAACACTGCGCATGTAGGGAAGTCGGGGTTGGGAGCCCAAGCAGCCCATGGGATGTGCATATAACAAAGACATGGTATTGCGAAGAACAAAGGATGCGAGGGTTGGAGCAGTCAATGTCCCGGTCTGGCGGTTAATGTAAGTCGGGAACACTACGCGGGTCCGATGGGACTCGTTAGAATGAATGCATACAATTTCGGAGATTAGAGGAAAAAACAACACAAGCCTAGGTCAAAGGAGTTCCCCGCATCACATTGACTCTGCAATGCGATGCATTATATGATGTGTCACCGAGCTCTAGGAGATTGGGGATGCCGAGGTGAAGAGTTAATTGGCACAATGGGTAACTCAAAGTAGGTAAGGCGGTAGGGTTTCTACACATCATCGAGCTGACATGTGGTCTCGAGTCACATGGAGGGGGAAGTATAAGGTGATTCATTTGATACAAAATAAAGATCCTAACATGGAAAAGGATCGACAATGTAGAGGGTGAGCCATCTCGGCCAAGTTAGGCTGAAATGGAAAAAATATAAAACATTAAAACATTCAACTTCCCCCCATATAAAAATGATGAAATGGTGGGCCCCAAGTCAAGTTTAAATTCTCATGATAATTAAATGATGTCAAAGCATTAGAAGAGGGAAAATATCAAAATTATCATTTCCGATTACCTAAAATTATTGCTCGATTCCGTGGAGTGGAAACCAAACCTAAAAGCACAAATTAGTTGCATTCACTCAAAAGGTCATAAATTTTGCATTTCTTATCCAAATCACACAAAATTGGACTCGTTGTAATTGTACTATAATATCTACGCAAAAAAATCAAGAAATCTAGAAATTTTTGGAGCTTCGATGTGAATTTTTTAGATAATGAGCATCACATCTGGAAACTCTAAAAGGAAGAATTCATTAGTTTTAACATCCCAAGCTTGTCAAATTTATGAGAAGAATTCAAACAAGGTCAAGAACTAGAGAAGAAGGTATTTTTGAATATTTGTAGCTATCTCTAGGAAGGGGCGAAGAGGAAGAAGATCTCAAAGGTCCCCATCTCCACCAAATAGGACATTGTCAACACCTCCACCTAGTAAGCCTTTCATTCAATCAACTAGAGTTCTCAAACCAAATCAAAATGGCTCATCAACCACCTCCAAATCCATTTGTGAATTTCATGGGTAGTAACCCACTTTCTCTTAATGCACAAAATCCAATCCCAGTTGCAGCATTGAAGAACATTCCATTTTTCACTGGGAGAATCACACAACTTCAATTGATCATATTCAAGACATTTCAAATGTTTTTGCCATTCATGAGATCAATGAGATGGATGTTAATCAAATTATTAGCATCTTCTTTCAAAGGAAAGGCTTTACAATAGTTTAAAAGCTTGTGAGAAGGGTCAATCCATAATTGGAATCAATTACATTTAGCTCTTTACAACCAATTTAGTGAGAGGGAAGATAATATGTCTTTATTGGAACAATTGACCACAATAAAAAGGGCACCAAATGAGAAAATGGTTGATTTCAACTTCATATTTCAAAGGACATGGGATAGGATTCCACTTGTCGTGAGACCAATAGCTAAAGGTGCTTTTCTCTACTTCCTAAAAGATTTAAATTCTGATATATCCATGATGATACAATATATGGGAGGTACAACTTTACTGTAGCCTATAACATTGCTATTAGAGCTGAAAATTGTTTGATTCAAGTTGGTAAACTTGCACCTAGGCCACCTATGCCTCTTTATCCAAAATTAGGAAATCCAAGTTCTAGTCAAGCACCTACATTAGCTCCCATCCCTGCCCCAAAAATCAGAATTCTACTAAAGCTTTTACCTCTTCTTCTAGCAATCTTGAGCACCTTTCATGAGAAAATTGCATACAAGAAGAAGTGCAGTAGCTGAATATTCTTTTGAGTACCTCCAGCTATCACCAAGGAGAATCCATTCTATAAATTCCATGTGTGCATCTCTGTCTCCCACGTGTTGTGCCCATTCAAATCCTCCTCAAAACAGACAACCTACACACCCTACAATGACACATCAACCACCTCCTCCACTGAGAAACTTTACAAACTTTGTTGGAGGAATTCCCTTACTATTGGTTGTGCAACATGATATGCCAAATGGCACGCTCAAAATTATTCCATAATTTACTGGTGAGAATCAAGTCACCCCTCAGGAGCATATCCAAGATATAGCAAATGTGTGTTTGCTCTATCTAATCACACATGACGATGCAGCGAGTTAGGATACTTACACCTCTTTAAAAGGTAAAGCACTTTAATGGTACCAAGGCTTGAGACTTGGATCCATCACCACCTGGGATAAGTTGGGAACATCTCTTTACAATTACTTTGAAGATAAATTAGATCACCTATCTCTAGTGGAGTGACTGACGACAACAAGGAGGGCACCCAATGAGCAAATGAATTATTTCAACATCATATTTTAGAAGACTTGGGATAGAATCCCTCTTGTGGTAAGACCTACAACCTAACATGCTTTCCTATATTATCTAAAGGCACTCAACAACGATATTTCAGTTATGATCCAATCCATGGGAGGTAGGACTTTACCAACTTTGCTTATAATATTGCAGTAAGGGCAGAAAATAGTCTTATTAAGGTAATAAAGTTGGCTCCTAGACATCTATGCCCTTGTTCCTAGAACTGTCACAAGCACCCCATCCTTCTGCCCTATTCCTGTTCCTGAGCGAAGTAAACAATCGGTTGCCTCAACATCCTACTCTCCAGCACAGTAAAAGGAAGATGAACAATTGAAGGCCCTAATTAGAAATTTATTAAACAAATTCATATCATTAGAAAAGCAACAAGGGCAAGCCTATAGAGGAAAGTCTAATCAAGCACATGGTCAAAGCAATCATCCTTGGTGGAATCAGCATGGAAATAAAAGATACGCGCACCAACCAATAGAATGATAGATGACACCTCAATGCATATTTTCCCTTGTAATTTGTTCCTCACGCTCCTCGTCTTCTAGCACCCAATGTAAGTCATGCACTTATTCTAGCTCATAATAATTTGGCACAAGAGTCAGAATGGTGTTTCCCTTACAACATGCCTCATAGTCAATATCATTGTGCCAATGCCACGCACGCCCAAGCCTTCATGATCCAAAATGCTTCAACCTGTGAGCCTTCAACAAGTGCCCCTAAAGTAGATAACCAAGAAAGACCAGAAGCTCCTCCAGAAACAAATTTTATGTTCTTTGGCATGGAGGGACTTCTATGCAATCAACCAAGCTGCAAAAGATACAAACAGACCACGTGCCCAAGTTGCGGATAACACAAGATACAAGAAAAGAATATTAGAATCAGGCACACAGGTCTCACTCCCAACAATGCAAGTAGATCCTTAGAATCAAAAAGGATCACAGACAATTCATCCTGCAGTAAAAGCACTCAAATTCCTACACGAAAGGTCTCACACAAAGCTCCTTAGAAGCAAAGTGCGTGCCCCTCCTTTAGTAGGTTAAGCCTCTGCTCTAACTAAATTTCATGCTTTTATGCAGGTAGTCAAAAAGGGATGGTGTACCCAAAATGCATAAGGTGAATCGGGGACTTCCATTTAGCATTGTGGACCAAATGAAGAGAACAAACATAAATGTCACAATGTGGGATGCCCTGACCATTCCATCTCAACTGGAATCATTGCATGAAGCTCTAGCGTAACTCCTGCCACGCACGTTGATCTAGTTCTATGAAACCACACGCTTCTATCAACATCTGCCAAGAAGAGGAGAAAAAGTAAGTAAATTTGTTAAAACCCCACCCCACCCTTTCATATGTCCTTAATCATAGGAAAACACCTAGTGCATAATTGCATGATTGACTCAGTGCTAGTACTTATGTTATGCCTAAGAAAATAGCTGATGTCTTAGGTCTGAAATATAGCCCTTTGTCTAAAGGAGTCCTACAACTTGATGGTTCAACTGTCACCACCTTAGGAGTCATCAAGGATCTTGAGTTAACCCTCCATGCATGTCCAAGCCTAACCATTACTCAAGATGTGTCAATCATTGACCTACCTCCTTTGTTTGCCCTATGTTTGTCAAGAGACTTTACTGCTAAAGTGGGTGGTTACTTGTCTTCTAATTGGTCTCATATGTTACTCAAGACAAGGTATGGTACCTAGTTTACCATACAAGTTGAGCCTATATTTTCCTATCATGTAGAGTCATATGTCTCATCCCCTCTCTAAGCCAACTGTTTAATCCAAGAAGAACAAGCTTCAGTTCCTGAAGAGAAATCTCTTCCACCCTCTATTCCTAACCTAGTGCTTGATGAATGGGTGGAAAGACACCATAAATTTGATCCCTATGTTGAAGAATTAGAATCTTATGAAACTGGGATTGGTACTTACTACATTCTAGAAGAAGAAGCTATCTTTGCCACACGCGCTCAAGAAAGACAAAGTTCAACCTGGTCTATGGAAGTTGTACTTTGATGGATCCAGAAGTAGAAATGGTGTGGGAGTAGGAGTGGTTCTCATTTCCCTAAGGATGAGAAATTATTCTTCGCACATGGATGTAGTTTACATGTTCTAACAATGTGGCAGAGTATGAAGCATTGGTGCATGGCTTGCTCATTGTTGAGAAGAAGAAAATTAAGGCGTTGCAGATCTTTAGGGACACAAAATTGGTCATCCATCTAGGTTACCAAAAAATTCTAGACAAAGAATAAGCTTCTCAAATCTTATAAACATAGAGTTTGGGACCTCCTTGAGAGATTTGATGCTCTAAATATGCAGGTAGTGCCATGCAAAATGAACGAGAAGCTGACTAGAATGCCGAGCTCGGTTCACAATTTTCTCTTGTTGAGGACTTTGTCAAAGGAAACACTCAGCACATTAAAATGGTGATCAAACCATCCATTCCAGACAACAACACTAGCTAGCAAGTGTTTGATAGTGATGCACAAATCATCCAATTTATCCAAAATGAAGTTGAGTTCTCATCAAGCATGCAAGTTGACTTACATGACAACTATGGTGACCAAGTGATACAACTAAAGACAAACAAGTTTCCTAAAGGGTTGGTCACCTTAGAGAAAATGTTTATCCTGATGATGAGTTCAAGGGTGAAGAAAGGTAAATGTGCGCAGCACAAGAAGACTACTCCTCAATCACCATTGTGCGTGGGAAAGAGTTGTTACTCAACAGGACTTGTGCACATGAAGAAAAATAGGCCTTCATCTCTCTCTGTCAAAAATACAGTGATATCTTCTCATGGGAGTATGAAGACCTCAAAGGTTTTTATCCAAGTGTTGCTCAACACTCCATTGACCTTGATCCTGGTATCAAGCCCGTTAGACAAAAAAGCAATGACCAATCAATCCAAAGATAGAGCCCCTCATGAGAAAGGAATTATCCAAACTCATCAAGGAAAAATTATTTTTCCTATCAAATACTCTACCTGGTCGCAAATCTTGTTCCATTGCGTAAGAAAGAATGGTGAAATCAGACTTTATGTTGATTTTAGAGATTTGAATAAGGCATCTCTAAAGGATCATTATCCTTTTCCTTCAATGGAGCAAATTCTATAGATTGTGGCTAGCATGCAAAGATTCTCCATGCTAGATGGATATTCAAGTTTCAATCAGATCCTAGTCAAGGAAGAGGATCAATTCAAAACAACATTTACAACCAAATGGGGAACATATGCATATCAAAAAATGCCCTTTGGTTTGTCAAATGTGGGTGCCACATTTCAGCACGCCATGGATATTGCCTTTAAAGGATACATCAATGAGTTCATCTTGGTTTACCTTGATGACATAACATCTTCTCAAAGCAAGGTGTGGATCATATAACGCACCTAGAAAAGGTCTTTGAGAGATGTAGAGAGTTTGGGTGTCTCTTAACCCCAAGAAGTGCAATTTTGTAGTGGCACAAGGAAATCTCTTGGGCCATGTGGTTTCAAAGGATGGCATCACAATTGATCTTGAGCATGTTTCAGCCATCCTAGCTCTTTCCCCTGGCACACAAAAAGCCCTACAAGTCCTTTCTTGGTAAGATCAATTTTGTTAGGCGTTTTATCCCTAACTTTGTGGACTAGTTCAGCCCATCACTTTGATGCTCAAGAAGGACATAGCCTTCAAATGGACAACAGAAGGAAAAGAAAGATTTAATAAGATCAAGAAATAAATTACTTGCGTGCCAACACTCATCAACTGGATTACTCAAAGGATTTCATCCTTTATGTTTATGGCAATTGATGCAAGTGTTGTTGTTGTCCTAACACAAGAAAATGAACAAGGGTTGGAACAACCAATGGCCTTCTTCAGCCAGATGTTGAAGGATTATGAACTAAAATACAATCACATGGAAAATTAGGTCTTCACCATCATGTGTGTACTCAAGAAATTCAAGAGTATGCTCACCACCAATCATATCAAGGTGTTAGTCTCCCACTCTTCTATCAAAGACTTCATCATGGGAGTAGAAATCAGTGAGAAAAGAGCAAATGGGTGACCAAAATCATGGAATATGATGTGACTATCAAGGCCACAAAGCTGGTAAGAGGTAGCGCACTCTGTAGGTAGATTGCTTTGAGGATGCGCATAGTGAACCTGAGGCTTCATTATTTCTAGATGAAGGCCTTCCACACGTAGAACTTGAGCAAAATACCGACCCTGGTGCATGTGACTGGATGAAGGACATGATCACATTCTTTCCGAGGGCGCGTACCCTCCTAGTTAAACAAAGCAAAGAGAAGACATCTAAGGTTACAATTTGTCCCTTATATGTTGATTGATGGGCTTCTCTTCAAAAGGAATCATGATGGCATGCTATTAAGATGTAATAATAGCATATGTAAACTGAAAAAGTGTTAGCAGAATTTCATGATGGATTCTCTCGGTGGATACTTCTCTCAAAACTACAGAATAATGAAAATCATAATGACAGGTATCTTTTGGCTTACCCTATTTGCAGATGCACATGAGTGGGTCACAAAATGCAAGGAATGCACTTTCTTTACAGGAAAGAAAATATTGGTAGCACTTCATCTCTACCAATCCAAGTGGGTCAACCTTTTACACAATGGGGTCTTGACTTCATAGGCATGATCAATCCACCTTCAAGCGCTGGACATAAGTGGGTGTTAACAACTATGATTATTTCACTAGATGGACAAAATTTTTCACGCTTAAGGAATCAATGAGTCAGTCATCCTTGACTTTCTCGAAGGTATAGTCACAAGGTTTGGCATTCCTCAAACCATTATCTCTGATAATGCAAAGGCCTTCCTTGGTACCAAAATCACTTATTGGGCTCTAAATTTGGGCATTTACTTGAAGACTTCTTCCAACTATTACCCTCAGGGAAATGGTCTGGTAGAATCAACAAACAAGAACTTGATCAGAATCATGAAGCACATAATGAACATCAGCCAAAGACAGTGGCATACAAAGGTCTCGTGCGTGCTCTGGGTAGATAGAATCACAGTCAAAAAGGCAATAGGAACTTTGCCTTACAAGCTTGTCTATGGTAAGGAGGCTACCCTTCCTTTAACACTAGAGTTGAATTCATTAGTGCTTTCCCAGTAGCTGGAATTTGAAGGTGCAGGACCAAGAGAAATCAGAATGGTAGAGCTGGTTAATCTTGAAGAATCAAGGAACTCTACCATGATCAAGCTAGAACAACATCAAAAAGCAACAAAGAAATGGTTCAACAGAAAGGCTAGGCCTCAATATTTCAAAGTTGGGACTTGGTTTTAAAATGGGATGTTAACAGAGCTAAACTAGGGTATCATTCAAAGTTTGATGCACTTTGGAGTGGCCCATACATCATTAGTTTACAGTAAGGAGGCTAACTCTTTCGAGTTAACTCATCTTGATGGAGGTGTGCTGCAAATCCTAGTAAATGGGATCTATCTCAAACCCTTCCATTAAGTTTTTACATCATGTTGTATATATTAGAGTAGTTTCAATTCCTCCAAGTGCATTGTGTGCACATTGTTTGTTTGTATATAGTTCTTTCTTCTCAAGCATGCTTCTTCACGCACTCTTTCATTACTTCCAAGAAAGCAAAGTTTCTCTCAGCGGTTGCAAGATTCATAAATAGAGTCAAGAAATGATCTTCAAGTGACTACAAGGGCAGTTTCACAATTGCATAGTAGACTCCATGCCCAATGGATGCTCTAGGATACTTGATCTTCTTCATCTAGCAGGCAAATGGCCCCAAAATTTGCCAAATTTGTTATCCAAATAACTCTCCTAGTTATTTGGATAACTAGTATAAATATTTTGGCTCTAAGTTATTCATTACAAGGTTACGTGTGCTCAAGATCACTTGGCACATTCCCTTGGTCGTAGTTTCCTTATGCGCCCCTTTTCCTTCCTCTCCTTCCACTTTCCCCTTGTGCCCATATTTTGCGCATTCACCTTCCTCCCATTTCATTCTTCTTCACTTTCGACTCTTCTCACACTTGCTTCACCCTCAGCTAAATCGTTGGCCCCCTTACGCATCGTGCCCATTACTTTGTAATAGTTGCGCCTTCACCATACATTATCTTCTCACTAGTTTACCTCATTTTCCACATGCTTCGCGTGTTCCCTTCCATTTAATTCCTTTGCTCACCTTTCCCTCATGCCCTCCTTTTGGCCCTTCTATGTCCAAAAAGGGAGTCTTCTTCTCGACATGCTTGAGTGTGTCGCACACAACCAAAGATCAAAGTACACCAACAAGGTGTCAAATCCTTGCAACAAATCAAGATAGTGACACGTGGTAGAAATGACAAATATTTACACAATTGGCCATCATTTTAGCCAATCCACACATGCCATGTGTTTTGCATGCATTGACAACTCTGACATCTTCTCGACAAACCATATCTTTTTCTACAGAGCTCAAATTGGTGTATGCCCAGACTTGTTAGAAAGTTGCTTGACATCATCTTGGCCTCAGATGCTACATAAATTCAAATTCTTGGTGGATCTTGGTAGGTGAGAAATGGGAAAATGTATTTCGAGCATTGATGAGTAGATCTGATTGCTCCAACCACCCGATTTGATATGATCCTCCCTCCTTTCTTCTTCAACACAAAACAGGCTTGGGGAAGTGTATTTCATAGATCTCCAGGTGGATTTGTAGGCATTCAATTCTTCTTATTGGTGGTTGTGTTTCAAATTTGGGTTTTCCTCCTTCTTCCCTTCTTCCTCCATGGATTCATCTATAAATGTAAGAGCAAGGCTCATTTGTTATGTTGGACACTTTGGATCCTTACATGTTTTTCTAAGGACTCCATACTTTCTAGTATTTTGAGTTGAAACCTCTAGATCTGGCTCTTGCATGTGGATATTGGCCTCCATCATTATAACAGCTCTGTGTATTTCTAGAAGTAATAGAAGCATCGTTTTATGACTATTCTTTGTCCTAACATGTTTTCATTCCTCCTTCTTGCCTTTTCTTTTGTATTGTGTGTTGGTTGTGCTATTTCAAGTCCCTTGCAATTCCATATTTAGTTGTGTTCCATGAGAACGATCTGGTGAATACATGTTTCACTGTGCTACTCATGCCTAGCCTCCTTTCATGCATTTCCTTTCATTCTCACTTAGAACAGATAGTGTTCATCCCTCTTTTCTGGTGCTATCACCTTTTAGTGTAGTTTCCTTTCATGTCATCCTTCTATCCCTAGTCCCTTGGCATTATTATCTTAGTTTCCCTTTCACTAGGAGTAGCAATAGTAGTAGAAATAGATAGAGGAACTGGCCTTCTCCGAGAGATCTGTCCCAAGCGTGCAAGGTCCCACAACTTGGGGATGGTTCCATTGTGGTCTCAAACACCTCGGCCCTTTCCGAGATCCGAGACGTGGGTGCACGTTTGAGCAACCAACACACATAATAAGGGAATGATTATATCTTCATTTTGGTTGATATATTCTCTAAGATGGCACATTTCATTTCTTGTAAGACAACTAATGATGCTTCCAGAGTTATAGATTTATTTTTTTCACAAGTGGTTAGGTTGCATGGAGTTCCAAGAACGATCACCTCAGATTAGGACACAAATTTTTGAGTCACTTTTGGAAGACTTTGTGGAGGAAAATGGGGACACAACTACAGTTTAGTAGTGAATATCACCCCCAAACTGATGGGAAGACATAAGTAGTGAACAAAATCTTGGGAAATCTCCTATGTTGCATAGTTGGAGAAAATCCAAAACAATGGGACTTGGCTTTACCACAAGCTAAGTTTGCTTATAACATCTCGGTAAATAGGTCAATATGGAGGTATCCTTTCTAGATTTTATATGGTAGGAACCCTAAGGGATTCCTAGATCTTATTGTGCTACCTAGTGAAGATAAAACCAGTGATGATGCAGAAGCATTTGTAGAACACATGCTACAATTGCAGGAAGAAGTGAGGAAAAGATGAAAGTTAGTAATGCACAATATAAAGTAGTTGCAGATGTCAGTAGGAGAGTAAATTTATTTAAAGAAGGATATATGGTGATGGTTCATCTTAGAAAGGAGATGTTTCCAAAAGGGACATATAATAAACTAAAGTATAAGAAGATTGGGCCATGTAGGATTCTAAAGAAAATGATTGATAATTCCTATAAGGTGGAGCTACCTGACAACTTTTCTATTTCACCAGTTTTAATGTTTTTGACTTATATAAGTTTCTAGGTCATGAGGAAAATGTTGTGGAGGAGGAATAAATAAACTAGGAGTAACATATGTTGAAGAAGAAAACGGAAAGCGTGATGTGTGTCTTGGACCAAAAGACAATCATTATTGGACATGGGAGCTACACATATATATTTGCGTGCGATGGGAAGGTTTACAACAGGAAGAAAATACTTGGATTCCTAAGTGGGAGTAAAAGAAGGTTGATAATGGAAAATTGGATGAATTCTATCAATTGAATTTGTAGGAGTAGAATTATTTTCAACCAGGGGAGAATGTTGCGAGAGCATAACTTGTGAAGGTCATAACTTTTGATCCGACCATTGGATCATCTCAAAATTTTCCAGGGTGGTAGATCTTGATTAGGAATATTTTTGCCTAACCTTATTAAGTAGGTCTCTGTTATTTCAATATATTTTCGGGGGCCAAATTCCTTTGTCTAGTGGTCCAAAATTGGCTCCAAACATTTTTTTCTTTTGTCTAGAACTTAAGAGTTTTAATAAATTTTGCTATGCTTTATAGAATAAGTCAAAATTTGGCATGAGCCTTCATTTATGAAGGAATATTTGTACGCAAAATTTGGGGCCCATCCGAGGTGTTTTACTAGTAGGTGATTTTTGCATTTTAGGGTTTTTTGGGATTTTAGGGTTTTTTTTTTTTGTAGAAAAATGTGAAATAAAAGGAAGATTGTAATGATGTAAAATATTAGTGTGGATTCCGGAATGAGAAGAAAACTATTTTTAATCTTTTGGTTTCTTTGCAAACATTTTGTGTGTGTTTTGGAGGTATTTGACCTTTTTACAGATGGATCCACATCATATCTCACACCATGTTTTTCTAAATATATTGGCATTGTACACAAAATCATAGAAAAGATCATAAATCTATCATATTTTGTTAACTATAATTACAAATATCCTCTCCATGCAAGCTCTTGTAGTGGTTACATACCAATAATTTCATAGCCAAAATAATTTTGAGTATGACATTGATGCACAAGAAACATATCATGTGCTTGAAAGCTTCCCATTGTAATATGTATTCATTGTTTTGTTTCCTTAATATTCATAGAAAGGTTTTTTATGTTTAATTCATGTTAAAAATGATACAATTTTCAAACATCAAATATCATATATGCATACACAAAATTCCCTACTACTTTTGAACTTTTGTCAATGATTTAGGTTGCACGATCTTGGTTTTATAATTTAAGGAGAAAAAAATTAAAGTGGAAACAAACAAAGTGAAAATTATTGGTTTGTTTCATACCTAATTATTTGATAGTTCCCTCTAAAGAATAAGATTCATATGAAACATTATGTTGATTGAATTGATAATGTACAAAAAACCATTCCAACATCTTTAAAACATTGTTGACTCTAAGGATGTCATTTTTGCCAACTAAGAGAATGTAGGTAATTTATACACCTCATGACATATGGTTTATACATCATATGAAAGTGAAACTACTAACGGTCAACATATTGATGATAATGAAATCCATGATAGGGCCTCGAAAGAAATGTAATAATTATAATTACTATCCCAACTACATGAGATGTTAGATTGACATGACTTTGATAGAAAAACACAACTAGAAGCGTGATGGTGTTCTTGCATAATTTCATTCTTGTGTTATCTACTTCATAGATATTTATCAAATAAACTTTTGGATCAACCACAGCCAAATCATACAAATAGATCCAACAAGTGTGGTACTCCATTCCACACTTCAACTATCTCATCTAAGGTTGCGAAGAGGACTTGAAGGAAGGTTCACATTTCTTTGTTATTTTCTTATTTCTTCATTGCTTTTAATTTTCCTTGTATAAATTCTAACATGCCTCGGTGGGAATCTCACGTAATCCTTTATCATTTTTAGCTCATTTCTCATTAAACTAGCTTTGTTTTTATGTTACTTGTTTTGTTCCAAACTTACTTGTCAAAATTTCGGGGTGTTTGGTAGAGTGAAGCGAGACAAAATTATCGAATAAGCATCGGGATCTGTTGGTTCAAAGAATACATGGGTGAATGATGTGTTACATGAATTGTTCCAAGACAAAATAAAGCAAGCAAACAAGACTTCAAATTATAAAAATATAAGAGAGATAATTGCAATAACACAAAAATAGCTCCAACTTAATACTATCGAATATAACAATAATACAAGAGATGTACATATAGAACGTGAATGTGTAACCTCCTCCTAAAATTATGACAATCTCCCGAATAGTGGTAACCTCCATATTCAAAGTAGTCGAGTCAATAGACAAGTTTCCAAAGGTACTAAATACCACTAACTAAAATAATGTGATCAAGTGTACACCTAATCCCATAAGTGTAGGTAAACTCTAAGTGATGTGGAATATCCTAAGTAGGATAATATAAATAAAGCGAGGAAAATAAATCCTACATTAACACCCCCATAAGAAAACCTTAGGTGGACAAAAAAATGAAGTAGGTCCTAAAACAAGGCCTAATGAGGTGCTTCCCACGTATAATGCATCTCTCACAAAGATAGAGTAAAATGAGAAAACCCAATGGGAAAAAACTCCCCCCAAAAGAGAGACAAATAAGAGAAGGTAGGACTATAAATCCCCACTTGAAGCTACAATTATTGGTAGCCATCCAGTATCCTACAAAGCAACCTCCTGGAGTGAATGTGGCTTAGAAGTAGATGCAGTGAAGAGTGGATCACCATGGAAGAGTGAAGGTATCCGCCAAGTGTTTGATGGATCTCCAACCATGGTATGGTTCATATCTAAGGAACTATGCTCCTTGTCAAAGGTATAAGTGTCCAATGTTTGATAAAGTAATAATTTATCTAATGTAAAGCGAAGAAAGAATGTGGAGGGTCCTGTAATTGAGTAGAAGACTACGATTTACGATAAGTCTTGAATTAAGATGTATGCTCCCTAAAAGTATGAGATGGACTAGAAGTATTCATGGATCAATAAATAACTCCTCTAAAATTAGAAGGTGGTAAGGATATGGTGGAGGTGGTTACCCATCACATATTGTAGTCATATGTTCTAGAAGATAAGTTCTCAATATCGAAGTGTCATCAAGTAAAGTTGAATCTGGTGAAGAATCTAAAAGAGGGACAAAGTGAGAGAAATAATATAGTCGAGTATGGTGATAAACTACACCCACTGCAATGATAGTGTCATTATGTATCTCTCTTACATAAACTGAATTCAAAGTGAACTCAACCCACATGCCCTGACTAAGGTGAGTAATTTGGTATATTGATAAGAGATTAGTTGATAGTGATGGAATACTAAGAACATTATTGAATTTTCCTCCATTCACTTCAACAGACCCTCTCCCAAAACATGTGCATAACTATTGTCACCCAATCATATAGTAGACATGCCATATGTCTCTAATGAAGTGAACTCTATGTGTGAATAATCCATATGATGTGATGTACCATAATCAATAACCCATGTCGGAGGTGGCGGTACTGACTACAACAAGGATCTCCCTTTTTCTCCTTTCCTAATTCTTTCTCTTTCCCTTTTCCATTTATATTTACATTGGAGGATTCATTGGTTGATGAATATTGTTTGGAAGACTCGGGGTCACCTATATTGTTCTTCTCAAGAAAACTTATGAGGTGATCAATTTGTTTCTTCATGCAATTTCTTTCATCATGTATGCCTTTGCAATAACCTCATTTAATCCTTTCTTTGTTGGAATTAACACTAAAAGAGTAAGTTTCACATTTTGATCTAGAGGTGGAAGAATTTTTATCCTTATTTCTTTCTTGATCCTTTTTATTTTTTTAATACTCTTTATTCTTAGAGGCTTTCTGTTTTCCATTCTTGGAAATGAGAGCTTGAGGTTTAGAGGACTTCAAGGTGCCCATTTGGATTAAATTTTCTTGCTCCTTAGTCAAATCAGCAATAAATTCATCTAAGTATGGAATTTTCAGTTGGCTCTAATGGATCTCTTGGTGGCATAGAAGGTAGAGACAAAGATAGAATAATTAGGACCTAGTTTGGCAAGAACAGAGAGAACAAGTTGTTCATCCTTCTTTTATATTCCACATTCCTTCAACTGTAACCTTAAGGACTTGAGTTTGGTAAAGAAATCTTCCAAAGTGTCAAATTTTCTAGGACTTAGGCTTATAAGTTCAATTTCTAGCTCATGCCCCCTCATTGTATCAATTGTTTTAAACAATGAAGCTAAGATAGTCCACACTTGATTTGGTGATGTGGTTGATTCTACATGGAAGAGGAGTTTAGGTGACACTAAAAGACATAAGATACCAAAAATTTATCACACTTGTTGAACCACTTGACTTTTTTTGCATCTGCACTAGGCTCAGTTTCTAACCCCATAGTGATGTGGTATAACCTTTACTCCTAAGCACAATGGTCATTTTCATTTCCAATCTGGTAGTTAAAGGTGTAAGTGCATTAAGCAAGCTTAGATCCATTTTTCAAAAATTAAAGTTGTGGTATTTGTAGAAAATAATGAAATGTGTGGAATGAAAAAAATGTCAAAAAAGAGGAAACACATTGAACACCCCCTTGACACTATATGAGGAATTCCCCTCATAGTTTTGGCACTTTATAACTTAGTGTGTTTTATAAAATTAATAGGTCTAATGCATGGGAAATGAAAAATAATTAATATGTCTAAAAGCGCACTCATTTTGATCTACCAATCAAAGTTATTACAATGATTATTTCCCATAAATAAGCCTTATTTTAAATGAATTTGCACTAAAACTTGAAATGCACTTTTTACTAAAAATAATTTTAGTGAAAAATGGCCTAAATGTCAAGGGGTTGCTAAGGTGATGGCTGAAGGAGATCTACATTACAGCCCTTAAATTACAAAAGATCGATGTGTGCGAGCATTTCTGTCACGAGACTAAAAACAATGACTCAAGTAGGATCTTCAATGCATGTATGGGTTGTTGGAAACTATATTGCAATTCTAAATTCCTCTTGATTGGAAAAAACCACCATTTGCAAGTCTGAACATGCATTCAAAGCACTACCACATGTGAAAACACCCTTCACAGGTCTGCAACTCAACCTCAATATCTGGATAAATCTTCTAGGAGCCTACAACAATACTTTAGAGCCTACAAAAACCAATATCCATAACTATATATATGCGGTATGTGAGTCTATAAACCTCGAAGCTTTGCCAAATGGGCTATATACCCATAAACTAGGTAAAACTAGCATCGAAAAACACCCAAATACTTTGCAAATAATGACCTCAAATGAAAATAAACTTGCGAATAATAACCGATGTAAGCTCAATACCATCTCATCTCTAACACACCATATTGGAGAAGTGCCACGAACCTTAGGTTCAAATAATGCATAGGTGGATGATGTGTGATGTGAATTGTTCCAAGACAAAACAAAGCACACATACAAGATTGTAAAATATGAAAATACAAGAGAGATAATTGCAATAACGTAGAAATAGCTCCAACTCAATACAATCAAATAGAATAATGTAAGAGATGTACATATAGGAGGTGAATGTGTAACCTCCTCCTAGAATCATGGAAATATCCACCTAGAATAGTGGTAACCTCCATACCCGAAATAGCTAGTCAACAAACAAGTGGCCAAGGGTAGTAAATACCACTAACTAAAACAGTGTGATCAAGTGTACACCTAAGCAAGCATATCCCATAAGTTTGGGAAACTCCAAGTGAGGTGGAATATCCCGAGTAGGATGATAAAAATAAAGTGAGGAAAATAAATCCTAAACTAATAAAAAAATAGTCATTATGCCATATTTTTCATTTTTTGTGGATATACAGGATCCCTAAGCTAGCGTATCACTACACACACTAGTGTCACTTGTAAAGTGTGTTAGCATATGACTTCATGCACTAGTGTATTACTACATGCATTAGCATTCAAGTACATGTTTGTTATGCTTATGTGTGTGTGCTAGCCTAGCACTACATGCACTAACGTTCAAACTCTCTGTTAACTATATCTTTGTGCACACGCTAGCGTAGCAAGATACACACGTTAGCATTTTGAACTATTTGTTTACTTTGTCTCTCTGCATGCGTCATTGTAACTATTTTTTAGCTTTAATAACTATTTATTACTCTATCACACCTACTTGAGTACACTATAGTAGACACAAAATCATGCACATATTACTATTTTACTATGTTGTTATATGCATGGATATTAAGTAAGAAAAGTATTCACTGGTGACATAATCCTTTGTCCATCTACTTGCTTTGATTTTTTCTATTGTGATTCTCTCACACATCTATCATTTATGTACCCAGTTTTGGTCAGAGTCACGAGGATCTCTATTCGGCTTTCTTTTCACATTTATCTTCATTTATTCCAGGACACTAGCGCTCATTCTCGACACTAGCACCCAGTGCATGTGTCCATTTTGGGAGAATGCCCATCTATCATGTTTATTCTTTTTACATATTTTGACATTTTTGGTCAGCCTTTTTAGTTTTCTTATCCTTATCTCATGTGCATAGTCGGCCTTTTGTGTCACTAGTGTCAAAATTCAAACAAGAGATTCATATATATACACAACATACACACTATTATTTTAGTTATCAATTGTAAGGGAAATCTCATTTGCATATTATCAATTTTATAAAAATGGGACTACATTTTTGGGTTGCATACACTACATAGGAAGGGGAAGTGTTGAATTTCATACCACACATTTGCATCTAATCTAGCTATAGCCCACTATCTTGGCATCATTGGTGCGAGGAAACCTAAGGAAACTATTTCACACACAAGCACACAAAACTACATGGAGTCTGGAATGTAGTGCAATGCTCGGCCATAAGTTCACTCTTCGGGTGACCATCGGCATCAGATCCAACTTCACATTTTTCATATTTTAATCGATTAGATGTGTTATTGAGCTTTTACATCTAACTAGGGTTTTTTTCAGAGTTCTTGTTGCGCCACACCCAACGTGAGTCCCAAAACACGTTAAAATACAACCAAATATCTTGATCGAAGATGGGAAAAGCAATAAAGTGGTAATAATTTTTTTAAAAGGTAAATAATTATATGACGGTTAAAATTACTCATTACTGAAGACAAAGTGACTAAGTTACAAAATACTGATGAAGCGGAACCAATCCACAATCACAAACGACTTGGAGGATTTTAAACAATTTACTCATCTTTACTACATTTTTTGATAATGACATGAGGGACACGAAGTCGGTCTAACGTTGCTTTCACTAGCTATATGGTTTACAATTATTTTTAAATGTGTCACGATTACTATCATAATGATAATACATGAACACTCCACTTGTGATATAACATATCACTCAAAAAAAGGATCGTGGGGTGAGATAAAATGTTTGTGGGAATTCAATTTATCACCATGGCGGTCATGGGTCCCATGTTGCCTCCAGAATGGGCCCATGCCCTCGAGAATGAAAACACAAATTAAAACAATTTTAATTATTTTAATTATCCTACTAAGGGAATTCCACAACAAGGGTTAGGTTAATTATATAAATTTAAACCATTTAAATTTAATCAACCCATTACGCTAACTTACCCGAAAATAACTAAATTCATTTAATTAATAAAACTTATAAAACATTACAATAATTAAATAAGTTCTTATAACACCTAAGTTGTGCACACTCACTCACAACCCTTGGATCTGGTTTAATCTCCACATAGGATTAGAATGCCCTAAAATCTTAAAAGATGAGGATATATTAATCAAAACCTAAGATTTTAATTTATTTCTCCTCCTTCATTCGGGTCTCTCAATTTTTTTCTTTGTTTTTAATTTACAGGTATGAATGATTGTGGAGAGTCTGCAAGCACATATTATCAAGGTCATGCTTCATATCATTCCATCCAAGGTAGGACACAAGGATCTATATTTTTTTATTTTTAGTTTTCATTGTTTGAGCCCATAGTTGAGTAGATTCAGAGCATCCTTATTCTCTCTTTTTTTATCTAAGGAAAAATATCATCAAAAGGATTTCTCTTTATATATATATATATATATATAAATGATGGCCACATTTTTTTGAAGCCCCTAGGAGTGATTTGCAAGGCCTAAGGTCATATGGCACATACGTGTTTATTTTTCATTTAAGTGTGGGGAAAATATGTTTCCCCCATCTCCTTACTTTTCTTAATGAAATTTCCATAGTAAAAATAAAACCTCCTTCCTTTTAAAAGTGAGGGTTTAAAAAGAAAATACAAAACCAAAGAAAGAAATGGGAAGGTGATAACACTAGAACCCCAACCAATGGAGAATCTAAAAAATTTCCACCCAAAAAGGATTAAAGGAAATTTCAAAAAAATAGCCCAAGCAATGATGAGGGAATTTCCCAAATCCCATACAATCCCAAAATCAAAGAGCCCATAAATTATGAAGTGTGTGGGGAGGAAAAATGAGTCAATGGGCCTCATTTGCATTGAAAATATCCCACCCACCCATAGGGATGGGGATTAGGTTTCTTTTCCATGCAAATGAGGTCCCTTACTTGTCATTTACCCTTCATAAATGAGACATTTACTCTTAAATTAGATTTAATTTAAATATTTATTAAATTATCTATCAAAACCCTTCACACTACATATATTTGTATGAGGTAGTGTTTTGTGTCTTTCTTTTTGCTATTTTTATACTTTTCCGACGTATTAATTTATTTTTATTGTTTAAGCATTGTTTTCAGCTTATTTTTTGTATATTTCATTTTAAAAATTAACGCTCCTTTTGCTCTTAATATTTATTTAATCTATCTAATCAAACCAACATGATTTTTAAACGTATGTTCTTCTCTTAAACACCCTCTTGGGTGATCTTGAAGTCAAAATGATGAAGTTTTTTTCTTGTTTTCTTTTTTTCAAGATGAAGAAACTACAAAACAAAATCAACTTTATCTTAATAAACTTTATTAATAATTTGTCTTGCTAGTTCAAATAAGGGTTTATTCTTGTTCACTTTAACTATGGGAAGTGTTTGGACATAGTCCTAAAACTCATAATGAGGAGTACTACAGGAACCCCAAATTAGTTGGCACCTTGAAAGAAGTGGCCAACAAAATGAGTACGTACACCCACTTGACTAGTGTCATACCCATGTGAGAAAACAATAAACAGCCCGTGGTGATAGACCCATTCTTAATTAAATATGGGGTGTATTTTGTAGCTAGGGAAGCAATTTACTAGCACGAGTACTCATTCAGGCACGTTGGTGAGTGAAATTTCTCCCTAACCCCTAAGAATCTTGACAACACATTCAAGCTAATAATAGCGTTGTTATACATTGTGAAATAATTTGGCGATAGGAAGCATTAGTGGATATCCACCAACACTCTGGGACTAGGTCCCTCTGCTTGAATGAGAAGTTTCGTTATTGTATTTAGAATGAAAAATAAACAAAAATGGTTAGCCCGGAGGCTAGGGATCCAACAAGCATGCTCCATCGCACTCGCCCAAAAATCTTGTAATTTCGTGCAAGGTAGGAATTTGCTATAAAGGTGGGAATGTGTGAGTGGGAAATTAGGAGGGGGATTAATACTACAGTAGGAATAGTTTTGATTCTTGCAAAACCCACACCCCTCAAGGATTAATCAAAAGTATGAACACACACAATTGAGAAAAATTACAACTTTTTAGTTATATCAAGACAAGGAAAAACCATGATTATTAAATTTCACTTATTCACTCATCTAAAAAAGTAGAAACTCCTTTCTTTATTGACATAGTTACAAAGTTGTACAATCAGAGAGATGGAAGAACATGTGGAAAATAAAATTGAGGAATTAGATGTATTTTGTTTATTCTTTCTTGGTAGTTATCTACTCTTGAACATACAAAATTGAAAACCCCTTTGAATGGGGGAGTCATTACAATATATAGACTTCAAAAATACTCTTCACCTACCCCCACATGACCTTTCATTTTCTTTTACAACATGTGACTCTTCATATTCTTAGGAATGAAATTAAGTCCCTTTTTATTAATTAAGGGTGACTTATTACAATGTCAACTATAGTCACATTTAAATGAATAAGACAAAATGAAAAGTATAACCCTAATGAAGAAATAGAACATGAAGGAAGAGAGGAAGGGGAGGAAGAGAGAGAACTACTACATAGTTGAAGGCCATCATACAAGCACTTTCTTCATCAATCTCTAGAAATCTTCTTCTCTCTCTAATGGATCTTTACCGTGTTTCCACTCGGTAAGATCTCCACTCCTTTGAATTCTTTGTTATATCGGGCTGCCACAAGTGCAATTTTATCAGCTGAGGAATACGAACATGTCTCAAGGATTTAACCAACCATATGAGATGATATTGATGTTTTAATTTTAGTGAACCAAGACTAATGTTTCTTTTCGTTCTTGATATTGTATTTCTTGTCTCGGAGAGAGACTCTAGTGTGTCCTCATTGAAGGAAAAGGGATATCTCCTTGCTTATTTCTTGACATATTCATCAAATGGCTTCAAAAAAATCATCCGCTGAGCTGTTTTCATCAATGGAGGGCACTCTAAGATTCTATTTATTAGGTTTGACATCATTCTACATCTTAGAAGCACACTCTTCATTTGAATCTATCTCATCAAAGTGTGGTTCAACATCTCATATCGGGCACAAGGGTTCTAGCCCATACTTGTGAAAATTCTTGGATAGAGAGTTGAATACTTTCCTATCCCCCCAACATGTGGGAATGAGATCTCTCCATCTCTTTCACCAATGAAAACACTTGATCTTAGTGTTCCTTTTCTTTCTCGGTTTTATCTCTTGTCATCTGACCTTAGTGGTTATTGCGCACATGTTCTGAAACAATAAAACCATCTCTAGAAGCATCAATTTCCCTTTTTCCATAATCTTGCTCACCCATTTGTTATTTTCTCGCCCCTACATGGTGAATCCTTGGGTCTTCTAAATGGACTTGATTCTAAGATACTTATGGGGGTAACTTCTTTGATTGAAGATATGAACCAACATTCGGGTTCATGAAAGTTTGAACATATGAGGTGAGTTTTTACACATGATATTCTAGGTGATCAATTTTCCTTTGTACGCTTGATTCCTCACGAGAAGGTGAGTGGAAGACTCTCTGAACAAATGTGCATCTCCCTCTTGATTTGTTTGGGCCTAGGGGATGGTGTTCATCTTGTAGTCATACGGGGTCATTTCTTGATGGGTTTAATCACCTTTGTTCAGACTAGTTTAATCACCTTTGTTCGAGACTACTTCAACATATTGGTTTCTTAAAGGACCACTAAAAAAGTGAGAAGTTGCTTGAGCCAATTTTCCCTTTTTTCCTTTGACCATTGAGGTGATAGGTGAGAAGTCGGGGACCACCACCTGTTGAACTATGTGGGCTTCCTTCATGATCATTTCATGTACCCATAGAAAAATACCATTACACTTGGCTCTACATATGACATGATTGTTGTCTCTTTCTCAAAATGATAAGGAACATCTTGTGTAGGATGGGTTAGTGCGGGGTGGAGGATGAGAATATTTGTGACTTCTTGAGGGGCTGAAGGATGAATTGGATCAATTTCCCCTTGTTCTAAGTCTACCATAGGGTCATATATTGTCCTTACCTTTTTGTGTAACCTTTGATAGTGAGTATCTTCTAGTTCCACTTCCTTTCTCTTTGAGCAGGACACGGGATGACCACCCATTGCATACAACCCACTTGAATAGATCTTCTCTTCCACATGTTCTTTGGGTGTGTGTAGCATTTTGTTCTTGAGATCTTCCAAATCCATGTGAGTAACATCATTGTCACCCACTCCAAAATATTTTGATGTGAGCCAAAGGAGGCTCAAGACTAGAAAAATTGAACTTCATGTTGACAAAAATCAACAAGATGAGCCAAAACAGAGATGACAACTTCTTTTTGTACTCAAAATAGAGCTTATTATTTTTAGCTTATTCATTAGGGCTCGAAACTCCTTATTTTAGGGAAGTATTGATATTTTGACTTGGAATCAATTTTTGGAACCCCTAACATGCTAGGAACACTTTCATGGATTTTTCTTTTCCATTTTTGGAAACTTATTATTTATAGAAAGTTGTTTTTTTAAGTTGCTTTTTGGTTTTTTGCTTTTTCTTCAAAAATTGCCTAGTTTTTCATCTTTATTGTTTTCTGAGTTCACTGCTCTTGAAAGGATTTAATATTTTGGGAAATTTTCTATTTTTAATAAGTGATGGCAAAGACTTACTATTTTTAGAAACTACCCTTCCACACCTCAGATTGAGATGAAATCCTTTCGGACTCCGTGTTTCAAAATTTTAGCTCGATCTTTACATGCCGAAAAGATTATGGGAAAATGAAAAACATAAACTAGGGAAAAAAGAGGGTTTCCTCCCATTAAAAATCTAGGGCATCATTGAGTTTTCTTCCACTTGCTTCTTGAAGGTGCCTAGGAAATAGGGAGGCTGTGAAAATTTCATTTGATTTCGTCTGGCGGTTTGGGAGATATGAATTTTTCTCGTTCTAGGGCATAGAGTCACTCTAGAAAAATTTCGTCATGGTGTCTGGAAAAAATCAGTTTTTTTAGTTATTTCTCACAGCTATGATCATGGAGGAATGGAGGAAAATGATGGATAGATCAGTTCGAATGATTTAAACTTGGAAAAAATATGGTAGCACCTCTCATGCACACCACATGAGGAAGGAAGTAGCATTGGCAACTAGAGAATTTGTAATTTTTGGTTTTTTAAAATTCATTTAAGGAAGCGTAATTTTTTTCCCAAAGGGATATAACAATTGTGTAAAAAAATGTGCCCTCACCTATAATTTTCCCTTTTAGGGACATTATTAATATTTTTTTCATTTGCATTGTAACCCTTGGCATGCCTAGCACTACTGAGTGGAAGTTTCTTTAATTAGTTTAATGTGCACATAGGTTAGTTACTTTTAGTATTAAATATTTTAATGAGAGTTTATGTTTTCCTCCAAAAGGAAATGTTGGTCTTTATTGGATATTACACCCCTTAGTTCTATAAAAGGAGGTCACATTTCCTTATAGGATTATGTTGGATGAATTATTGATTTCACTCCATGCTTGGAGTAATTGGGATGCATGCCCATTGATTTTTCCTTCTCTCTCTCTTATGTGGGAGTTTATTGAGTTGGTTATGAATTGAAGTATTTTCATGAGATTTTCAAATCTACTTGTTGGTGATTCCTTCCTAGCTTTGGCGACTTGGTCTTGGGTATGGGCATATTTGTTTGAAGCATAAGTTTGCATTTTTTCAATTTCCCTTGGGTTTGATGTACTTTAGTGATTATTATTGTTGTTCCTTTATCTTTATTTAGCAAATCGACTTGGTTTCTTAGTTTGATCTATCAAATTTTGAGGTTGTTTATCTTAGATCTATTTGCTGATGTGTTTAATTAACTATTTTAGAGAAAAGGCTGATTATTTGAATATTTTGGAAGGGGTGTGTGAGCTAAATTAATTTATATGATTTACTCTAACCCTAGTGACTTGAAAGTAGATTTAAGGTTGTTTTGGCAAGGTTTTAATGCTTAGAAAATCTAGAATCATAGTGCATTGGAAAGACATTAGTTTACTAGTTTGTTTTGCATTTTATTTCATGGAAAAACACTTGAGTATTGGATGAGTTATGAATTTTTTTAATATTTCGGTTATCGGACTCTCTCGACATTATTAATTAATATTATTTTAGATCTGCGTTGTTTTGGGGTCAAGTTAATTAATGTTGGATTTGGTTGTAGAAATTAGGAGGAATAAGGAGGAATTGATTTCATAATTTTTGGAGTGAATTTGATGCCCTAAATGTGTAAACTTTGGGAGACCTAATTTTTAAGGAAAATTTATGGTTTTATGTTGGTTGTGCAAAAACTGATTTTGGGAGATTGTTCTTCATATGTTTGTGGCCCAAAATCCAAAGTTTGAGAATTTTTTTCTTTGATGGTTAAGCGGAAATAATAGAAGACTGCATGAGAATTTGGGTATTTATATAATTAATTAACTCTTTGTTAAAAATCAGATCAAATGTGATATTAATCATTCTAATTAGTTTTCCCATCTAACCCACTACTTTGGCATACTCTCACCCCATTTTGGGTTGTATTATTTCCGACATTGGGTTATTTGAGGTCAAACTAAGAAGATTTAATCTTCTGTAATCGGGATAATTAATTTTTCATATTTAAATAATATCCTAAAAGGGGATACTACATCACCACTGACATGACAAGTGTCACGAGATGATTTCCTGATGGAGGAGAGAGAAAAAGCATGCAAAAAGCTCCGAGGGTGAGATCGGGTCACATGAGAACACAGGTAGGGGCTTTCTCATGAGCACACTTTTTGTCCCAAGGGGCGGGACAATTGGTGTAAAAAAATGTTCCCTCACCATAGCATGACAAGTGGTGGAATGTGGTTTGTCGAGGTGGAGAGAGGAGAGGAGGGAGCGTATTAATTTATTTCTAATTACTACTTAAGCATTGTTTTTAACTTATTTTTCTATATTTCATTAAAAAAATTAAGGCTCGATTTTCTTTTAATCTTTATTTAATCTATCTAATCAAACCAACTGCATATGCTCTTCTCTCGCACCCTCTTGGGTGGTCTTCAGAATCATAAATGGTGAAGTTTTTTTACTTGTTTTACATATTGTTTTCTCTACAGGGAAACTACTAATTTATTGTGTGTGGGACCACATCATACCAAGAATACCTAAAACTCAATCAAAATTTTAACCTTGTATGCAAGTTGACTTGGTCGAAGACTACAAAACAAAATAAACTTTATCTTAATAAACTTTATAAAAATTTGTCTTGCTTGTTTAGATAAGGCTTTATTCTTATCCTCTTTAATTGTGGGAAGTGTTTGGACATAGTCCTAAAACTCATAATGAGGAGTACTATAGGAATCCCAAATTAGTTGGCACCTTGAGGTAACCGGCCAACGAAACTGGTACCCCCACCCACTTGACTAGTGATACCCATGTGAGAAAACCATAAGTATCCTATGGTGATGGGCCCATTCTTAATTAATTATGGGGTATAGTCTTTAGCTAGGGAAGGAATTCACTAGAATCGCAGTACTCGTTCGGAAATTTGGTGAGTGAAAGTTCTCCCTAATCCCTAGGAATCTTGACAAACCAAAGATAATAACTACATTTGATTCATCGAAAGAAGATTTGATACCAAAATCGAAGAGTTACAATGCCAACTCAAAACAATGAAAATCCTAGAAAAGAGGAAGAGTAGAGCGAATCAAAACTTGACAATGATGTCAGCATGGACATTCTTCAAGCCAACTCTCCATTCACATAAGAATGGAAGAGTATGAAAGAAAAATTAATGGGACTTCAAAAGTGCACAAAGCAATTCAATTTTGATGAACTATGTATTTATCCATTCGATAGGGACATGTTAAATGTACCTTTCCCAAAATCCTTTGAAACACCCAAATTTGATGAAAACATGTTAAATAATTTTCATGGCATGTCAAAAGTGACATATAATGATTTCTTTCTCTTGTGCCTATTCCTAAATTTTTTAGAGGAAAGCTTTGGATTGGTTCTAGCACCTTCCAAAGGGATCTATCACCACATTCACAAATCTCTTGGAGAAATTCATCAAACATTTATCATTCAATATTGATTCTGAAATTACAATGATGGACCTTTGCAACACAAAGCAAAGGAATAATGAAACTTTTGCATCATTTCTTCAATGGTGGCGAGGAATCATAAGTCTATTCCCTTTCTCTATACTCGAGAAGAAATTAGTTAGCATCTTCATTCCAAATCTCAATTCAGAGTTATCTTTTCAAATGCAAATGCATTGTTTGAATAACTTTGAATAAATAATAGAAAAAGGAAAAAAATTGAGAGGGATCTTATTGTAAAGGGCCTAATCAAGACACCTTCAAAATATCAACCCAATAATCATAATAACAATCATAATCAAAATCATGATAAATATAAATTTTTGAATCAAATAGAAATGTTGTAAATGATGGAATCACTAATTCTCGTCGTATCCAAAATTTACAAAATCCAATTCATCAACAATGTGGTAAAACTAAAAAATCTAGCAAATAAACTACTCCACGAGAGATAAAAAAAGATAAAAATTTACACCTCTTGGAGAAAGCCTTTCAAGTGTCCTTCATCAACTCACAAGTGCTAAAATGGTGACATACCCATTCACACATCCTTTTGAAGAAGGACAACCTAAACCCACATGGTATAAAGAGAATGAATATTATGACTACCATTGTATACACGGTCATCCAACGGATCGTTGTGATAAGACTACATCACTATATACAAGACTTAATTGATAATGGGGACATCATAATAGAAGGATCATCTAATAACAAGACACCAAACGAGAATCTAAAGGTCTTCCAAGACCCATTCCCTAAGCATGGAACAAACAATGATGAAAAATACAAAGGTTAGTCATCAAACAATGTCAAGTTTGATTATATTATTTCCTTATTAGATCATACACCAGACATGGTTGCCACTATCAAATTTAACATTCCTACTTGTGTCGTAATAACAAGAAAAATAGGTTTGGGTACCCACTACTAAACAACCTTCCATGTCCACAACACCACAACAAGTGTCTAATCCTAAGTCCACTACAAATGCACAATCCTCAAATACAAAGTTTTCGTCTAATTCCTATGATATAATCAAACAATTAGAGAAGACCACCACAAATTTCTCTCATGGAATTGCTCAAGACATCTCTTGTGCTTCAAATTATCCTTACTCATGCACTCCATGAGGCACATGTTCCTAAGGATATTAACTCCCAACAATTTCAGGCCCACATTTCAATCATCCAATAATCCCATTTTTCATTTGGTCCTCATGACCTTTTGAACCCTAACATTACCAATAATAATTCCTTATATGTAGAAGCATTCGTCACCCATCATAAAATCAAATGTGTGCTTATATAAAATGGGGTTGCATTGAACATCTTCTCCATGAAATTGTTGTGATGTCAAGGTTATAATGAGGAAATTCTAAGCACTAACATCATTATCATTCATGTTTATGATAATAGTGAAAGGAAATCCGCGAGTACTATCTCTTTACATATCAAAGTTAGACCCCAAACTCTAGACATATTTTTCCATGTTGTGGGCATGGAAACATCCTATAATATCCTCCTAGGTCACCCATGGATTCACACCATGCAATCCATTCCTTCTACATACCATCAGTGCATCAAATTCCCATATGAAGGAAAAGAATTCACGTTACGTGCAGATGTTAAACCCTTTGATTATTGCAAACTCTTAGAAGGTAGACATATGCATGTAAACTATTGTCCTTATGTGGATAAATCCTTGGCTCCTCGCCTTATCCCATTCACAAATGAAACCCACATAGACCCTGAAGTTTTGCTGAAATATCAATTGTCCACTTCCTCCACCCCATCTACATTGAAAATCATATACAAAGGTATTAGAGAGTATGAACTCTAAAATTCCCTTCATGTTGTCATTCTGACCATTATCCCCATGTACTTATGGCCAAGCCAACGCTCCTTATATAAAAACTAATCCTATCTATAATCTTGGTAAGTCTATATGGCAAAGGTTCAGATACTTAGATGAGGAACACATTCCAAGTTCTTTTGGCTCTTGGTTATATGATGATGGATATTCTTCTTGCTACGAATCATATGAGTATACTAAAGCACACAAATCATGAAAAATATGTAGTGGAAAGGTAAAGGACTTGGAAAAAATGAACAAGGATGTCTTGATTTGATCCTTGCATGCACGAAAAAATGTTTACGGTATGGTCTTGGTTATCGTACATTTGAAAACTCAAATATATTGTTTGATGTCTCGACTAGTGGTGAGGACACTAACTCTGATGACGAGATAGGTTCCACACATAACCTCTTTGATAACCTTTCCAAAACAAACCTATTTATTGAAAACCTCTCCATCAATACCATCGACTTTGACCTTGTATATCCTACCCTAATAAGTTAGGACCAACTAAATCATGTCTCTATGGACCTCTTTCAAAATGATGAGGCCATTGAAGAGTTTCTTGGGACTTGGGATCCCATCCCCCTTTCTGATCACAAGAAGGGATTCGATATTGACCTTGATGCATCGGCATACTTTGGTGAGGAACTGGAGTACCCCACTCCGCAAAAAAGTGAAAATCAAATATCCCATAGTGAAAACCTTGTTAAGGCGATATTAGAGAAACAAAAAAGCAAAAAAATGAAAAATAGTCAAAAGAAAAGGGACGTATCTTTAGTGAAAACATTTCTAAGTAACTACAGAGAGAGGAATCTCATTATTCATCAACTAAATATTTACATCAACAATTGGAATCCTTTTCCAAAGTGACACATCTAAAATGTTGGTTGAAGAAACAATAGAAATTAATATTTACACACATGAGCAATCAAGACTTTATAACTTGGTGCAAGTTTGTAAGATCAAGAAAAAACATCATTCACAACACTCTTTATGGAATTTCAAGATATTTTTGCATGGACTTAAAAATATATGTTAGGATTAGATCCATCTCTCGTGGTACACCACCTTGTGGTACATTCGGATGCAAAACCTGTCAAGAAAAAATTGAGAAAGATGCATCCCAAATTTGCATTGTTTGTCAAAGTTGAACTTCAAAACTTTTGGAAGAAGGCTTCATTCAATAATAGACTATTTTGCATAGATTTAAAACATCATACATATAGAAAATAAAACTTTGGGAATCAAAATCTGCATAGTTTTTGTGACATCAATAAGGCATGTCCAAAAGATGACTTCCCTTTACCAAATATTGATATGATCATGGATTCAACAATGGGTCATGAAATTCTTTCCTTAATGGATTGTTTTCTAGCTACAATCATATTCATATCACTGAGGAAGATCAACATAAAACAATGTTCACTACACCGTGTGGCACATTCTATTATAAGGTCATGCCTTTTGGCCTTAAAAATGTAGGTGTTACCTATTAGAGGGAATGAAAGCCATCTTTCATGACATGTTACATGATATTATGGAGGACTATGTAGATGACATTCTAGCAAATTATAAAACACAAGTGGATCATTTGGTAGTGTTACATCGTATCTTTGAATGATTACAAGAAACAAATCGGACTTAATCCAGAAGAAATGTGTGTTTGGCGTAACATTAGGAAAATTACTAGGATTTATTGTTTCACAGAGGCATAGAAGTAGACCCCGCAAAGGTCAAGGAAATCATGGAAATGCCTCCTCAAAATATCAGGAAACTCTGGGGTCTTCAAGGAAAGATTCAATCAATCAGAAGGTTCATTTCACAACTTGTGGATAAGTGTCACCATTTCAATCAACTATTGAAGAAAGATGTCCAATTTCAGTGGAACCAAGAATGTCAAGATTCTTTTGCTAAGTTAAAATAATATCTATCAATTCCACTAGTTCTCATGTCACCCATATCAAATAAACCAATTCTTCTCTACACATCTACTACAAAACATGCAATAGGGGCATTGTTGGCACAACATAATGATCAAGGAAAGAGAAAGTAGTCTACTATCTTAGTAGAACACTTATTGATCATGAGCTTAAATATTCACATGTTGAGAAAGTGTGTTTAGTAGTAGATTTCACATTTCACAAACTACGCCACTATTTTCTCAATCATACAACCAAACTCATTACAAAATTAGATCCTCTCAAATATCTACTCTCCAGACCCATTCTCATAGGCAGAATGTCAAGTTGGTTATTCTACTTAGTGATTTTGATATTGAGTTTGTTAGTCAAAAGGCAATCAAAGGACAAGCTCTTATAGATCAACTCATTACAACACCTTTACCAAGATCGAAGCCTCTTCCTTTTGAATTTCCGAATGAATAATTTTTGTATGTTGATACAGTGCCTTCATGGACCCTATATTTTGATGGATCTTGTAATGTCCATGGATCAAGAGCTAGTATTTTACTTATCACACCAGATGGTAATGTTATTCCAAAATCTTTCCGCTTGGCCTTCCCCTACACAAACAATATTGTAGAATATGAAGCCCTCATAGCTAGATTGAAATTGGCAATCTCATGGAATCTCAAAGAGTTGGCAATATTTGGTGATTCCCTTCTCATTATCAAACAAGTCACAAGTGAATACCAAGTCAAAGATGAAAAGATCATTCCTTACAAACTCATGGTGGATAGCCTTAGAGGTTACTTTTAGTTGATCACATTTGAACAAGTTCCTCACCTTCAAAACAAACCGAGAAGATGTTATAGTGACTTATGGATCTCTTCTTGAGTTCAACTCTCGTCAATCACATAAACATAACAAGCTCATTCCTTCCAAACTCATGTGGTGGATAGCATTAGAGGTTACTTTTAGTTTATCACATTTGAACAAGTTCCTCACCTTTAAAACAAATCAGCAGATGTTATGGTGACTATTGGATCTCTTCTTGAGTTCAACTCCCATCAATCACATACCGAGTTTCTTATTGAACATCTTCTATTTTTGGCCTAAAATTTACCTGATTCGACCATGGTCTATGAGATATTTGGTCATGACAATCCTTGGTATCATGGCATTTACATTTTCTTTTCAGTAAGCACTTATCCACAAAAACATGAAGTCTAAAGATAAACAGCCTTAGCACAACATGTTTCGTGTTATACCATACTTTTTGATACCCTTTATCAAAGAGGTTATGATGGGATTCTATTAATATTTCTCAACCAAGATGAAGTGATCCAAACCTTAGAAGAGGTACATGTTAGTATTTGTGGAGCACATACAAGTGGCATGGTGTTAGCAAAGAATATCTTACGCGTCGGTTACTATTGGCCCACTATGGAGTCTAATGCATGCAAATTTGTTAAGAAGTGTGTAGCTTGCCAAACACATGGAAATATCATTCACACACCTTCTCAAGCCTTACAACCAATCACTACACCTTGGCCTTTCTCCCGATGGGGGCTTGACCTTATAGGAAAAATCAACCCCACCTCATCTAATGGCCATAAGTTCATTATCATTGCCACGGAGTATTTTACCAAATGGGTAGAGGCAATGCCTCTCACCTATGTTACTAGTAGTAATATTTCCAAATTCATATTCAATCACCTCATTTGTTGCTTCGGCATTCCATCTTCTCTTGTTATAGATAACGGTAAGTCATTCAAAAATAAAATCGTTAAAGCCTTAGCCAAACACTTCAACATTCACCTTCGTTGGTCCACCCCTTACTATCCCCAATGTAATGGCCAAATGAAGCTTCCAACAAGACATTAAAATCCATCATGGAAAAAAATGTTGATAAGCATGGTCACAATTGACATACCCAAGTATATCTTTCCCTTTGGGCCTATCATACATCCTTTTGTACTCCCACAGGAACCACTTCATTCTCCCTTGTCTATGGATCTAAAGTTGTGTTACCTATAGAGGTTGATCTCCCATCACTCCATGTATCCCTTCAACATTTGATCAACGAAGATGACTATTGATAGGATCACCTTGCTGAGCTTGATCTCTTAGATGAAAAGTGGCTCAATGCTTTGGACCATCCCAAAGTATATCAGAATTGGCTTCTTCCCAGGCTAGAACAAGAAGATCAAACCATGAAATTTTGAGATTGGCGACCTTGTTCTAAAAGAATACAAATAAATATCGGGACAAGAAAGGAAATTTTGAATCAAATTGGTTGGGTCCTTACCTTATCACTGCAAAATTTGGATCGATGCATATAAGTTATCCACTCAAGATGGAAAAGAGCTTAAAGAACCTATGAATGTGATTCATTTGAAGAGATTATATTCTGAGCCATACATACATACCTCTTGTGTTAGGGGCATTTTAGCACATTCACTTATATAGTTCCTCCATCCTATCCA
Organism: Taxus wallichiana var. yunnanensis; assembly: GCA_018340775.1. Lineage (NCBI taxonomy): Eukaryota > Viridiplantae > Streptophyta > Pinopsida > Cupressales > Taxaceae > Taxus > Taxus wallichiana. The sequence continues at coordinate 157,304,133 of CM031240.1, read as the reverse complement.
TCTTATCGTTTCATCCCAAAATGGTTTATGTCACTTGTTCCTTGTAGTTAGGGCATGCACCATCTTTCATCCTATCCATTTTTTCTCACATTCATCCCTTGGTCTTCATAATCCTTTATGTGTTTGTGTATTCTTGGGTGGTTCCCGAGATCACCTCATTACTTCTCACTTTGTTGTTACCATTAAATTAAAAAAAAAAAGGAAAAAACATTTCAAAAATTGAATAAATCCAAAAACATTTAAAACATCCCAAAATTTAAAAACATTCAAATAATCTAACAAACCTCAAAAAAACAAAATAGTCAAAACTCAAAAAAATCACATAATCAAAATCCAAAAAACATTCAAATAATCACAAAATCCTAAAAATTTACAAAAATATCAAAAATCCCAACAAATCAACACAACTCAACAACATCAAACTTTTAACTCTTATCATATTGATTGTTCCAACTATCTTACGATTATCAAATAAAAATCATCTTACCCCTTGCATGTATCCTTGTTTGGGGGCAAGTCAAATCAATCATCTCCCTTGCATGTATCCTCGCTTGGGGAAATCTCGCTCTCATTTTCTCCCTTGCATGCATCCTTGCTTGGGGGAAATGACCCATTCAATCTCATATTACTCTTCAATGTGGATCCAACAAAGAGTGTCACTTGACCCCACTCTTTCAATTTGATCCAATCCCCTTGCATGAATCCTTGCTTGGGGGCATCCAAATCTGCTTAATCATCACTATGGAACACATTAGGGGCATAGTTAATTGTCTTTATTTACAGTTGTGTTGCATTGTTTCTATTATTTCTTGACCAATTACAAGTATTTCATTATCATCTTGGTTCATTTATAGCCATGATGCATAATTTTACTGTGTATATTAAGTTTTCTTTGCTTTTTATCTTGTTTTTCTTTGGACCAATTACAAGTATTTTGTTATCATCTTGGTTCATTTATAACCTTGGTGCATACATCTATTTGTGTATATTGGGTTTGTTTCACTTTTTCTCTTTTTGTTTGTTGTGTGTGTGTTTGTTTACACATATAATGGGTTAAACATCATGATTCTTTAATAATCATGGTGACAACTATATTTTGTAACAACAAATTAATGTTACTCTAACTTTCAATATCTGAATGGAAGATCATGCTATGGGAAAAATCCCTCCCATCATCCTTCTAATCATTCTCAAATCATTTGCATTATCCTTCTCCCTATCAAGCGGTTGTCCACCACTTTGTTGTGTCACCCATCTGCTTGAGGGGGCAATCCCTTAGCATAATCCATACTTGTTGGGGCATCTAAATGCTTCACTAGGGTAAAATCAAGCATCCATACTCGTTCGTTATGGTTTCTAAATGCTTCACCAGTGTAGATCAAATAGGTTTGTCGTAGTTCCCCATCATCGCCCATTGATCTACATGTTTCTACTATCTTTAAAATGTTATTACTTTATAATAACACTTTAAAGAGGGTCAAATGTAGACACCCTAAAAATACATATTTATTCCTAATCATTCTAATTACTTGAAAAATGTGCCAAATCAGTTCTAGAATGTATTCTAGACCACTATAGAATTCACCCACGTCCCTTTAGAATTAATTTAATTAATTTTATCATGTCTAAAGAGAAAGAAAATGTAAGATGGTGGGTCATGATCATAGAAATTGTCCTCTTCGAAAAAAAAAAAAATCTTTGATCCCATTGTCGGTCCTCAAAGGAAAACTAATAAGGAGGCTAAGGAATGGAGGTTGATTGGGAAAAATGGAAGAGTTGTAGAAGCTAAGGATCATCTTGATCATCCAGGAGGTTGTAAAAGAAGTGGAACCCTTGGTTCATCTTAATACCCCTTGCAAGGAATTGGTTGTTTCTGGTTTTCATGAAAATGTTAATGAATATGAAGATGAAAATGAAAATGAAGATCTGTTTTGGAAGAGGTGGTTCTAGAAATAGAGGAAGTGGCTAGCCATGATTCGAAGGTAATGATTTTGCTCTGCAAGTGGCCTGTGGACCTTCGTTGGATGAGGTTTCATCTATTGGCTAGAGACAGAAGAAGCCCTCCCCATGTCTAATGTCTTTGGGATTTTAGTAGACTATGTTGTTGATACGTATGATATGGTAGCCTCTCCTAAGACTCCAGTAAGTAAATCTAAACTTGTTACTCATAGTAACTCTAGAGCTGATATTGGTAAAGATTCAGCTCTTAAGGGTAGGAAGAGTAATAAGGAATTAAGGGAGACTAATTCTAGGAGGGAAGTGGATGTTGGTATTCAGAGTACTTCAGGGGAAGTTGTTTCCTCAAAATAAGAAATGTTAAATGATCTTTCTCTCTTGGAACATTAGGGGATTGAATAATCCCAGTAAACACATAATTTCTAAGGATCTTAGATTTAAAAACAAACCGAGATATTTTCATGCTTCAAGAAACCAAAATGAATATGGACATATTTAAAGAGGTGGGTAGGTTTATTTGGAAAGAAATTTGTTGGGAGGGGTGTAGCTCCTCGGGAGCCTCGGGAGGTGTTGTCACTTTGTGGGATCCTAGAATTGTGCAAGGTGTTCTGATCCTTTCTTCCCCTAGTCATGTGGTCATGAGTTTCATGGAAATTGTCTCTAAAAAATCTTGGTATGTTTCTAATATTTATGTTCCCAATAAACTCAGTGAAAGAAGGAAGTTTTGGAAGGATCTTTGAGTTTTAGACAATTGTTTAAAGATAAAGATTGGATTGTTGGAGGATATTTCAATACCCCCCTTTCCCCTGGTGAAAATAAGGGGGCTCGATCTCTTATTCTGAGAGTATGGAGGATTTAGTTGATTTCCTGGCCAGTAATGGTTTGTTTGATTTAGAATTGGAGGGATCCAAGTTTACTTGGGAAAACAGGAGGATGGGACTGAGCTCATCCAGATCAGATTGGACAGGTTTGTGGTGAGTCATCTTTGTATGATCAATCAACTATATTCTCTAAAAACTCTCCCCATAATCGGAGATTGGATCATAACCCCATTCTTCTTGATTTGGGGATGAATCAATCGAAAAAATATAGACCTTCATTTGAAAAGATGTGGTTAGATCACCCTGATATTTTCAATAGAATTCAAGAATGGTGGGACATTCAGGTTTTTGGGGTTGCTAGTTTCAGATTGTGTTTAAAACTGAAGCATATTAAAAGTAACCTTAAAAGATGGAATAAGGAGACTTTTGGAAATATTTTCTAGGAAAAAAGTAGAATTGCTGAGGATTTAAGAAATATTGAGGAACTTATGGAGAACGATGGTCTTAATACTTCTCAAGGATCAAGAACAAAAACTCATGTCTGAGTACCATGAGATCCTGGCTAAAGAAGAGGTTTATTGGAGACAAAAATCAAGGGTGAAATGGCTTAAGGAGGGTGATAGGAATACTAAATTTTCCATTTCTCTACCACCTCTAGAGCTAATCTCCTTAAGATTAATGAGATAAGAAGTGAGAATGGTGAGATTTACTTGGAAAGTAAGGATATCAATATGACTATAATAAATTACTTCAAGGATATTTTTAAGTAGGGGTAGAGGGTGGAGGAGTTGGTTCAAAATAAAGTCTTGGATCTATTCCAGAATGTTATCACCCCCTTGAAAATAGAGATCTCTTAAGGAGTCCTTCGGAGGAGGAAATCCATTTTGGTCTTTGATATGGAACCGGATAAATCTCTGGGCCTGGATGGTTTCCCCGCCTTCTTCTTTCAAAAATTATGGGAGGTGATAAAGCAAGAGGTCATTGAAATGGTCCAATAATTCTTCAACAATGGTCATCTTCTGAGGAAAATGAATAACACCTTCCTAGTCCTAGTGCCGAAAATTGTTGGAGCTAAAGAAGTTAAGGATTTCAGACCTATAAGTCTTTGTAACACCAGTTATAAATTATTGACTAAAATCATAGCTTGGTAGGATTAGAATGGTTCTTTCAAACTTCATCTCGGGAAATCAAGGGGATTTTGTTCGGAAGGAAAATCACTGACAACATTATTGTGATTCAAGAAGCCATACATTCCATTGAAATCTCTGGTAGATCGGCTATGTTTCTTAAGTTGGATATGCATAAAGCCTATGATAGGATTATGTGGTCTTTCCTCCAGGATATCCTGTTAAAGGTTGGTTTTGATAACATTTGGTAAATATGATAATGACCTGCATATCCACTACTAGTTATTCGGTTTTGGTGAATGGTAAACCGGAGGGTTTTTTCCAAGCTAGGTAGAGGTTTGAGACAAGGTGATCCTCTTTTGCCTTTCCTTTATGTTATAATGGTTGAATCTTTGAGTAGAATCTGTCAACATGTTATGCTTTCTAATTGTATCCAGGGTATAAAAATCTCTAATGGTCCCCCTCTATCTATCTCAATCAGTTTGTGGATGATAATTTTATGATGGGTAAGGCCTTTGTCCATGAAGCCTCCAATTTTAAGGTGGCTCTTAATGATTATGAATTGGTTTTGGGACAGATGGTTAACTTCCATAAAAGTGTTGTTTTTTTCATCAATGTGGAGAATCAGGTTCAAGCCAGATTAGCACACATCCTGGGGTGTAGGATTAAGCATTTTCTGATTCTTATTTGGGTATGCCCCTGATCCAAAAGAAGCCTGACATTTCGGTTTGGAATGCTCTACTGGAAAGAGTAAATAGTAAACTTTCATCTTGGAAAGGGTCTCTTGCTTTCTCAGGTTGGTAAGATTCAATTGCTTCAAAGCTCCCTTCAAGGTATTCCCATTTATGTGATGTCACTTTTCAAGCTCCCTGCTAAAATTATTGGGTCCTTGGAGAAAATCCAGAAGAGATTCCTTTGGATGGGTGTTGTGGAGAAGTTTAAATTCCCTCTTGTGGCTTGGGAAAAAGTCACTAAACCAAAGCTTTGTGGGGGTTTGGGGTTAAAAAATATCTCACTTATGAATGAGGCCTTGATTTCCAAAGTTGGTTGGAGGATTTCTAGAGAGGAAGGTCTTTGGGTGGAAATCATAAAGATGAAATATTTACGGAATATAGGCAGAATGGAGTCCTTTTTTAATCAAGACAATCTTCCTAGAGGGTCTTCTTTTTGGAACTCTTTTGTGGCCTCTAAAGAAATCTTAACCAAAGGTACTATGTGGGAGATAGGAAAAGGTAATAGAATCATTTTCGGTATGATAGTTGGATTGAGGATTTCCCTTAGCTAACCTAGAAATATGGAAAAGGGTTGCTCAGTTCTATGAGGAAAAAGGAAAATTCTGGATAAGAGACTTTTGGATTTAGGAGGATATTGTCAGGTGGGAAACCATTGATCCTCCTCTAGAATTTGATGGAGATATCCAACCCTTTCGGGTTCTCAACAAGAAATTAAGGGATTTCCATATCCCCATTTTTCAGACCAAGGAGGATTCCATTAAATGGAAAGAGGAAGATTTAGGGAATTTTCTCTGGTCAAATCTCCTATATGTTAAATTTCAAGGATGATCTGCAAAAATACTATTGGGGTAAGCTTTGGGTGAAGGATCTTATCCCTAAGGTTAATATCTTTTACTTGGTTGGCTGTCCAAAATAGAATTACATTGTGGACAATCTCAGAAAAAGGGGAATGAAGCTTCCCAATAGATGCTCTCTTTGTAGGAAAGAGGAGGAAAATGTCAACCATCTTCTCCTTCATTTCTCCTTTTCCCATGATGTTTTTGCTTCCATTCTGATCTATTCAATATCCAATGGATTTTTCCTTTGACTATTGAGGATTGTTGTTTTCAATGGGAGAGTCCCTTCTATTTTCCCATCTTGGTCTGGGCTTGAATATTGCCCTCCCTCATTTTTGGGGGTTTATGGAAGGCTAGGAATGATTGTATCTTCTGGGACCAGAAAATCTTCTCTTGAAAGTTAAAAGAAAAATTTTGGCAGCCATCAAGGAAAATATCAAACTCTTTAAAGGTAAGGCAAAGAAACCCTGCCCAAAAGGGAGTAGAAAGTTCTTGATAAGTTCACCCTTGGACTGGTGGAATTACACAAACCTAGAAAGAGCTCCATTTGGATCAGGCCTGAGGAAAATGTTGTTAAGATAAATTTTGATGGGGCATCTAAAGGGAATCCGGGTCAAGCTGGGGGAGGTGGAATTTTAAGAAACAGTGAAGGTGATTGGTTGTTTGTTTATGTTGGTCCATTAGGATGGCAAAACAAACAATATGGTGGAAGCTAGAGCTCTCCTTTGGGGGTTTTGTTGGCCAAAGAAAAAGGTTTCAAGGACATCCAGATTGAGGGTGATTCACTCATCATTATTAATGCTCTTAACAATAAGGGATCCATTAATTGGCCCTTAAGAAATATCCTCAATGATGTTAAGGAAACTTTAAAATATTTTGTAAAGGTTTCTTATAATCATACTTTGCATCAAGGAAATAAGTGTGCGGATAAGATGGCTAATTACGGAGTTCATAGTCATGATTATAAGATATTTGTGTAAAGGAGATGATTTTCCCACGGACATTAATGAAGTCATTATTAGAGATAGAGGGCACTAAGTTTGATGATGTTGGCACAAGTGAGCTCTAGTACTGTGACAACTTACATAAAAAGATTTATTCCTCGGTTTTTGTTGGCGTGAAAGGGGGTCTAAATTTGAGAAGTGTTAGCGAATAGGGGAAGTTTGGTTTTGTGAAGATGGGTGGTGATAGAATCAGGGTTGAACCAGCTAGCCAAAACATTGAAGCTTTTAATCAACATTTGTGGAACAAGCTTAAGATTGGGGGTTTTAGTAATTTCATTGCTAAATTACATGGTCATGACCCTTCCCTGTCAAAGGATTTTGGAAGAGCTTGGAAAGAGGGAAAGTTCAAGGTCAGAGGAATGGAAATTGAGGTTTGAGTCCACCATTTCCCTTACGATGGAGATGAAAATGGACGGGCTCAAAATATTTAAGGATAGAACCCATAGAGAGCATGAAATTGAGTTATTCTTCGTGGGTAAGGAAAGGTGCTCTTTCTTTACTGATGGTATTTCACTAGTCATGTATCCTGGGAATATGGAGAGAAGTGTTGCCTTCAAATCATGAAGTATATCACTCTGGAAGGCAAATACCAAAAATCTATACTCATCATATGACCCTTCTGAATATGTTTCACCATAAGGTCATGGTGAGCATTCCTTTTTTTTTATGTCTTTGACAAATTCTTTGATGGCGTTCCAGTAGGAGAAGGTGGAGATGCCTTTGCATGAAGGGCTCATCCTCCTGTTGTTTGAAAATGGGAAACCTATTCTAAACTCTTCTCTCAAAAGATAAGGTGGAGGAGGATGATCTTACTCTTGCGGAATGCCTTACTAAGATGAAGGTGGGAAATGTAAAAATGTGGGGAGGATTCTGAAAAGGAGAAGAGTGAGGAAGGTCGTGGTGAAGCGAGCACCTCGAGAAAGAGGGGTTGTGATGGAAATTTTAAGGGCTTTGAGGAGTGGAGTAGAAAGGTGCAATATTTAGAGGGGGTGCTTCAGGTGATGGAGGAAACCAATGTTGGTCAAAGGGAAACCATGTTGGATGTCATTAATGTTTCAAAGAAAATTGTCTCAGCCCAGGTGAAGTCCAAACAAAAGGTTCTGGAGTTGGATTTTTAGGTCAAAAAGCTAAGTGATAGGTTGGAAGGGATGGAGGAAGGCACTAAAAGGAGGAATTTCAATTTGTGCATCAATAGTTCCGAGGACGAGTTGGAGGAAGACATGAATGACAAGGGTGTTGTGATCAAAGAAATCATTCTTGTGTAGTGATCAAAGAAATCAGTTGGGTTTTAAAGTAGTGAAGTTTTCCTAAAAATTTTTAGGGCTTGGTTTCTTTTCTCTATTTTACTCTAGCCTTTTTTGGTTAAAGTGTTGATCTTCACAGTGTCGAGTTAAGTTTGATGTTTTAGGGCTGGTTTCTTTTTTAAGGCTCTCCCTTTTTAACTTATCTAATAAAAAAAAGATACCTCACACCCCCTTTTTGGTTAATTTAATTAGTTATCTTCATTAAATAAATAGTTAATTATGTTTAACTCCTTTCACCAGGACTTTTTGTTTCTTTCTTGCTCAACTTGTTAATTCAGAAAATGCATTCATTTGCTTACAACTCATTCAAACCTTGATCCACAATCCATGGCCTCTCCTTTAGCTATAAATATGATTCTTTCTCATTCACAATTCATCCTAGGAAGCATTAAGCATTTGCGAATGCAACACTTTACCCATTTTCTATTGGATTGTGCATACCGAAAGGCTATCCATTTGATCATCCATTTCTCATAGCATTCTTCTTCCATTTGAAACCACGTTTGAAGCATCCACAACCAAATCATCCAAAGAGATCCAACAAGTGTGGTACTCCATTCCACACTTTAGTTATCTCATCTGAGGTTGCAGAAGAGGATTTGAAGGATGGTTTACATCTGATTGTTATTTGCTTATTTTTTTTCATTGCTTTTAGATGTCCTCGTATCTTGTTTTAAATAATATTTATGAGAAAAAAGATATCAATTCACCACTACAAACAATCATCCATGGTATGGACGAGACAAGGAATTCATTTCTAACTTATAGCATGAAACATGTCTTATCATTAGTTACAACACCCACAAAATATACCATCCTTTTACTTGCTCCAAAAGGTGTCACATTTGCAAGAAGCATTCCCTCCAAAAATGGATTTTTGGGTGGCCACTCCATCATTCTTGTTGGGGACCTTGGACAACTACCACCATGGAAGGCATGACAATATATGCAGTTGATTCATATAGAACAACTATCTAGAAAAAAATTGACATAGTGGTCATTTTTTTAAATAACTTTCCAACACCAAGGTAGTGATCAATACCAAGTTGCTTTCAAGAACTAGTTGTCCAACATTCGAGAAACAAATCCAACACTTGAGCATTGGAACCTTCTAATGTCTTGTACAAGTGTCATCATACCCACTATGGAACAAGTTGATTTCAATTATTCTATACATTTATATGCAACTAACAATTTGGTTACACATGATAACATACATGTTGAAATTATTAAACATGTCAATTTCATGTTGGCATGTTGAACAAACCAAAGAACAAAATTACACAAAACTTGACGATGGTGAATAAGAATCTAAACTCTTGTTATGTATAAGAGAACATTTTATGTCCACTTCTAACTTCTAAGTGGGTTATCTCCTTGTGAATGGAGCTCATAGGAAATTTATCAATAGCATCTACGTACTAGAATAACACCCCATCTTTCTCATTGTATGTTTCAACTTCAACAACATCATCAGCCCACTATGAGATGACATAATTCCAAAACACATACCACTTGCGCAATTTTAAGAGGTAATCGTAAAAATGTTTCACTCAAAATAGCACTACAAAAGGAAATAAAACCATTGGACTTACCGAGCAACAATGCTTGAGTTTCATTGTAATTTCAAGAGATAGGTCTTTAATGAACCTTTACATCTCTCCAACATTCTCTTTTAAATTGCATGTGTGAATGTAAGATAGTGCATACATTTTAACTAGAAAAGAAGAAGAGCATTGCCTTTGTGGCTTGATTTAAGGCACACTCACTTTGCCAATGTTCATACCACAAAAATAAACGTTGAAATTATAGAGGTTCATCTCTACATTTTTCTTTTGTCTCTTGCTAGTGTTTTTACTCTATATTTATATTCATTCTTCTCTTTGAAAGCAACTTTTTCTACTCTATAGATTTTGGACTTGTTTGTAGTGTTAATGACACAATACAATATGAATCATCGCATGTCAACTCTATTCAAATTACCTATTTACATATTAAACAAACTACTTGTTCTATATGCTCAATGATGGAAAACATGAAAAAAGCCATCATATTTATTTTACATAATATTTTAATTATAAATCATTTTCCACATCCTTATCGATGTTGTTGTTGCGCCTTTAGAACAAGCTATTCTAAGGAAAGAGATGATATTTCAATGTCTATAAGGAAAAAGTTGAAGAAAGAGAGTAGTGGATGCATGAAATGAAATAAAGGTAATGCCTTTATTAAAGAAAAAAAGAACTCAAAAACTTGTGTATGTAAAAACATTAACATGAAAGAGAATTAAAAGATTTGCTTTAAAAATGAGAATTTATGAGTTTTTAAAGCTTTTATATTAAAATGTTTAAGAAAACTACAATAAAGAATTCAAAAGAATAGTATTTTAAGTGAGGATGATTATTATTAAAATATAATATATAGATTTTAGAAATTTTGCATGGAGATTGCACAAGTTATGCATGCACCTCATACAATTAAATTACCAAATCATAACATCTTTCCCATTTCTTCTTGTCTTTTCTTTTGTAATAAATAGAGAGTACCTCTATTTCTTAGATTAGATTCATATTTGATTTTACATTATTTTAGTTTTAGTTATTGTCATATATATGAAGAGTTTTTGGCTTAACCATTTTGTGACAATCAACAATTTTCTATCATTTGAAACAATTAATAATAGGTTTTATGGTGTTCACTCTTAACTTTGTTTTTTGCAAATTTTCAATCTATAAATTAGTTTTGCTTACCTGTTGTTTTTGTTTACATATTGTACCTCAAGAATATTCAAGCATAGACCTACTAGCTTTGTGTTAAATTTTGGTAAAGGATTTAAATCAATCTATCTTAGTGCATCACCTCCTTATTATATTAAATCGATTATTTTTCTCTTCGCATTTTCCTTAAATATATTTCAATTTAGTACTAAGATAGAATGAAGTTGACCTACTACAAAGGTTGCTCTAGATAAAAGTCCATGCGCTATAAAACTTCTCGTGTTATGCTTTGATTATTGAAGCAACAAAATCATACATTCAAGAGCATCAACACTACAAATATCATTATCGTGGTTGATGACGTTAGCTCTAGATTTTTGACTTTTGTGCATCATTTAAATTAGAGATTTGTGAGTTCTCATTTTGTGGTTTTTCTAAGAATTTTCAAGAATTTTTGAGACATAATTGTGTAGTGTTGCCAAATCAACAAATGTAATGACAAACTCCATACATTGCATTTAGACTAGTCTTTCTTCATTATTTGAAGCATTAATTCACAACAATCAACCCTAATCTTTTAACCACTTCAAAAGATGTCTTTAGCTTCTCACTTGTTTGCATAGACTTTTAGATATACTTGTGTGAATTGAAATCAAGGATTGACAACATACGGAGAGAATTCTTTTAGAGATGATAATGAACAATCTTTATTGATGTTTTTAAACCATTTGGAGTTAAACAAAAATAATAAAGCAAACACAAGGCTTTGTCTTATAAGGATTGAAACTCAATAAGAAACTAGATGGCAAAAACTTCAAGTGGAAGGGTACTCGATCCTAATTATTTAAGCAATTAAAAAGGAAATGTAAAAGTTAGAAAATATGCAATGTCATTTAAGAAATTAAGATAGAAACTGATATTTTCCTGATTCATAAATAATTATTAAAAGAGCAAGAAATATATTAGTGAATCTAGTGGTCATTCGGTGATTGCATACTTCTCATTTTTTCCTCCATGACATTAATACTAATTTGAGATCACTTTCTCTTCATGAAAATGTGTAAAACTTAGAGACCAAAAATAGAAAATACATGCGAATTAAAAATTATCTTTATGTGCACTCAATCATGCATTTTCATGTTTAAATTAAAGATAGGAGAATGATAAAATGAAGATGAATGTAATCGTTAAATGATGAAAGACATTAGCTTTTAATTTTTCTTTCTTTCTTTTTGGAGTTAGAATAAGCTTGGCACTAAATAAAAGATTCAAATATAAACAAACTATATGCTTAAAATTGATTTTAGAATGCCTACAATGACAACAAGAGATGGGATATAATGGTGTGCCCTTGTAATGTTTATTCTCTATATTAAATTAGATGTATGTGTAACTATTATTTAAAAGTTTTTTTCTCAACTATGAGAACTCAATCAAAAAGTAATACCATCTTGACCATATGGAGAGTATGGGGCCCTATTTTCCCCTAGAAGTAAAGGGGAGGTTTTTTTGTCACTAACAAATAACAAATAGGAAATATAAAGTGTATGTAACAAATATAATATGCCTAAATCTCAAGATAAGAGCCTTAAACTGATATCTATTAACATTTTTCAAATAGACATATTTAAGATATTTGTATTAGTTTTGTTTCCAAATTTAATTACGCTGAAGGCGTCACCCCTATGGGAAAGGGCTTTGCAAACATTCATGGGACTATGTCAAATTTGACGGCCTAAATGACGGTTACAACGAGTGTATTGACGTTTTCACTTTTCCTCGCTATTTTTAACAGTTTTGCTTTTTAGTTTTTTAATTTTGTTGTTTTGCATGTTGAATGCGGGGTTGTGAGGTAAATTTAGCAATTCTGCAGGGTATATTATGCATGGTGAATGCGTATTTAGGATTTGATTGTTGATTTGTTTGTCAATTCGCGGAGCCCCTATTTTGCACGACATGAAGTTTCTTTATTTTGTCTGTTTATCTTTTCCGAATTTCGGGCACACACGTTACGATTTTAACTATGGGAGATCAAGTTTTAATAACCTTTAGCATCAAATCTATGTGCTTGAGAGACATTGTATTTATATCGACACGTTTTGGAAACCCAAATTAAATAGGATTCGATCCATTCCTCAATTTTCTGAAATTCATGTTGTCTTTGCGTGGATCTAGACCCTGGTTTGCTTACAAACAAGATTGAATAAATAATTTTCTCGAGATCTAACGTTGTGGTGGATTGCTTTTGTTTTTTCAGTTTGGCAAGATGGGTCTTACATTCACGAAGCTTTTTCAATGATTATTTGCCAAGAAGGAGATGGGCATTCTGATAGGTCTTACATTTTTATTTGGGGGTTGAGGAAGAAAAGTATTTATTTTTAGTCCTTAAGTTGTCAATTCTTAGCTTGATTTATGTCTACATGATGAGGAATCATGATGGTATAATTATTTTAATGTTTCAAGTGTTTTCTCCCTAATTAACTGGAGGTTAATTTTGAAAATGTTTCGTTTGAGGTTTTTTGGATTTTTTTATAAATTTTACATGAGGGTATATGTCAGTTTTCTGAATTTTATTTTCTGTATTTCATTTTCAAATGGTAGTATCTGAGTAAAGATGTTAGTTTCATTTCTTAAAGCATAATGGTTCAATCTATGGATGTCTGAAAAATCTTGAAATTGTCTTCCCACTTTTTAAAATTGTTTGATTTGTTACATGCATGCCAAGCATGATGTAATTTTTGTTTCAGTGGTGGTAATCATGGAAAAAAAATCATTTGATTGTTCAGTGATTTGATTGATTTTCTTTAATTGATTTATCCACCTATAAATTAAAAACCGCATAAGACTAATATATAAAAGGACAAAGACCCGATTTGGCCTTTTGATGCAAGTTAACATTAACAAGTAAAATGATTAGGAGCAGGGCCAACTTGAATGGTTAGAACAGGGTGTCAACGGGGGAAAAGTTTTGAGATCAAGACTCAAAGGGTTTGTACACGTAGAGCTCAACTCCCAACGAACTAGAAAAATAGTCCATGTGGTAGAGTTCTTCATTTCCTTAGTATAATCAAAGGAAGGTACCCATACTAAGAATAAAAATTATATAGAGAGAACTATGGCCCTACAAAATATATAAGTTACCCTGTAATTCAATGTCGAGATATCTATGTTTGAAAGATGCCTCTTCTGTAAGTATAATTTTTCAAAGGTATTGCTTTTATACACAGGGAATTATTACATTCATAGAATCTCATCCTCATAAGGTGCTTTCCATAGTTTGGATGTTAACTTCATTTTTACCAAATCTAAGAGGATTATTGATTCTCTCTCTGGGAAAATAAAACTCCAATTCTCTATTTCTCTTGGTACCATCTCCAACACAGGCTACAAGCATTGCATGATGGAAATCTATTCGTGTCCATCCACGTATCTTGACTAAAATACATTGAGAAATGGCATAGTGCTTTTCCCACTTATGAAATACATTAAGAAGTCTTCATGTTTTCATGTTTAGTTCAGATCTCATGATATAAGATTTGCAAATGTATATGTATGAATTTGTAACAAATTTTAAATGTACACATAGAACCTTTCAATGTAATGTTTCATCTATATTCCTACACTTCCACTATCAATCACACCCCTTATCAACATGTTATCGACAATACAAAAAGGATTTTTAAACAAAGAAACAACCAAACAATCGATGCAACCACCATCTCAAACATGTTGCAACACTAACACAATTTCCCACAAATAATTACAAACAACATCAACTACAAAAGTAATTAACTATCCAAAGCAATATCAAATGTATTCATGTTTAGTGCCAAAAAATTGGCCACAAAAGGCTACCACTCATGATATAAAATCTGCAAATGTACCAAAGTCTTCATGTATTCATTTTTAGTTCAAATAAAATAGTCTGCAAATTGCTACCACTCATGATATAAGATTTGCAAATGTATATGTACAAATTTATAACAAATTTGAAATGTAGAGATAGAAAATTTAAATGTAATGCTTCATCTATATTCTTACACTTACAAAATCAATCACACCCCTTATCAACATCAACTACAAAAGTAATAACTATTCCTCTAAATCAAATAACATATATCATTTGGCGTTCACATTGCATTGTACACATGCGATTGCTAGTTAATTATTGTTGATAATGTTTCATCCAACTTTTCTAGGTCAACATTCCCTTGCATTTATATACCTTTGAACCCCAACCAAAAAATTTATAAAAAAAAAAAAAAATCAAACTAAAACTTTATTGAACAGAGATTTCAGTAAAATACAAAAAGCATAGCCTAAAATTTGATTTTTAAAATTCATGTTATATTCTTCAATTATCATTAGTTAGCTAATACTGACTACATCTCATCCAACAGAATTTTTAACCCTAGATACCTTTAACCCGGAAGAAGAGGAAAAAAAAACTTTTAACCTACCACTACATTGGCATGTTTATATTTCTCTGAACAATTTAGCATTAGAACGTAATAGACACCTTTAGCTGTAAAAATGACTTCCTTCGATAATTCCAAAGGGATACTCTTAGTAGTACCTTATCTTGACGTCCAAATGGGATGCTCTCAATGAAGCCACATAAATGTAGATTCAGTTATTTTATTTATTAAAACCAGACATGTTATAAAAGTATGGGGTTTTATTCCATAAAGATATTAATTACACAATGGAACAAATGTCACATGGATTACTTGAGGTTAAGATATGTCCTTATTTAACTACTTAGAACATGCAATATTAAATGTAATTATCATCGAAGGTTAGGTTATATTGCCATATTTGATTGAGAAAAAAATGTAACATGTATTTTGACAACACATTAAGCAGGTATACACAGATTATTTGGATTTACATTTTGATTGGAAATAGCTAAGTTAGATGGTTAGGAATCAGACCAGGCTCTCACTCTATCCATTCCTTTTTGCCCTTTAAGTATCGGATTATTACAAGGGATCAAACCCGGCCTTCACCGTATTGGGGTGTCTCTGCCCTTAATTATTGGATTACCTCACCATATCTGGGCATCTGTCCTTAAGTATCTGATTATTACAAGGAATTAATTCTGGCTCTCACCGTATCTGGATATCTCTAGGGATTTGCACCTCGGTGTAATGGTATCTCCAAGGATTTGTACCTTGGTGGATGGCATGACAAACCATCATCCTCGCCATTTGGACTACAGCACTTTTGATATTTTTAAATTTCACTTTCCTGAGCACATGATAGTTCTTTGTTTTATCAATAGCTGTGTGAGTTTTTTCTTTAACTGCAAGCTACTTGACAAATAATCTTCAAAACCCTTCCTCAAAATGCCTAAATCTGGGTTTTCCGCACAACTTTTGACATTCAGCAATGTGGTAAATAAATTTTTCCACAAGTCACCATTCCAATACCTGAACACCCGCACACTTGTTTCATGATCACCTTCAGGAAAATATAATTTAAACACAATACTAACATAACTCTTGATAATGGTTCCACAAAAAAATTAAAATTAAAAGCTATTCCCATTATTCCATTAAAAAGTCCAGTACAACTGTAGTAGATAGTTGAAAATGGTACCGTTTCACAGTAGCTTTGGGACGATAAAAACAATCTCCATCAGGGCTAGCTTGCTTCACTAACTCCATGTAGCTTCCATGCAACATCATGTGTGCAATGACACAAACTCCATAAGTGTCTACCTGGTACAAAACAAAATGAACATGTATTCTAAGCAAAAGGAACCCTAAACCCTAGCAAGTGAAATGAAGTCATGCTCCTTACTTGGAAAGTCCAAGGCCTCTTTTCCTGCATCTCAATGCACCGGAATGATGAGGTCTTACTGTCTGCCTCAAACTCTGTCCCACATGGAAAAACACTCATATCTATACCTCTTCCCCAATCAATCAAACAGAGTCCCTGTTTAAATGGAATTAATAATGGAGATCACATGTAAACGGCCACACAGATGACTAAATTACCAGTACACATATACAGTTCCTGCTACAGCATTAAGGAAATACCTGATCCTTCCACCCTCCCATCCGACTCGGATCCCATTCTTCAGAAATTTCTTCACTGTCAGAGACAACACAAGCGTGTAAAAAATAAGATGAGGCCAAACACAAACATATACTGGTTGACTGTGTTTAATTGTATTTCATTTAAGTACTATGCCAAATATTCACCAATTCAGAAATAAATTCATGCCAAATGCAAAGATACATCATCTGGCAAAATTTCTCACATTTTACTATACTCCGTGAGATGCTTACGGTATTCCTAGAGGCACATTTAGGTACTGTTGTGTTTCCTATGCATGCTGCATTTTTGGAGGACAATATTACTCTTGCATTTTCTGAAATCTTCCAAAGATATTCAAACTTCTAGTTGTCTAAATAATTTATAATCCTCTAAAATTGCAAATAATGGTTTGCTCGTTTGAATGCAGCATTTACCAAAATTGAGTACTGAACCTTACACATACAACAAAACCAAAACAAAAAAGGTGAAGAGGTAGAATGTAAGTAAAGCAGTCAATATGAAATTTGATTGGATAAGAACAGTATAAAATCAGTTCAACTTGCCTAGCATAGCGAATGAGTAAATTGTCTGGTTTTACGTCCCGTGTATAAGGCCAGCATAGTGCAATGCTTCCAACATACGTAGCAGTTCGATTGTGTAGTATATGCACAATACTTCATCCATGCACTGACCAGTTACCAGATATGAATTGATAACATCCTAAGGCAAAACATTTAACATATTATCAGGCCATATGATCATTCGGCCCATAATAGAAGCACATGAAGTCCAGATATTCAACTTTCATTATCCTTTCTATAGCAAAATTGTGTTGAATTAAAGAGGCATAAAACAAATGAAACCATAATGTAATCAAAATACAATATAACTTTTTATTGTACAACATTACCTGCAAGGTCCCATGCTCAACATAGTCACAGACCAGAATGCTACAATCAGAATATACATGTACCTTCCATGCAGATCCAAAACTAGACCGCTGAAATTTTATAAAGCAATGCCATTCATGAATAGCATAAATGTTAAAAAATCAAAACGCAAAGAAACTTACAAAATGATAATAATAACTTTATGTTTTTCCTTTACATAAAACTACACATTAAACAGGAAAACATGAAGCACAGGAAAATTTACATACTTCTTCTGAAGAAATGCGAACATCAAGCTGCCGGTACATGTAAAATTCCCAAGGACAAGCAGGTCGCTGTATCTGTACAAAAATAAGCTCAAACGTTATTTACATACATGGGTGCATATGGACGCAGGAAGAGAGCTTGTTTATAAAAATCTATATGAAAATCAAATGCAGAGCAAGTATTGAAAAAACCTTTAAAGCAACTATATCGTCAGAGCGTCCGTCAACATGAGCCTTAAATACTTGAGCAAAAGCCCCTTCACCTGAGCATCCTTTTATATGGTACTTGATGCCACCTTTAAACAAACAATGCACATAAAGTTACAAACGATGCAGAGTCATCTTTGTTCCAGAGATACAACATTATTTGAGCTTATCATAACCAGATAAAAGTTGAAAGCATCATGCTACTGCTATTTAAATCATAAGTTACTTAAAGTTTAAACTTACAATATATAATAAAGAATCCAAAGCTTGGTTTTTCCATAAATAGCAATTAAAAATATTTGAAAATTCTATACATGTCACCTTGAAATGAATATTGTGAATATTCAAATGAAATCTCTTAAATTTATGAGAACAAAACAATGGCGACTGTGTGTTTCAACTCTTGTGTTTGAGGGATGGTTAGTATATCTGACTAGCCAAGTATTGTTGGGAGATGAGCATCTCATCTCTTGGTTGGTTTTAAAAGAGTTTGCTTGAAGAGATCTTTGCTACTTGAAGCGACTAATTGAAGAGACAATTGAAGACTTGTGAATCGCTTAGGTCCTTTCATCTGATGATTTTTATCATATTTGATGAAGTGGCCAAACGCCCAATTTGTATTGATTCAGGTTTGCGAACATGTGTGGGTTTTGTCATGTTTCATGTTGAAGAACTTGCTTTAAATTGTGTTTATTTGCATATGGGTTTTGAGGGTATCAGGTATGGTGCAAAATGGATGGGAATGATTAAGAGAATGAAAATGTGTTTTATATTTACATTTAAACAAGCAAGGAAATATGCGTTTGGATTCTAAATATAAAATGACAAGAGGGTTTTACTGGTTTTCCCTAAAATGCTTACAAAATATGTTTACCTTCATTTATGGCTCCAAACTTGTATTTTAATACTGCAAAGATTCAATTTTGATGGTTCCATAGGACTGCCATTAAAATTCTATGCAATTTTCCTTTTGCACCAAGTCTCTATGCTTTAAAAATTTTGAGTTATGATAAAATGGAAATTAAGATTTTAAATCAGTTGAAATATTTTCTTAGAAAATTTACAAAATTTAATATATGATTGAGTTAAGAATTAATGCATGAAATTTGTTGTGAAAATATGATATAAATATACAACTATAAACTAGAAGTTGAATGTGAATGTGGTAGAATCCAATTGTTAATTTAGCAAATTAGCTATATCACATGATAAAGTTGGAATCTTGAATTGTTATGTGCATAAGGGGTAGTTTTGGTAACTAAGGTTAGTCTTTTGAAATTTGGTCTTATGGTGCTTGGCAAGTATACTTTGGCCTTTTTCCTAATATTATCTCATTAATCTATTTATTGAGAAAACTTAAAGCATCATGCTCCATCTTATACTCTGAGTGCACTAGGTCATGACTTGTTCTTCATCTTAGTAGTTCAAGAACTAGTGCACCTTATATAAAACGCATCTTCATACTCTCTACAAACCATCCCTTGTCTCAAATCTGGTTCCAGCTCAAGCCTGGACGAGTTTGTGGGCCCACGACAGATTCGACTAACGAATTTGTCCCTAGGTCGATAAGCCTATCCCTTCTACTTGCAACAATGATCTTTTCAAATGCACAAGTTTCCTTAGTCGTCTTAGGGTCACTTGAGCAGGCAATCACTCAAACCAATCACCTACAAAAACACATGCACTTTTACTTATTAGAGGCATCTAGGGATCCCATATCAAAAGCACCTCTAAGAAGGACATTGAGCCAAGCATTGAAACACTTCTCTCTAAGAGCACATTACAACAAAAGTACTCAAATTTGAATACATCCCTATTTCTGCCCTAGATCACAACTTTGCATTAAAATCAAGCCAACTGACAATTGCTAAGTGTTGAGGGGCGAATTAAGGACTCCATCTTTGTTTACATTTTCTAATCTCCACAACATCATAGGACTTGGAGAATTGCATGTCACTTGATCCGTTTTGCAGTATTGGTATGTAGTTAAGGGCTCATCATATCAATGCGAGTGCGGTGAGGTCAATCTAGCTCAAATTGTACTAACCCATTTTAGAACAAAGGAAAAAGCTAGGGGTTTGAAGACAAACTGTAGTGCCCCTACCTGACAGCACAGCTTTGCAGGGGGCATACTGGTTGGCGTATTAAACAGAACAAGGAGAGCGACACATCCTAAACACCTTTTCAGACCTGTCATTTCCTTGCATCAGAATACGAGCACTTTATTTGAGATACCAAGGAGTTAACCACGGCGAACCCCAAGGTAACGTTGTAAAGTTAGCAGTAATTGGATAGCTGCAGCGAGTGCAAAAGAGGAGCTCTGCTTTACTAACAATGGTAAAGCAGGGGTTATGTGCTCCCATAAGAAAATAAACAGAACGTTACAGGAACTGAGCTAAATGAAGATCTTGCTAAAATTTCTCCCAAAATCAATACCATTATGAGTGAAATCAGCCTGCACACAGAGATAAACTCTGTCTCTAATATCTCATCTTTTACTATATACAAAGTGATTGATCTTGACCTGTATATGTTGCTAAAGTGGGTTCACGCCTCTGAGAAGGAAGGAAACTACTGCCTGTCACCATTTTGTTTATTGTAGGAAGAAGAAGAAGAAGATTGAGGTTTAGGAGGCACTCCATTAGGCGTAATGTACAGCCGTATTGATTTTGCTTCTTCCTCTTTCTATGCACATGTGATATGTGCCCTTTAACATGTGCAGCGCCACATCACCTTCCTTCTCTTTACCCTCTATTTCGAGTAGTTGTTGTGTTGTTTAAGACATTGGAAGTGCCTTTCCTGTTATCCCACTTATATCTCTGCAACTTTTGTTTCATTCACCCTTCCCTACGCCAAAGGGAGCTGTGAAGGCACCCAGGGACATCCCAACAAACTCCAAACAAGTGTAGGTGCCAAAAATAAACATAAAAACAAAAATAATGGTCTATTTGGGAAAGGCGCAAGTGATGTGGTCCCATGGAATGCCAAAGATGCTAGATTGGGTAAAAAGGGGTTTGTTGGAAAAGCCATAGAAATTTTTAATGCAGTGCTTTTGGCAGATGTTAAGCCAAATCCCACAGCGTATTATTGACACCTCCATGCCTGTGTCAAATGGGGGAAATTTGCAAGACATGGGCCTCCTCATGAAGTGTGACCGCTGCCAAATAAGAGATTTAGAGAAGGTGTGGATAGGCTATGCATCAAATGGATTTGTAGAAATTGTTGAAATCTTTTGGACAGGAAATGCACTTAAGAGCATTGCAAGTTATCCATTGATAGGAGACTACAAGGGAAGTACCTCAACCAAACATGGTCTAACGAGCGATCATTGTGGAGAATGCTCAAATCATTTTGTGGAACGGGTATAAAAGCTTTCAAGAAAATGCAATGGTGGAATTGTGGATGCGTGCAAACTGCTTGACGAAATGCCTATTTGAGATGCAGAACCAAATCCCACAATTTTGACCGGCTTCGTTCCTCCAGGCATGGTCTCCTTTACCTTCATCCTTTATAATTTTCGTATTTTTGGTTCTTCATTTGCAATTTAATAGAAATAGCAAACCATTGGATAATCATACAATTGGATATTTAATCAAACTTAGATAGTGTAAAACAACAAAACTCCATCTTGTGAATTGCATAACTGATTTACACCTTGACCATCAACCGTGATCGCTACCACAATCTTATACGTTGTTAACCCGGGTATTAGAAATAGGTGCTCATGTCCGTGGGTACTAGTGGGAGTTAGATGATTCATCAACTAAAACAACCTTTTTCATTTACTTGCAAAGTTAGAAAAACACCACATTCAAAGACTTGCAAAACAACATTTTGAACCCCATAAAAGAGATGTCAAGTGTCGTATGTGTTCCTTGTTATGTGGAGAGTCGCATCAAGCACTAGATCGACCTTGATTGACTATTTGTGCTCTCTTCGCTGCCCCTCTAGGAGCCATGTTACCCCATTTTGCAGTTTTAGGGAGCTATTAAAACTGAAAAGTTGGTTTTCGTTTCGTCTCACCGTTTGGACCTTGAGCGAAGGAACGCTTTCCGCTTTCACAAACCTCTAGTATTTCTACTAGACAATTGCTTATAACCTTCAAGTTTGGGAAAAACACATTTCTAGCAAGTTTGGCAAAGGGGTTTTGTAGGCCTCTCAGTCGCTTATTTGACTAGGTCAAACTAGACCAATTACGATCGGTGGCATGGAAAACCCGTCGCCGTTTGTAACCCGTTTGTCAGTTCTCAATTTCGTCGACTCCGGTGAATTCTCCATATAGGAGAGCATGTAGGAAATTTTCCATTACACGTTCATCTATCGAAAGTCATTTTGGATGAGGTTTCTTAGCCCTCGAGCTAAAATTGGTTGTTTTGCAACTAGGCCAATTACGACCGATGGCCTAGAAAACTAGCCGCAAATTGTAAATTGTTCGCCGTTTTGAATTCCGTCAATTCCTTCTGTAAATTCTTGGTATATAGGAGTACATGTAGGAACTTAACCGTTGTGCATTTTCCCATCGGAAGATTCTTTTTAAACGTGATTCCTTAGCCTCCAAGCTAAAATTAGACGTTTTCACAACTAGTAGGAAAATGTAAAATAAGGTCATATGACCTTAGTCAAGACAATAAACCATCGTGAAAACTTATTGAAACTTATAAATAACTATGTATGAAACTCTCCTTGTGGCTTGTTGTGTGAAATGTGACTTTTGGAAAAATAGTGTTTCTCTCTATTCTCTCTCTTCCCTATCTCTTTCTCTCTCCTCCCTTGGATAAGAAATAAAATGAAATGAAAAGAATATATGTACCTAACCCTCTCTTGTTGCGTGTGCATTATTGTTATTATGTAAATGGAAAACTAAAAACGATGATTATATTGGATTTAGGTGGATGTCATGCCAGCATTTTTGCTGACTCATGCTCACATGGTTTTGCAGGTACAAATAAGATGGCGAAATGGCGTGGTTGTAATTTATTTGTGTATTGTTGTAATTTATATATGATAATGGAAATAAAAAATATGTATTGCTATGTTTACAGTAAAGTTTCATCCTTCTATTGCTTTCAAATAAAAGATTGTCCTTGTCGTGCATGAAGTTTAAATAAACTTGTAATTGTTCTTTGTTATCGAGTTTTAAGAGTTATCCAAATATTACTTAATGCTCTTCTTGACTTCATTTATAGCTATGTTGTGAAACCTACATCAAGTAAGGTAGAAAGAAGTATCTCTATATAAATTAAAATGGAATTGTGCTCTAAACCCTTTAATTCTACATCTTCCCTCGATTATTGCATGATTAGTAGGTGAGCTTTGACACTAGACAGTTGAGAACAACTTGAGATTTCTCCATATTGAGTGATCCCCACTCTGACCATGACCATCCTAAGTATGAGTGTTAGTGTTTACCATCTAATAGTTCTTCTCTCAAGTGTCGTGTTTGATAGAATCTCATGATGATGAGTTTGCCCTTATGTTTCTCTTTGCAAATATCGTATCTAGTATAAACCTATAGACTTGGCCCTAACGAGGTGTTAAACCTAATGTAAATTAAACTCATGATTTATCCCATGGACTTAGCGCTAAGCATGTTATGTACTTATGAAATGAGGGTTTGGACCATGAGTGGAACCCACGTCGTGAGATACCTACATATGAAACCTATGAGTTTGAATCCCCTTTCTCTTCACAAACAAGGGTGTTATCTCGGCGAGTGTTTCTAGTTGTGCATAAGTTATGGGGTAAGCATAATTTTTTCTCTAGTTTATCCTTTTGGTATGGTGTAGGCCCCTTTTCGGTGTTAATGGAAATTAGTCAAATGTGGACCTCTTATGAGAATTAGGGTGAATCACACATTAATATATTTTGACCAGCGAGAAGGGTAGTCACTAGAAGGTCATAGGGTGTATAAATTATCATTGCATGTCACCTTGTAATACGCATCTAATACTTAAATTGCCCAGTAATAATTCAAACTTGGTTAAGAGTGCAATCATACTTCTTAGGATCTTGGTGATTAAGTAAAGGACAAATAGTACATGAACCTTAGTTGTTCTAAAAAAGTCATTACGAAGTCAATGTAATGACGTAAGGGTTACAAGAACACGAGAGGTGATTATGGAACTATCGTTAAATGTCGCATACACTTGAATGATGTCAACATTCTAAGACAACTAGATGATTTTTCTAATAAATAAATAAATAAAATGATGCCTCATTAGTGATCTTTCAACCTAGTAAATAGGAAACTTTCAATACGTAAGGGCTGAATATAATCACCACCCTTCAACGCGGTTTAAACAATAATATTAAATGATTAAAATTAAAGAGATGGAATTTGAGGCTTAACCCTTTTGACTCGAGGCAAATCCTCTACTGTATCATGAACGATGCAAACTAAGTATTTAAGTCAAGTAGGTAGGATGTACAGTTAGTTGTAATAACTTAAAACAAAATAGTGTAACCTTAGTGCTTAAATGTTAATATGAAAGGAACACGTAATCTAGTTATTCTTGAACTAATAAACTTCCTTTATGTCATGTGAACCTCCCTCATTGCAACTAAGATTAATTGTAAATCCAAGAAGCATGCCTTTAGAAAACAAATCCTTATAACAAACACTAGTAGCCTTATGTGTGTACATATGTTCCTTTCAACAATCGGGCTACATCATTCTTTTGCGATAAGGGAAACAAGCAAAATTAGATGGAATCATTACAAGTAAAATGTTAAGCAAAATAAAGATAATGTAGTCTAGTTTAAAGAAGAATGAAGGACCGCATGATAAGTGTTTTTCAAATAATTAAGGTCAATAACGAAATATGACTATAATAAATATGTAAAACGGAAAAGTGTTGTGTCATGGATGGTGCCTATACGGGAGTTTATATTGTAGTTGAATCGTTATGTTGTGCCTTGTCATTTGGGGAAAATTGGCCTTGATGTGCATCATGTATTTTCATGTTGTCTATGTGGGATAATGTTTGTGCAAGTGTCTCATGTGTTATGTGTTGTCTTAAGCAATCCCTTGTGTTGTCATGTATCAAGCAATGTAAGTCAAAAAAATTTATTCCAATATTTTTACAATTGTATCCATGTGTCAAATTTGTGGGCGTTACACAAACAAGACATATACAAGTGCAAAAGATTCATTGCGAAAGATCCACATACAAGAAATAGATCCAGACACAAGGCGAAAACAGTGTCGAGGAAAATTGTAGATCCAATATCAAACAACAATTTCACATACCCGGACATATTCTTCTAGCAAATTTGTCCCCCTGCTGCACAAATTTTTCCTTGTGCCCAGTTCCAAGTCATGAAATTTACCAAGTAACCTTACAACACATTGCGTATAACATCTTGACTAGTTATAGTTCATTATCATACAATTTGAGCCCAATTTGGGGTCAATATGTTCTAACCATAACCCTAGTAATACTTTTATCTACTTTCTATAAGTGTGTTGAGCAAATATATCATCCTTTCGTAAGTTAGGACTGTCATTTCTATATTTGTGATTCGTAATTACATCTTAAACATATTGTAATATCTTAATTAGATTAACCCTAAATTTGATATTACATTTTGGTGAACCCGCTTTTTTATCGATCTACGCCAACCTATTTAAATCACAACACCTTGAATGCTATTAGCTTTGTCATTTAGTGCATCTATTGGTGAACCCACTTTTCCCACTTGAAAGCTATTATTTGGTCTTCTTGCCATTTCTTATCCATGGCAAAGAAGTGAAGAAGATGGAGAACTTTGGGCTTCCGTATGATATGTTTTTACTAATTTTTAATATTTTCTTTTAGTGTTTTGTCTCTTATGTCAAGCCGGCTGGATTTTAATGAATTAATGCAAATTAATGAAGGAAAAGAACGTCTCTAAGGGTCGGCCTTATCTTTTAATGTTTTAAGCACCAATGGAGGGGTATAAAAGGAGAGTTAAGGCATCATTTCAGATCTAGACTTTGGCGCATTTTACCTTACTTGAGCATTGTGAGCTAGTGGCTCCTTGTTCTTCCACTTGAGGACGAAAACCCTTATGTGTGGATTGCCTAGGAGGACAAAAACCCTTCTAGAGGTTGAGTGAAGTACGAAAACCCTTCATCTTGGCTTGGTTTTGAAGTATAAGGAAGATTTGAAGAGATCACTATCATTTTCATATTATTATTGGCTTCTTACATGTGGAGCAACCTACCTTGTGTAAGGTTTTGAGGGTTTGGTGAACTCATATGTGCATTTTCAGATGATAATCTTATTTGTCCTAATTTCTAAGGCCGAAATCTAAAGTTTCATGATTTTTGGGGTTTCTAGACCCATAATCTATAATTTTCTTGTGGCTGCTATTGGTTGCACATTAATTAATTTCCAGTTGTGTTTCTTCAGATTTTTCATTGTTTTTGCTCTTGTGGATGCATAAAGAATATATCTAAATTTTGGCAAGTTTATTTGAAGTATTTGAATATATTTGTGAAGGGTACAGTTCGCTGATTTTATATTTTCAGTCTGCTGCAATAAAAATCAAATCTGAATAATTTTGGTGTTTGGTTAAATTCCTTTGCTTTTGGTCTAAATCCTTGAAAGGGTCATTACAATGGTATCGAGCTCGGATTCTCAAAGGCCTAGGGTTTCAATGGCAGCTTGATAAAGGTGCAAGAAAGACTAACAAGTACCTTGGATTCTCTTGCCTCCACCATGCAAAGCCTACAAGGAGGAAGGACATTCAAGGAAGAGCCTAGGGTTTCAAAGGTCAATAAGGTGGCGACTAGCTTTGCAAAATATCAAGCCCTTCCAAGGAGAAGATTCGTAATGCCCTAACCTTTTCAGAATTCATAAATTTGGAAACAGAAAGAGTGGGCATTGGAACTCGGTCCAAGCCTCGAGGCATGCACAAGGGCTTTGGAAAATACCCTACCCTAGTGGAAGAGAGCCCCATCTTGTTGGCAAAGGAGTGGCTATGGAGCTGGTTGAAGAAGGGGCCAAAACCCCAAGTTCGCTAGGGGAGGAGAGGCATGTCTATTCCCCTAAGGATGAGGAAGATAGTGTTTTGCCGCAGCTGGTTATTGAGAGGGAACAACCCTTGGGAGGGTTAGAAACCTCCGATCCTCTTGTCACAATTGATCTCTTGGATGGGTCTCCTAACAACACCTTGGTGACACAAGGGTTTGATGACATAATGAAGCACGAGCCAAGGAAGGATGAAGTTGCAACCCTTACTTCCATTCCTATTCCAATTATTCAACAATATGAGGTAATTTTGGATCATGGTTGGGTTAATGCTAATTTTTTTTAGCCCATGACAAATTTAGACTTGAGCAAGTGGGAAACGAAGAAGGGAACCTTTGTCCAAATGGATATGAGGACAACAAGATTGTTGGACATTTTATAACAGCGGTCAAAAGAAAGCATAATGATGAAGAATTGAGCCTTGGTAAAGGCCACAAAGACAACCCAAGCTCAAACAATCAAGATTTGGAGATAGCTCAAAAACGGAAGATCATTTGGTTGGAGAAACATGGTCTAAAGAGTGAGAACACCTTGATGGCAAAGACACATACACTATCTCATGAAACATCCAAACCGGGTGAAGACCACTATATGTGCATGGACCAAGACAAAATTGGGAGAAGCTTTCCCCCTTCCAAAGACTATGGTATGTTTGTAGAGATAACCAATTCCTTTTTCCATTTGATTCATATATCAGTTGTTATGTATGTGCCTAGAAAGGAATTTTGGGGTCATAATGATGAATGCATTAAAGATAACTCACCCAAATTGATAAGGTCAAGGAGAGAGAATTTCTCCATGGTAAACCGAGGATCGCAATAGGTGGAGTTGCTGGTTTGTACCTAACAGCAGTAAAAAGAAGGTCATTTGAGGAAAATCTCAGCCCTATGAAAGCTCAAGAACATGGGAGAATTGTCAAGCAAGCATCAAGCAAAGAAGAAGGTAAAAGACTTTTGGTTGTTCATGATATTCCTTTGCTTTTTAATGGTTGCATGTGGCAAGATACTAAAGGATTTTGGAGGCATAAGCAAAAGGATGGAAAGAAGCATGAGGAGCAAGAGAATGAAGAGGATGTTGAAAGGGTTCCATGCATAAATACCATTGCTAGCATGAAGAGGCTAAAAGATATAGTGAAGGTAAGCAGCCCTAGACCTAGAAACAACTCAGATTTATTGTCTAACATGTTGCTACACCAAAATGATGGACATCATGAACAAAGGGGAAGGAAGGAGGACTATGTACTCTTTCTTATGTGGCTGCCATGTTCTCACCTTCACCATCTGCAAGGCCAATCTGTTTTGCAAAGGGGCCTCAAGAATGACACTCAAAAAGTAAAAGATCATGAACGTAACGTGTTTTCAAATATTTTCTGAGTGTTGGTTCTAATTCAGAAATTATGAGTCTAAGGAAGGTTAAGGGCAGCTCATGGCTAAAGAGGGTTTCAAATTAATTGCTCCCAAACATCCCAAAACAGTTCCCATTTTCAGAGAGGTATGATAATTATATTACATTACTCTACTCCATGTTATTGCTGAGTTTTTACTCTCATGATCAGCCTATGCCAAGTAAATGGAAGACAAGAAGTGAGTGGTGTTGTAATGTCCCCTTTTCCCACTTGAGAGCCACTATTTGGACTTCTTGCCATTTCTTCTCCATGGCAAAGAAGTGAAGAAGATGGAGGAGAACTTTGAGCTTCCATATGATATGTTTTTTACTAATTTTTAATATTTTCTTTTAGTGTTTTGTCTCTTATGTCAGGTCGGCTGGGTTTTAATGAATTAATGGAAGCTAATGAAGGAAAAGAACCTCTCTAAGGGGTCGGCCTTATCTTTTAATGCTTTGGTGCCAATGGAGGGTTATAAAAGGAGAGCTAAGGCATCATTTCAGATCTAGACTTTGGCGCATTTTATCTTACTTGAGCATTGTGAGCTAGTGGCTCCTTGTTCTTACATTTGATTCATCTTCACTTGGAATTGAAGTATAAGGCAGATTTAAGGAGATATCTATCATTTTCAGATTGTTATTGGCTTCTTTCTAGTGGAGAGACCTACCTTGAGTAGGGTTTTGAGGGTTTGGTGAATTCATATGTGCATTTTCAATTGATAATTTGATTTATCATAATTTCTAAGGCCAAAATCTCAAGTTTCATGATTTTTGGGGGTTTCTAGACCCAAAATCTATAATTTTCTTGTGGCTGCTATTGGTTGGACATTAATTAATTTCCAACAGTGTGTTTCTTCAGAATTTTCATTGTGTGTGGCTCTTATGGATGCATTATATATATATATATATATATATATATATATATATTGTGGCAAGTTAATTTGAAGTGTTTCATGGTGTTTGGCATATATTTGTGAAGGGTACAGTTCGCTGATTTCTTATTTTCAGTTTGCTGCAATTAAAATCAGATTTGAATAATTTTGGTGTTTGGTTAACTTCTTTTTCTTTTGGTCTAAACCCTTGAAAGGGTCATTACAGTGGCATCAGAGCTCGGATCTTCAAAGGACCTAAGGTTTATGGAAGAAGGCAACAAGGGTTACATCTACTACGAAAGACGAAAGAAGGCAGACAAAGAGGATCAGCCAAGAGCAGAAGGAAACATGGTTGATCAAGACTCCCAAGAAGCAAAGGTTGACAAATTAATTGTCGGCCAAGAGAGACTCGCTGACACTATGGATTTTCTAGCTCTTTCCCTCCAAAGAATCATTGAACCTAGGGTTCAAAATGGTGAAGGTAGTTCCAATGGAGCCAATAATGCCAAGCGACCTATTGGATCAGCCTGCGGATCGAGTAGAAAGCCCACTTCCCTTCCTAGAGAGGAGGCCATTCCGGAAGAAGCAAGACCTACGGGTGGAAGGAATATTGCAGCTGAGTTATGAAGAATACATGGCCTTACCAAGGGAGATCCATGAGGCTATTTCTCTTGCAGAGTTCATAGGAGTGAATAGAGGAAGACCTAGGCCCGAGCCTAGACATGCCATGCCACAAAGAGATGTCCAAAATGTGTTGGGTAAGTTGGCTTTTTCTACATTTGATGGATCTACTAAGGGTAGCGCTAGGGCTTGGATTCAAAAATTGAATACATATTTGTCTTTGAAGCCTATGATGGAGGAAGATGCAATCAAATTTGCCACTTTACATCTTGAGGGAATTGCTCATGAATGGTGGTTCCATGGGCTTGTGACACAAGGGCATAGTGAGATACATGCCTATGATGAGTTTTGCCAAAGACTCGTTGATCGGTTTGATAGAGTGGATCCAGAGGTGCATTTTTGTGAGCTTGCACACTTGAGACAACAAGGCACCGTAGAAGAATATGTGACTGAATTTCAGAGGCTTTCCGTCATGATCACGGATGTATCCGAAAGAAGGCTCATAGTGCTTTTTGTTGAGGGTTTGATTGAGCCCCTCAAGGGTTGGTTCGTGCATTTGATCCTTTGTCTCTACAAGAGGCAATTAAGAAGGCTCTTGATCTTGAAGGTGCTGCCACAAAATCAGCAGCACTCATAAGGTGAATTCGAGTGGGGAACAACCCCCAAGCAACCAAGAAGCATCCCTTTGGACCAGCCAAAGAGACCTCTCCAAAAGGTGCCCAATGTTCACACAGATCTGCAAAAACCAGCCATGAGAAGGAGACAAAAAATGAACTACGAAGGAAGAATTTGTGCTTTTCTTGCAAGGATCCAGGACATCATTGTTGTTTGGGTAAAGGTAAAGTTCATTATATTGAAGTAATTTCTGATTGTGAAGATGATGATAACATTGTTGATGAAGCTAGACATAATGATGATGTGGAAAAGGAAGACCCAAAGAAGCAAGAGAGTACCCTTGCTACATTATCCGGGGCACCTAGATATCATCCATTTCGTGTAACCGTCTTGATTGATAGTGGAGCCACACATAATTTTGTAGATGCAAGCTTGGTGAAGAAATTAAAGTTAAAGGCTGAAAATTTCAAGGGTTTCAATGTAACGGTGGCGGATGGCTTCATACTTCCTTGCACAAAGAAGATACCTCAGCTCACACTCACTTTGGGAGGGCACATGGTAAGAGATGATTTCTATGTTATTAGCATTGGTGAATCTGATTTGGTTTTGGGAGTGCAATGGTTACATTCTTTAGGTGAGTTTTCTCAAAATTATCAAAACATGGAGCTGAAATTTAAAGTAGAAGACAAAGAGGTTGTGTTGCATGGAATAAAAGGTGGAACTCCACAAGTTGTGACAGCGAAAAGTATGGAAAGAACCTTCAAAAAGGGGCAGGTTGCTTGGGCAGCCCATTGTTTGGTAAGAGCTAACTCTTCTATTTCCATTCAATCTACTTTTCATGATGATATTCAGCCCATACTTGATAGGCATGCTAAAGTTTTCAATGAGTTACCGCATGGGCTGCCACCGGATAGGGGATTCCAACATGTTATTGAGTTAGAACCGGGTACCAAACCAGTTATAACAACCCCTACCGTCACCCATAGATTTACAAGGAAGAAATTGAGAAAACTATCAAGGAATTGTTGGAAATGGGATTGATAAGGCCTAGTTCCAGCCCCTATGCTTCTTCCGTAGTGCTAGTCAAGAAAAATGATGGTACTCTAAGAATGTGTGGACTACCGTGTGCTCAATAAGAAAACAATTAAGAACAAATATCCCATTCCAAGGATTGATGAGCTCATAGATGAACTACATGGGGCAATCTACTTCTCCAAAATAGATTTGAGATCCGGATATTATCAAATAAGAGTTAGAGAAGAAGATGTGCACAAGACCACTTTTAGATGTCACTTTGGGCATTTCGAGTTCCTTGTCATGCCATTTGGATTGACCAATGCTCCGGCCACCTTCCAATCGTGCATGAATCACATTTTTGGTAAGCAATTAAGGAAATTTGTGTTGGTGTTTTTTGATGATATTCTAATTTATAGTAAGTCATGGGAGGAGCACCTCCAACATTTGGATATAGTGTTGGGAATTTTGGAGCAGCAGTCATTGTATGCAAAAAAATCTAAATGTGAGTTTGGTATGGATGAGATTTTATACTTGGGGCATGTTATCAATGCTCATGGGGTTCATGTGGATCAAAGCAAGATTCAAGCAATCATGAATTGGCCAACACCAACCAACATTACTCACTTGAAAGGATTCTTGGGTTTGTGCTCATACTACCGGAAGTTTGTGAAGGGATTCTCACAAATTGCAGCCCCTTTGACTTCTCTAACAAAAAAGATGCTTTCAGCTGGTCCAAATCAGCCCATGTAGCTTTTGAGGAATTGAAAAAGGTGATGTGCTCTTGTCCGGTTCTCGCTGTTCCAGATTTTTCTAAACCATTTGTGCTTGAATGTGATGCTTCCAATGAGGGTATAGGTGCAGTTTTGATGCAAAATCAACACCCCATTGCTTTTGAAAGTCGAAAATTGAAAGATCATGAGAAGAAGTTTTCTATTTATGATAAAGAAATGCTTGTCATCATGCATGCCTTAATTAAGTTTAGGCAATACTTGATTTGTGGAAGGTTTGTGGTTAAAACCGACCAAAATAGCTTGAGATTTTTTCTTCATCAAAAGGATTTGAATGACCAGCAACAAAAATGGGTGAGTAGACTCCAAGCATTTGATTTTGATATTGAGTATGTGAAGGGGAAGCAAAATGTGGATGTGGATGCCTAGTCAAGGATGCCAACCTCACCATTAGAGGATGAAGAACTTCCGAAAGAAGGGGAAGAAGAAGATGGGGCAGCGGATGTATTGGGCTTACAATTGCTTGGGGACAAGCAATCTTGGGGAGGGAGGACTGTAATGTCCCTTTTTCCCACTTGAGAGTCACTATTTGGACTTCTTGCCATTCTTTCTCCATGGCAAAAAGTGAAGAAGATGGAGGAGAACATTGAGCTTCCGTATGATATGTTTTTACTAATTTTTAATATTTTCTTTTAGTGTTTTGTCTCTTATGTCAAGTCGGTTGGGTTTTAATGAATTAATGGAAGCTAATGAAGGAAAAGAACCTCTCTAAGGGTCGGTCTTATCAATTAATGTTTTTGCGCCAATGGAGGTTTATAAAAGGATAGTTAAGGCACCATTTCAGATCTAGACTTTGGCACATTTTACCTTACTTGAGCATTGTGAGCTAGTGGCTCCTTGTCCTTACACTTGAGGACGAAAACCCTTCTAGAGGTTGAGTGAAGGACGAAAACCCTTCATCTTGACTTGAAATTGAAGTATAAGGCAGATTTAAGGAGATATCTATCATTTTCATATTGTTTTTGGCTATAATGGATGCATAAAAAATATATTTAAATTGTGGCAAGTTAATTTTAAGTGTTTCATGGTGTTTGGCATTTATTTGTGTAGGGTATAATTCATTAATTTCTTATTTTCAGTCTACTGCGATAAAAATCAGATCTGGTAATTTTGGTGTTTAGTTAACTTCCTTTTCTTTTGGTCTAAACCCTTGAAAGGGTCATTACGGGTGTAGCCAAGGGATGCAATGGATTCAATTTTTTGGGGAATCCATGATAGCAAAGCAAGGGATACTACAGGTTCAAAGCCACCATGTTGGGCACTCTAAGGTATGGGAACCAAATGCTTTTCCACTTTCTACAAAGATAATCAGATCTGATTTTGTGGTGTTTACATCTGATCTCATGAGAAATAGGGCACGGTTCAAAGTTGTCTATGGCAAGCATGAGTATTGGCTACTCAGCTTTGGCATTAGAAGACCGGAAGTGAAAAAGAAAAGTACTTTCCAAAGTGCTAATGGTGATTTGCTGATTGGGAAACTTGTTATAACAGCCACTGAAGATAAGTTCATTGAAAGGTTCCATGTTTCTAAGTGTAATGAAATGATGACATCATGCATGTGGTTAGGAAAAGAGCTTATATGTTATGTCATGCATACCAATGGCATGATGGAGAACCAATACTCACCATCTATGGAACAGTCTTTGAAGCCACTTCATACACTTGAGAACAAGATTATAAGGGGAATCATCACTGTTGGGGCAGCAAGGTGTTTATTGTGTAAAGTGGGTAAACCATATGATTTCCTTGTTGATGTTGGCTTTCGAATGTTTTCTATGCAACATTGTTTGGCACCCAATAAATTTATTCAAGAATCACTAGTGCATAGTAGTGTACATTTTGCAAACGAAGTTGACCAGTGATCATCATTCACCAAGAATGGATTCGAATTGAGTTACATACAGAGTTTTGTGGATATGAGAGATGTCTTTCATATAAGAATTGACATTATTTTTCTTTCTTGCCAGAACTTGTACTTCTTGCTGCCATCCAAACAAGTTCAATCGTAAAAATGACAAAGTTACAGTTGGGAACTATTATATGGCTGAATTTAGTGTGGAATATCATGTGTAATAATTTCTCTTTGCTGCCATACCCTTACTTCCAGCGGTGCACTTAAGTTATTTTCAGTTTGTTGAAGTTGGGGGTAAAGTTTTAGTCATTATAGGGTCATTTTCAGCCTATATTAGATCGATCCCTACCCCCGAATCCCCTCGAGTGATTGAATCCGCCTATATATAGATAGGGGGCGGAAGCGATGAGGATTGGATTGAGCCGGACGGAGAGGAATACCAGATCTGAGATGCGGACATAACGAGCAGATAGAGAGATGAGAGATGCGGACATGGCCATATAGAAAATCTAGAAAGGGATCCATACCATATATAAATAGGGGCGGAAACCCCTAGATTGCTATCATTTCTTGATTCAATAAAGATTTTGGAGATGACAGTTGCTGCCATGTTATTTTCACTGTTGTTATAAGTTTTTAACCCCTTATCACTTCCACGATAGATTTCCAGCCATACATTGGAAGGGATTGTTATGGACAACCGATGTTGGTTTATGCAAGGTTGTTTTGAGGTGGATTATCACCACTTTAATTCTGAATTTTGAGTGGAAATTGCATGATTACAGCAATGTTTGGGGCAGCATGATGGTATTTTCAAACAACCAATGTATGGATGAGAGTTGTGCAGGTACAAAGAAGAAGGAACAGTTGAGATTCATTTGGGATCCAGTACTTGCAATTGCTTGAGGACAAGAAATTTTGGGAAGGGAGGACTGTAATGTCCATTTTTCCCACTTGAAAACTATTATTTAGTCTTCTTGCCATTCCTTCTCCATGGCAAAGAAGTAAAGAAGATGGTGGAGAACCTTGAGCTTCCATTTGCATTGTTTTTTCTAATATTTTATATTTTCCTTTTAGTGTTTTCCCTCTTATAGCAGGTCGGCTGGGTTTTAATCAATTAATGGAAGCTAATGAAGGAAAAGAACATCTCTAAGGGGTCGGCCTTACCTTTTCATACTTTTGCGCCAATGGAGGAATATAAAAGGAGACTTAAGAAATCATTTGACATCTAGACTTGGCGCATTTTATCTTACTTGAGCATTGTGAGCTAGTGGCTCCTTGTTCTTCCACTTGAGGACGAAAACCCTCATGTGTGGCTTGCCTAGGAGGACGAAAAACCCTTCTAGAGGTTGAGTGAAGGATGAAAACACTTCATCTTGGCTTGGTTTGAAGTATAAGGCAGATTTGAGGAGATAGTTATCATTTTCAGATTATTATTGGCTTCTTTCATGTGGAGCAACCTACCTTGTGTAGGGTTTTGAGGGTTTGGTGAACTCATATGTGCATTTTCAGTTGATAATCTAATTTGTCCTAATTTCTAAGGCCGGAATCTAAAGTTTCATGATTTTTGGGGGTTTCTAGACCCATAATCTATAATTTTCTTGTGGCTGCTATTGGCTGGACATTAATTAATTTCCAGCAGTGTGTTTCTTCAGATTTTTCATTGTTTTTGGCTCTTGTGGATGCATAAAAGATATATCTAAATTTTGGCAAGTTTATTTGAAGTATTTGATGGTGTTTGGCATATATTTGTGAAGGGTACAGTTCGCTGATTTCTAATTTTCAGTCTGCTGCAGTAAAAATCAAATCTGAATAATTTTGGTGTTTGGTTAAATTCCTTTGCTTTTGGTCTAAACCCTTGAAAGGGTCATTACAAAAGATAACAATAGCATGCCCAATTGAAAGGTGACAAGGTTCAAGCTTTGGATAACCAGTTTGGACCACAACTTCTATATCAAACAAATCTTCCAATGTTAATATTGCATTCTTTTTATTAAATTTCAAAACTTGATTCTGATGGTGGCAAAAGCACATATGCACTTGACGTCCCAATATTCCCTTTGACATGCAATAAAACTATTTTGAACACAAACTGCAAGGTGTCAAAGAAATGTGAACAAAGGTGAAGGACCGGCACGAATATGCATATTTGTAAGTAAACAACTAATACGTATCTTTTTAGCTCCTACTATGAATTTATCACTTCACTCTATGCCTTAGAGATCCTCCTTTTGAGGTTGTCTCACCTCTTGCATGTAGCTTTTGTCCATAGGCATCCTTTTTGCCAGAGAGATTGTCCACCGTCAAGATCGAGGCGAAGGTCAACTGCAAAGTTGAGTTACGAGTTTTGAGTTTTCTCAAAACAAACTCAAGCCAATCTATTTGGGCAATAGCTAGCTCTAGATGTAGGGGGCAAGCACGATCCCGTGAGAAATGTTAATCCCAACTCGAGATCCACACATGGAGAACACCAACTGTTAGAAAAGGTATTTGCATACAAATAATGAAACAAAACACCAAATTCGCAGTCCAACGAGTTGACATAGCCTTATTATTCTACCCAAATGTATTAAACTAAAAAACATTTGCTCTTGTCTGCGAAAAAAGCAGTCGTAAGATCTAGCAAGGGGTGTGGTCTAACCGTTAGATCCCAAATCATTTCTCGCATTGGATGTAGTGCACTATCTTTGACAATTATTCTGCTTCTCCTTACGTGGTCTTCAAGGTTATTAAGATGTTAAGAAAGACTCCTTACATGATCCGAGGAAACCAGAAATGAATTTTCCACGTCTGATGTTTTACATCTCCATAACTTTGCTCGATACAAAATGTGAAATTTGGTATAGACTTACGCAGCAAAAATTTGCTTAATTATTTTCTATTGTATATTATCCTAATCAATAATTCATTTGGCATTATACAATTACATAGGAAAGGCTTCTATAATTGTAGAGCACATATCTCCACATAAATCTCAACCAAATCCTGTTAAGAATCACAAACCTATATGCAATACAAACAATATATTCTACTAACTAAATAACCATATAAAGTAAGTACTATTTACTATTCGGTAACTTACCAAATAACATGTGAACACTAACTTTCCTAACACCGACATGTCAAGCACCTCTAGAGGCCAACTTGGCATTGATTTGATTGAGCCATGCATCTACCATGTAATTAATTAAGTCGAATATGGACTATGATAATGCCTATTGCCATTAATACTTGTAACATTCTTCATCACCTCGGTCTTCCTATAAATACCCGGACTCAAGCTCTTTGTAAAGTTCCTAGAATTTGGAATAGAAAATATCCTAAGAATTTTTATGCCTATGCTTGTCTCGCTTTGCTTTTCATATTTCTAGCCTAAGTTAGCATTTGTACATGCTTTGTTTTAGTTTGAATAAATGTTAGAGGATCCACTTTGTTTATCAATTGCAATATCCTCCAATTTAGCTACTAAAAGCCCAGCTGACACATCATGCATGCGCGTCCAACGGCGTTGTGTTCGAGTCTTTCCCTCAAACTCTTTCACCTGTCCATGTCTTGATCGAATGCACACTAGTCTAACTGTGGGCATGGTTTTGAAGGATTTTGGCATTCGAGCGAGTTGGAGCTTCCTCTACAGATTTCCTACTTATTTCTCTTTTTGCCCTACCCTACTCTTGTTTTGCACTTTTTTATAACTTTGTTAGAAGTAGGACATAATTCTTCATATAGCCAAAGTGATACTCATAGTTGATTATCTGTGTTAAAAGCTTTCCTGCAATGATTAAGCTATGAATGAATGCTAATAAACTGTTTCTGCTTATGACATCCTTCAAATTGATCTATTTGTGAATGATTCCCAAGCCATAGTTTCCTTTGTCTAGGCACAAACCGGAAAACACCTTGGTAAAATCATACATCCACCAACCACCTTGAGTGATTCCCAAAAAAATCTTGTGGCCACCAAGACTGGTATAATTGAATCTAGGGGAGATCCCAAAGACGCGAAATCACATACCTCGCACACGCCTCTCCTTTGAGAGGTAGAGTCTCGCTTGTTTGTGCGGAGCTCTATGATAGATGTCTTTGTTGGTCCTTCACCATTGTTGATTGCACCTTGGTTGGCTGATATATTATGTCCTTGTAGAACCTTAACCAAGTACATGATTGAGCATGTCAATGCATCATGCATTTCCCTTTGAGACTCCCTTATAGATAGTTGCAACTCCCTTTGACTCCTTGTGATTACTTCTTGCATGAAGCTTAGCTCATCTGTAGGAAGAGCTCTATGATCATGCTCATATGTTGTCCCTTTCTTTGGAGTGTGGTGTATCCTCTACGATAAACTTGAGGTGATTTCTCTTCCCGCATTCAAATTTGAACTTCACAAGATGGCAAGGAACATGCTTTGATACCACTGTAATGTCCCCAATGGGATGATTTCTGACCCCAAAAGAACACCTTCAAATTTGATCTATAACAACAATTTATAGGAGATATACTTGATAAAAATAATACAGATTTGAATTTATCCAAGAAAATGCCACTTGT
The DNA here is from genome assembly GCA_018340775.1 of Taxus wallichiana var. yunnanensis. Lineage (NCBI taxonomy): Eukaryota > Viridiplantae > Streptophyta > Pinopsida > Cupressales > Taxaceae > Taxus > Taxus wallichiana. Next base: position 157,265,519 of record CM031240.1, on the reverse strand, counting down.
TCTAGGCATTGTTGATCAAGAAAACTGATGTAAACTTGTTCAATTATTTGCCATAAATAATCATAAATTATTATGCATGCATAAACATCAAAAATATAAATTTTCTGACCAAGAAGAAGGCTGGAATTTTATTTTATGTCTGCAGAGAAAAAGCTTACAAACCTAGCTGAAAATGAAGTTTCCCAAGCCCAAATTACATGTAAACTAGCTGGAAATGACCTCTAAAAATCTGATAATGAAGCTGGAAATCAGATTTGGGCTAGCCGTGTCCTAGAGAGCATTAGACACCTCCCACAAGTGGGTCACTCCACTATGAAATGGCTGGAAATGCAAAGTAGAAATCAGCTACAACCTTCCTCCTTCAAACCCTAGCTGGGAATAACACAAATCTACAACTTAGGGCCTTCAAACACTGTTGGAATTCAGAATTTATCCTTGAAATTCAATGGAAACCCAAAGGATGAAGAGTTTTTGTTCTTCAACCTTGGCAATAGAAGGTTTTCAACCCCTAATGCAATGACATCAAAGCATTTTAGTCCTTGATATGTGAAATTGGAAAGTAAACATTCAACCAAAATTCAAATATATAAAATATGCAAAGTGATGCCTTCTCCAAGTGTGGCAACTTCCTTTTATAATTTCTCTTGGCATATTTGCCCACACAAAGGCCCAATCAGATCTCTTCACTTTATTTAATATTTTTATCCCCTTGCTTTATGTCCCTATATGGGTTACATTTTCTCACTAGGGGGAAATAAAAATAAAGTGACTTTTTCTTTTATTATTTTATCACTAATAAATAATTAAAGTGCTTATAAAAATTCATTATGCACTAAAATTACTTTATTAGGATAAGTTTTACATTACATTAGATTTTCTGCATGCATAGAAAACCTGGTAGTCATGAGATAAATCCCCTCATTTACCGGTGAGGCTCGATGTCATACTTGTCGATAAAAATATGCTAGTATCTATATGGGGTTTTACTTTAACTATTCAGCTCGTGAACCATAGTTGTATAGCTCTGCAAAGCAGTAAGACCTAGCACACTCCATAACGAACTCGACAATTTAGGCATGTAATGGAAGCGTTGCAACTCGAATAATTCCACTGCTTTTAATTGCACGCATGAGGGAAGTCTTTCTTGCTCTGGATTTGTCAATCAATTTGGAAAGAGGTTCCGGACCTAGATCTGTGTCTCCAATGTCTGCAAATTTGGAAGTGATGAATGACTCCGTTGTGCTCTCTTTTTCATCCCTCTTCGCCATGGTTGTGTCTATCTTTGTCTGAATAATTCTTTTTCTCCTTATTCGGCGGAATTCTTCAAAACCGTGCAAATCTGAATAATTGTTTAGATCCGGAGGATATGTTCAATGTATTGGACATCGATTTAAGCTCGCTTTCTCTTATAAAGCACTGTAATGAATTCTGCGAATTTATTCGACAAAAGCGGCAACGGAACATGAGCAGTGGATTTTAATCATAAAAATCTGCATAATTCAAGCTCTGCCCCAAAATTTGATGTTTTCTTTACATGCAAAGCAAGCATGAATTTTAAGCAACTTCACTGAGCACTGTATCACTTATGCAAACAATTATCCAAACACAAATCAACCTCCTTCAACACAGAGCACCAATTAGGAAGCTTTTAGCATTAATTTCACCTTCTTTTGAGCAAAAATCCTCTCCAAATGGGGCGTACTTTTTGTCTGGGTTGCACTTCTCTGCTTGTGAATTAATTAATTCATCATTATGGACCCACACCCCGCTTTATATAATCCTTATGATTCTATGATTAATTAATGTCTTTCCTATTCCTAACAATTAATTAATTAATTAATAAGCTTTACTCTTGAAATGGGGCGCTATTTTGTGCATGCTTATGGTTGCCATTAAATAAATTAAATTTATTTAATTTTAGACTTCTGCTTCTAGTTAACTCAAGCCTCACAGTATGCTTTGACCTTAGCCATGAAAATAGAAATTAATTAAATCATTTAATACTTAAAAAAGCATTATTTCTCTCCCAAATGGGGCGCACTTTTTGACATGAAGGGGCTGCATTAAATAAATAATATTTATTTAATTTTAGAACTATTCATTTCCAACTTCCTTTTGTCTACTTTCCTCTGTTGACTTTTCCACAAGCCTAGGCGCCAAAATTGGAGAAGGAATTAATTTAATTAATTAATTTAAGGCTATCTTTCCTTCCCTAAAGGGGTCGCACTTTTTGGCATAAGAGATTTCTATTTTTAAAAGTCAATTGACCATGGGATTATTTACCTGCAAGGAAGCCACGAAAATCCCATGGGATTATTTACCTATAAGGCGAGATAATAAAATCCCATTCATGCCTCAAGTGATTTTTCTTTTATTTCACAATCAAAATTTTTACCTGAGGCGTAAGAAATTCCCGCCTACTTGCACTTCTAATTTTCCCATTATAACTTAAGTGGTGTTGCTTCCATGGAAAAGTACCTGTTTGGCGGTCAAAATTTCCACACACTGTTGCTTCCAAAATCCCATGATCCACTTGAAACCCTCTTTATCCAAAAATGTGGCCAACCCAAAAGAAGCTTTTTGGTGCACGACTTGACTTTTCCAAGAGAACCGGACCTCCGATGGCGAATTCCTTACGGCACAACGTGCATATGTGTTCTTCAAATACTCGGTAGCAAAGAAGCAGGCCAAACCGGCAAAGGAACTACTCCATAGAAATTTCACGAGAAAGCGAAACAGAAAACACAAAAAACACAAAAGTTCCCGAAGTCACAAATAAAGCCCGAGGATTCATTCTGGTTAAAACCCTACTTGGTATATGGGAATAATGATATGTACAATCACAACAGGTTAAACCGAGCACAATTTGCCTCAAACGGGCTTAAAATAATTAAATACAAATTTCCCACAGGTGCAAACCGCAGCGACAGAATAAAACAATTTTGGGCATCTGGGTATTTGTCGAAAATGGCTTATATGGCTCCTTGGGAATATCTTGACACATTACGGGAACTTTCTGGCAATAAAAACACAAAACAACCCATTATTTTAAAAGTGCAAAAATTTGAATAGGGTAGTCCTAGATTTGAGTGAAATCTGGGACACCCGATTTCCTTATGTTACTACCCTTAAGCCGTCAGGAAACAAAATAGGCTACGGATCTTCGACTTGTTAATTTGGAGAAGGGGTATTTCAATAGGTAGTGTCTCATGCCAAGACACAACCTCTAGAGCCAATGCAACATTTTGATCACATTCCTAGATAGAGTAAGTAGCATGCACCGTCTGACCTCGTCATGAGTAACCTCTAATATCTTCTCCTTAGGTACACCTTGTGTTACCTAGTTGTGTGTGACATCACTTGTACATAAAATCTAAAGACACACATATGTTGCTACTATTTAGCCACCATGGAATTTGCTCAAAGCATGATACAAATTCTTTTGACACCTACCCCATAGTCCATGATTAGGGCATACAACAAAGTTCTGACATGTTTGAGGGTTCTATGTGATTGTTAAGGAAATAATCATTATCGAAGAACCCAGCTCCTTTCTTCTATTATTTAAACCCAATGGCTCAAGGGCCTTAATATATTCCAAGTTGGCGGTTTCTTTTAAGCTTTCTTACAACAAAATACAAATTCAATACTATATCCCAAAAAATACAAACCCAAGACTTGCATGTGATTCACTTGTTCATTACATAGAATTAGACATCTTGTTTATTCGCGTTTAGCACTTTACACACTCTATATTCTTACACTCTTGCTCCTTATAGTACGGATAAGACGGTTGCACATACCCATAATCCAAGGACATTTATACACGCATTATAAGGCTTCCTAACCTTTATACCCCGAGGCAAGCTACCACATTGGGAGCATACCTACACTGAGGGCATCTTACATACATCGCTTACTTAGATCACCTCACACTTTGTGACTTCTTATATCCCTAACCCTAGGGGATACCTACCACATTAGGGGCATACCTATATTGGGGTATCTCACATCTGAGCTCATCTCGAACATATCTTTACACACTAGTCCAATGATGATACAAAGCTCTTATCGCTTATCTTGTCCCACCTTATATCTTATGACCTATGCTATATTTTGCTTTATCTAATGATTACACTTTTTAACCTCTAGGTATCGTTTATACATGTCCCTTGCTTACTTGTTGATCATTGTATCAAGATTACTTGTTGATCGCATAATGATAAGCTTGTTTGCTATTATTACCTTAGGCTAATATTTGACTCACACATTGTCTACCATTTTGCTTGCCTAGCCACGTTATCCGGCAAAAAAGTTGCTCTATGCACTTGTTGGCTCTATGAATAGTTTACACTATGCACATTAGCTCTATGTCTTGTTTTCTCTATGCACTATTTGTTATATCCCTTATTTTCTCTACATAATTTCTACTCTATGCACATGGTATGTTTCATTACTTGCTCTATGCTCTTGTTCTCTTTATGCACATTTTATGATTCCTTGCTTTCCCTAGGCACATTGTCTATTACATCATTTTCTTTGTGCACTATTTGCCCCATGCATTTGTTTGCTCTATGCACTATTTTCTCCATGCACTCGTTTGCTCTATGCACTATTTTCTCCATGCACCTGCTTTCTCTATGCCCTATTTGCTCTTTGTGTCTATTTTCTCTATGCCCATATTACTCTATGCAATATTTGTTCTATGCACATTGTATGATTCATTACTTGCTCTATGCACATTGAATGGTTCATTACTTGCACTATTCGGTGTTTTGCATTGTCTGCTCTATGCTTATCTACTAAAATTCTTATTTGGTTACACCTAGTGCATGTCACCCATATTGCTTAGTGGATTCATTGCTCATAGCACATTGATTGATACATCTCTTGTTTGGAGACATTACTCATAGCACATTTATTGATACATCTCTTAATTAGACACGTTACTCGAACATTGCTTGATACACCTATTGTTTGTGATACATTGCTTATGACACATTGCAAAATACACATTGTTTATTGTTGTTGACATCTATTGTTTGACACATACCTGTTTAGCACACAATTAACTATTACGACCATTGTCTGACTCGTCATCACAATGTCTTGTCAATTGTTTGTCTTATGTCAAGCCCACTGTGTCATGTGTTGTCTTTTCATGTCGTCAGCCTCAATGAGTCCATTGGTTTTGAGTCGTGTTTCTACTAACTTATTGCTCTATCATTCATTGTTACACTTTTAGCTATTGATCTCTATGGATTATTAGACATGCCTACTATTTTGTTTGCCCATGGGCTGGCATCTACTACTTGTTCTCTAATAATCATATCTGATGCACGTTGCTTGTATCACCATGTTTAGTACATATTGCTTTATGTGGTTCGCATCCTTGATGCTTTAATTATATACTTTTAACAACTAGCATTTTCTCTTTTGAACTAAGAGATACATAGCAACATCCCTCACTCAAAAGGGGGTCGTATTGTGGGATCTTCCACAAATTCGCATACATCATGGCCAAAGTGCCACGAGGTAGACATGGTGATAGCATTTCACACCAATCAAATAACAATATTCTATTGATTATAGACATTTATCACATTTACACTGATGAGGGATGGTTCATCATCACAGATTACAGGTTCACTTATGACATATACCACATTTGCATGGACCTGGTATAGTTCATCGTTACCGATTACAATTTTTACCAAATTTGCATGTTCTTAGTATAAGGTAATTTTAAAGATTCACTCACACCTATGAGTTGTGGATTGGTTGAGAAGGAGATCATTCAAATCAGTCAGCTATATAAACACATGCACCTTTGCCTATTAGGGGAATCTAGAGATACCATATCAAATGCACCTCTAAGAAGGACATTCAGCCAAGCATTGAAAAACTTCTCTCTTAGAGCACATTATAATGGATTTGCACAAATCTAAATACATCCATATTGCTGCCCTAGATCACAACTATGCACTAAAATCAAGCCAATCAACAATTGCCAAGTGTTGACGGTTGAATTAAGAGCTTGATCTTTGTTTACATTTTATAACCTCCACACCATCATAGCATTTGGAGAACTACATGTGGCATGATCCCACTTTGACTTATTGGTATGTAGTACAACACTCATCCCATAAATGGGGGTGTAATGAGGTCAGTCCTCTTCAAAATAAAATATCCCCTTTTTAGGCCAAACAAATAGATATAGGGGTTTGAAAACAAAAGAAGACACGTACTGAAAGAGTCGCGACAAAGATCCAGATACAAGAAACGTATCCAAAGATAAAGGCAAAGGAGTTACCAGACGCAAATTGCATATCCAGATATCATAGGACACATTCATCAATACCTAGACATATTTGAGCAATGAATTTGTCCCTTGCCGAACGAACGTGTCTTGCACCCAATTACAGCTCATCAAATTTAGCAAGCAGCTTTACAACACATTGCACAGCATCTTCAACAAATTACAGTCCACTATCAACAGTCTGAGCCCAAGTTGGGGTGAATATGTTCTAACCCTAACCCTAGTAACACTTTTATTCTCTTTCTAGGAGTATGTTGAGCAATACATCATTTTTTCATAATTTATGACTGTCACTTATGTATTTACGTGACAAAACTACCCAAGTGAATCAACAAGACCACCTCCTTCTAAATGAATGCCAGCCAAACCAAAAACAAATATGGGTGGATTTCATCCTAACATGCCTAATTTTGAAGACTGTCTAGAGTGAAGTCCTCTTCCTTGGTCTTCACTATTATTATGTTCTCAACAACGAAAAGCATTTTTGGGCATACCAGTGACTCTTAGACTTAGACCACGATGTTTCATACACAGCAAAAATGGCTCTATGACACGAGTGTTACTACTGTGTTAGCAAGCAGTTTGGTAGGGGTGATGTTGTAAATATCGCCCCTTTCTCAAATCCCTAATGTAGCTCCCTAGATTAATTAATGACTAGCAAAGTTTTTAACCAAAATACTTTTGGCTATATACATGGCTAGCTTGTATACACCCTATTTGCACTTACTAGCGATTTTTTCTGCAGTTCGTCAACAGAATAATCTCTTCGAGCACAAATCTTAAAGATTACACAGTGATCATGGTGGGTCAAAGTGTAGCACATCCTGAGAAACCGTTATGTCACCTACCCTTCCTACAACCACTTTATACAACCATAACACCTCCTTAGATCACCTTTTCATCTACTCCAAATGTCTCACAATATCCCCCTTCCTCTTCCTCTTCTTGAACTTCTTGCAAAGTACTCACGGTCAACATCAACAACCCTGTTGACGAATTCTTACACAAAGCATGTTTCAGTTGACGTCGTTGATCGGATCAATGACGTTGGATGAGACCAAGTCATGAAGCTATACACTAAGTTTGTATTTATGGGGTTCCTGCTTGTCATTTCTCAATATCATATCTAAACAATCTTCTCTGCATTTGCTCACAAAGTTTCCCTACAAGGTTAAGAGGTTATTGGCAGGGTTCATCTATTTTGGATTAACAAAAGGATATCGTGAAACCTCGAAAACATACAACACTAATGGAAGATTTAGCAAGGTGGAACATAGTATTTCCTTCCTTAACTATGCAATACCGGATGCCACTTTGTGGCGATACTGAAGACTATAATCATAGAAATAGAGATGATCGATATACATCCTTTCATAGATGTAACATATGTAATTGATATTTATACCACAAAGTAGGAATAGTATAAAGTATTCTATATAGAGAGAGGAATATAGCAAAGGTATATGAGACTATAATGAGAAAGAGGGTGTTTGTGCAATAGTATATGTAATGGACGTATAAGATAAGAGTTGAAGAGACTTTTGATAAGCTTATATGAATAAAGGGAAGACAGTTCAGGAATATATGTGTTAAGAATACTATGTATGCTGCAATCATAGACCCACGTTTAAAGCAATATATCAAGATTGATATATATTCCTCTACATAATATTAGTTCTAGCCATGACCATTTGAACTACATAAACTCGTCAACAATTACATAGTTTAGGTCAAATTTAGGTAGTGTTTCGGTAGCCTCCACTAACTGAATCCAAACGAGGATATCCTTTATTGTTCTGGAAATCAGTATTGACAAAGATTGAAAACTAATGAGAATATAAACTGAAGAAATTTATCCAACGTGAAGGAAAGAGGACAAGAGAATCATGTTCACTAGAAGAAAACAAATTTTTATAGTGGAGGATGAGTAGGTTTGGTCGACATTTCCAAATCTTCTATGGCCATGGATTTCAGTAAAAACGGTCCCAACAAAAAGTTGACGAGTGTGAATAAAGAAGCCAATTCAATGGAAATTATAGTTACCTAAGTCTCGGGAAGGGGGATGGAGGGACGGGGTTTCCAAGAAAGCAAAAATTTCCCAAATTTTGGGGACGGCACGGGACAGTGTAATGTCTCTTTCTAGGGCTGAAACTGAAAACAAGGGTTTGGGCTCGAACCCAAATGAGAGTAATCTTATTTTTACAACAGTAGCTCTGAAATATATATATATATATATATAACCCTAGCAGCGAACTGAAACTTTCCTTTTAGTGCATCAAGCAACCTTCAAAACAAGCTGGAAATAGGTGTATAAATCCTCCTATGGCAGCAAGATGTAATTTGGTGAGGTAGGAAGGTGAAAACCCATAAGAGCGCTTCCGTAAAAAGGAATAAATACATTTAACAAGCTGAAATAAAAGGAAATGTAATTCAATCAAGCATTTAAAATTGGAGGCAAGTAGGAATGGACACAATGATTGACGATTGAACAACTAAGAAAGTGAAGATAGCATAGGGCCAGAGATAAAGTTAAAAAAACAAAAAGATAAAGAAATTAACGAATGTGGATTAAAGGTCATTTAATCCAGCAAAGAAAGGGGAAAACTACTAAGTAGTAGTTAAAGCATCCAAATCAGATTCACATAACTTTGAAATGTGAAACAAGAGCTAAAAGGAAACGAAATTCGTAGAGCAATACGTAGGAGATTGAGAGGTTAAGCAGTGAAACAATTTTAAAGGAGAAAGCAAAAAGAGAAGCACCAATTATTGTGGCAGATAAAGAGATTAGGATCCAAAATTTAGGAAGCAAACATTGAAATCCATTCTTCCAAACCCGATGGAGCATTTTCAGTAATGGCATTCAAAGTGACACATTATAAGGATACCTAGAAATACATTCACTCATAACTTTTAGAGATAGATCATACCTTGATGGAGCATATGATGAAAATGATGGACGTAAACACCCAAACACAACAGATGGGTTAGAAAGAAAATGTGTGATTATACCACATATGAGGTTAGACATCTAGAGTCCATTTCTGTTTTTCAAGCTCACAAACAAAACAATTCAAATATTATTAAGTCTATTACATGATGGGTATTATTGAGTCTGCTATATAATAGTTCTTATTTTTGGATCAACAATATTAAATCACAATAACATTACTAGGGTGATGGGGTAGGAGCTCTACCAAGTACTCCCGAGACCTGCCCACAGATTTCAACACAATGGATTTGGAACTATTTATGTTCCATCTATTACCTCTAATGGCCATACGACATCTACAATGTTTTTCCTCTAAGGAATATATAATTGTTGGTGCCTTATGGGCTAAACTAGGCTCATCTCACCTCACTCTCTCGTCTAAATGGCCAATCCCAACCTCTCTACTCGGTCCCTCTAGCTGACTAACTCTCCTCGGCCCTTGGTCAACCAACTCGACCCCTTAGTGGCCTTAACCACCACTCTTCCACAATGACCACGCCTCATAGACTCAGCTTGGGCAGCTCCTCTTCTTTTTATAGCCATATGCCTAAACCTTTCCCTTCTCTCTCTTATGTGTTGGCTCCTCCACTTTTCACGCTCAGACTTCAAATTTGAACTAAGATTGTTAATTAGCTTATCCGCATGATTTGCCTCGGCCAATCCTTTGTGGCACATCTTCTAGTGGTTGGATCCTCCTTATCCGTCATTTTATCATCTAGTCACCATCACCCACGTGACCCACAAATTCGTTGTCCTTCCTTTCCTCTGCTAGTTGTTATTGTGTCCTTATCCTTTTCGGGTCTTGTCTTTCGCAATATTGTTGCGGTTTCACCTTTGCTACAATCTCTTTGTAATGTCCCCTTTTCCAATTTAAGAGCATGATTTGGACTTCTTGCCATTCCCTTTTCCATGGCAAAGAAGTAGAGGAGTTGGAGAAGGAAATTGAGCTTCTTTGTATTTATTTTTCTAATTTTTAATGTTTCTTTTTAGCATGTGTTTGCCTTTAGCAGGTCGGCTGGGTTTTATGCACTTTAAAAGCCAATTAAAGATTAAAAGAATACTTTAAGAGGTCGGCCTTGCTATTCCAAGCTTTGGCGCCAAAAGGAGGTTATAAAAGAAGATTAGAGGACTCATTTGAAGCATCTAGATTTGGCACATTTTTCCTATTTGGGCATTGTGAGCTTGTTGCTCCATGTTCTTCCACTTGAGGATGAAAACCCTCTTGTGTGGCTTCCTAGAAGGACGAAAACCCTTCTAGTGGTTTTGTTGGAGGACGAAAAACACTTCAACATTGATTGAGCTTGAAGATTATTGCAGATTTGAGGAGAATACTTAATATTCAGATTTTTATTGGCATTGGGCAGCCTTCCCTAGGTGGAGCGACCTACCTTGGTGTAGGGTTTGGTGCCCTAGAGGGCATAAAATTGAGATCTCACTTCATTTTCTGATTTGGCATATTTTATTAAGCCGGAATCTCCATTTTGGTGATTTTTGGCAAGGGTTTACTATTTTTCCTAGCCCTCGGTTTTGGCTAGTCTGCTGCTGATTTTAAATAATTAATTCCAGCCGTGAAATCAGATATTCTTTCAATCTTTTGATGTGTTTATGATCAATAAATATTGCCGTGGCTAGAATAATTGTTTTGTGGCATTATTCATTGATTTGCTTGGTGAAAAGTGGATTTGAATTTCATAAATAGTTCGCTGCCCTTGTAGATTGTTGATTTCAGATTTAATTTCAGTTTGTTGATTTTAAAATCAGACTTGTTAATTTTGGGGTTTGAGCTAATTTCCGTAATTTTTAGTTTTGTCCCCAAAAGGGATAGTACACTCTTCCTAGATTCTCGTGCACTTCTTTTATTTCTCCTTGTGCCTTATTGTGCCCATGCCTTCGAGGGCAACTTCTCTCATGTGTCTTTGTTGCTTGTCTCTGCGATTATCATTTACCCTCTTAGAACTCTTTTTCTTACACTTCTTTTCTTTGGCACACTTTCATGCATGCTCTTCTCCCTCCAAACCTTTCGCAGCCTCTTCTCTCTTAGTGCACCCTGTTTCATGCGCACTCTAGCAACCTATCTTGTGGCTACTCTGCTAGGTTGCCTTTGAGACAACACCTTCCTCATTGCAATGGTACTCTCATCGTTGTGCACATCCCCTTGCATTCTCCTTCCTTTTCTTCCGTACATCCTTCGATTCTTGCACGCATCTCCCTTCTCTAGTGCAGGTTTTGCCTAAGTCCCAAGATGCCCCTACATCAAACACCCGATGTACTTTAAACTTGAGGTCCTTCTCAAGCGGATGTGAGTGATAGAATCACCCTTCGGATAACAAGTCTCGACTCTTGTATCCAACAAGACATCCTCTTCCTACGTTTCCTTCGGCACTTTCTTCCAATCCTTAGCCACTTCTTGGTGGCTCTGCAGAGCCCTCTCGCATCTTTTCACGAATACCTTACACTGCTGGATTCTTCTCTCACCTCCATCTCCTCTTTACGTGAATATGTTCTCGCTCTTGTCTATTATGCGGTCCATTACGCCACTTGGACTTCTCTCCTCAACGAATTCTCGTGCACACTTCTCTCCTTGTCTTTCGTTCTTCTTCTTCGTGGCCTTTCTGTCATCTTCTCCTGTTCTCTATCGACCTTACACTCCCGACTCTTCCCTTCCCACCTTTTTGCTTTGCATGTTGCTTCTCCTTCTTGCCCTTCCTTCCTTGGGCCTCTTAAGTGTGCCTTGACTCCACGCTTTTCTGAACTCCTCTGTCACTCCTTCACCTGCGATCTCTTGTGCGAACATCCCTATCGAGCGTTTCTCTTGGCGTAACTCTTTTGCACCTCCGCATCCTCCTTGCTTAGGGACTACTTGAGGGCTTCTTCTCTTCCTCGCCTCCCGAACTCTGTTAGACCACACTCATGTTGACAGCCTTTGCTCTCTTTCCCCTCTATGTGGCAATTTTGTTGCACCACATCTTTCTTTTGCCTCCTTTTCTTTTCCACGCCTTCGCCTTGCACAAGACTTCTTGCTTGCTCCTCTCCACAAGCATGACTCCTTGATCTCAATCAAACTCTTCTCCTCCTTGTACATCTCTTTCCATGTGCACTTCAATGACTTCGTCTTTAATTGCTTTGCATTTGTTGCCTTTAGGGCAACTTCTTCTAGATTAGACTATTCCCGACCTCTCTCGATCCTAGCTTCCTCCATATTCTCTTGCAGTTTCTCTAAAGCTCGCCATTCGCACTCCTTCTAGCTTGTGTTTTCCCTCTCTCCCTTTTACACCCTTATGCACGCATCCTTTTGAGAACATCCGAATCTCCTTACAGGTCGCCCTTTTTCATGCATACTCTTGTAATATCCATGGATTACTTGGCTTCCCCTGTGATGGTGCTCCCATAGTTGTGGGTATCTTCACCTTCGCGCACCTCTACTCTTGCATTTGCTTCTCCATGCATCCTACTTTACTCTTCTCCTTTTTACCCAGGATCTCTTCCTCTACACCTTCTCCATCGCGCCCCACTTCTGTTCCTTGAAATACTCTCCCATGCATCTCTTATGTATTTTGTGCCCATCCCTTTCTTGTGTGCACTTTCTTCCTTCCTTTCCTCTTCCATTGCCCACAATCTCCACTCGCGGCTCTATACATAAGTCCGTGCGCTCATGGTCTTCACCGACCATCTCGCTTTCTTCATGAGAATCCTTCCTTACTAGCGTGAGACTCTCACATTGTCGTCGATGTGCTTTCACTTGCACATCCTTACATGGTACTCTGCGATTGAACCCTCTTCCCTGGCGGTGCTCTCGACCGGGTTCTTCTCCTCTATTGTGCTCCTCTCGCGCAACCTTCGATTGTGCCTCCATACATGCCTTCTTTTGGTGCTCTCCTAGCATCCTTTGCGCATTCTTTCCATCGTGCCCTTGACTCTCTGTCTAGTCTTTCACTTTCTTCACCTACTCACCCCCTAATCACAAGACCTTTCTTCTTTGGGCAGTTTTTCTACGCGCTCCAGCCGGGTCCGCACCTCTCCGAGTCCCTGAAGCTCTTCCATCATTTTCTTGAGCTTCTTCATGACTATCACGTCTAACACATCTCCCTTACTTGGCATCATTTTGTCAATCGTCCCACTACCTTCACTTGTGTTCTCTAACCACTTATCACAGTGGAGAACACAATCTTCCTCGTCAGTTGCCTCACATTCGGCCATCTACCAACTTCATCTATAGGAAAGTAGCTTGCTCTGATACCACTTTTTGGAGCGAGGGCTCTGCCAATTACTCCCAGCCACCTTGCAAATTCTACACAGCGGATTTGGAATTATTTATATTCCATCTATTACCTCTAATGGCCATACGACATCTACAATGTTTCTCCCACTAAGGGATATATAATTGTTGGTGCCTCATGGGCTAAACCAAGCTTCTCTTACCTCACTCTCTCGGCTAAATGGTTAATCCCGACCTCTCTTCTCGATCCCTCCTGTGACTCTCCTCGGCCCTTGAGGTCGACCAACTCGAGCCCTTAGTGGCCTTAACCACAACTCTTCCTGAATGACCACCCCTCAATAGCCTCTTTTTGGACGACTCTTCTATTTATAGTCGTGCGCCCGAACCTTTCACGCTTCTCTCTATTTTGTCTGGCTCCTCCACTTTTCCCTCTCAAACTTCAAATTTGAACTAAGCTCATTAGTAAGCTTATCCGCATAATCTGCCTCGGCGATCCCTTTGCACAACATCTTTTAGTTGGTGGATCCTCTTTAACGGTTGTTCCATCATTTGGTCACCATCACCCACGTGACCCGCGGATCCATTTTGTCTGTCCTTTCCTCTGCCGGTTGTTATTGTCCTTATTCTTTTTGAGCCTTATCTTTCGCGCGTATATTGCACTCTCACCTTTCTTCTACGGTCTCCTCCAGATTCTTGCGGACTTCTTTTATTTATCCCAGTGCCTTCATGTGCCCATGCCTTTAGGCCACTTCTCTCATGTGTCTTTGTCACTTGTCTCCATGACTATCCTTTACCCTCTTGTGACTCTTCTTACATCGCGCATCTCTTCCGCACTTCTTTTCTTTGGCACACTGTCTTGCATGCTCTGCTCTCTCTAGACCTTTCACAGGCCTCTTCTCTCTACCGGTGCACCATGTTTCATGCGCACTCAAGCAACGTCTCATTCGGCTACTTCTCATTAGGTTGCCTTTGAGACAACACCTTCCTCGTTGCAGCGGTACTCCCATCATTACACACATCCCCTTGCGCTCTCCTTTTTCTTCCGTGCATTTCCCTTTTCTAGTGCAAGTTTTGCCTAAGTCCCAAGATGCCCCACATCATAGATAAGATAAGATAAGATAATTATATTAATGTCAACGAATGATCAAAAAAGTAGGTCAAAGGGATTGCACAAGACAAATGTGTCCATCTGGCGGGAATCAAAAGATTTCCGAAAGAAGTACAAAGCAAGAGAAGAGGTCAAAGACCAAAAGCAAAAGCAAAACAAGAAACCAAAGGTTTTCTTTAGAAGTACAAAGCAAGAGAAGACATCAAAGACCAAAAGCGAAAGCGGGAAACGAAAAGGTTTCCAAAGAAGTCTGAAAGCTTGAGAAGGGAAGTAGAAGAGAAGGAAGAAGACCCAAATGAAGCAAAGGGGAATGTGTCTATCTAGGAATGGTAAACCCATCTCTCCTAACATTTAAGGCCGACCGAAAGAAACTCATAATAGTGTGATGATCCAAAGAAGAGGAAGAGGAGGTGAGATGACGAGACCTCCCCTGTGTTGTTGTCTGTCGAAAGTAGTATGTCTCAAGGGCCTGGTGGATCTAGTCCGCCTCTCGGTGCTGCCTGCGGCCCGATATAATAGTGCCTAGGAGATATCGGGGGGTTAAATATGGACCCCCTGAACCGTACTGATCTGGAGTGTGACGCTAGACTAGTATCAATTACGGTGCTTAGTGCCTCTTATTAGGAATATCATAGTGCTCCACATGGTTTGATATTTACTATATGGTAAATATTAATTAGGTATGGTTAGGTTAGTAATATCATTGGTTAGTTTGTTAGTCATATGTATACTGTTATAACAAACAAAATAATACTCAGATTATTATTGGTTAAATTTATTATTCTTATAAACAATATTACGTGAATAAGGTTTGTGAGCTATTATAAGAAAATGTGATATATTTGTGGGATGGGTAGTTGAAGTGGTTTCCTAGATTCTAGGAATGTAAAAGCCTATAAATATAGAGAGGTATGTGTTGTGTATGGATCCGAAATCAATTGAATATAATATTATTATTATGTATTTTTAGTGTGCAAACTCTCGACCAAATTTAAATTTAGTATCGAACAAAGAAATGTTTTTAGTAGGATTGATGGATTGATCAAATCTTGCTTTATTGTTATTGTGCATTGTTGACCGGAGAATTGGCAAGTGTCCTAACATTTATTCTTTAACGCCCACACGACATATTGTTTCCCAAGTCATGATCCACACGCACTACATCAGCATTATTTGCTAAATCCTATGTGGTATCTTGTGTGGCTTCTCCTTATGGGCTTCCGTCTTCTTCATGCATCATTGTATTCTCAGAACTCCCTACATCATTACTCGCATTCTCTTATGGCAATCAGAAAAGAAATTTGGGCTAATAAATAATACTTTTGCAAGCATTTATTTCATTGAGCATTGATCACCACATATTTGCAATTTTTATCATTTTTGTTCCAATTGTGGTCTTCCCAAAATCACCCTCTCATCCTCAAGTGTCGATCACGCAGTTTTGCAAAATACAAATACAACAAGAATGCACAAAAGAATTGTGTCTATCAACTCTTATCGAGTTTGCGAAAGATCCCCCAACTTGTGACACAATATAAAGCGTCCATATTTGGATATACGACCACTTTGCATTGGTTTGAGATTTTCATGGTTTGAATGATGTCCGCACAATCTCTGATTTGGCACTTCGTGAGAAAGCTATGGTTCTCCTTTCCTTGGAAACTCCACCAAAAGTCATCATTATTAGGGTCTGTTTCAGTTTATCCACCCATCTTTGTATACGTGGTTTTGTCTTGTTCTTTTAACATAAGTTCAAATAGTTTGACACATAGTTGAGGAGTTGTCAAAGTTTTTCATATTTCGTGTGTTACCTAATTTAGATTTATCTATATTAGAAATAAATATCTTTTAACGTAATGGTCGATGTGTTATTCATTTTAAATCATTTATTGAGTCCTTATATGTTGTTTGATCATCTTGTCAATGCAAGAGCATATTTGTCTTTTTTTCTAGTAAAATTGTTTTAATTCTTTTGTCAGTCATATTTTTGGTGTCAAGTGTCGCCAAAAGAGTAAAAGGATTGAGTCATTGTAAAAGTCTGAAAAAAATTAAAATGCCTTCTGACGCATTTTCGGTGGAATCCAACGTCTGATTGAGGTAATGAATTTGAGCCTCATGACCAAATGTCCCGAGTAAGAAGCAACACACAAAAGATGGAGGATAAGCAACGTCCTCTCACCGACCACAAGCGATGGGGCATGCAAAATGAAGTTGTGGCATGTTTTTCGTAGACCATGAAGTATTTGATTTCGAGTGTGTTTCATTTCAGTTTTGTGGATTGATGAATAATGGAAATTTCACATTGTGGGGGAACATAACACCAGGTTTCATTTCCATTATGCGAAGTCTATTCTATGTACTTTCTGATGTGAAAATATTGTGGAAAGATGAAAGCACAAAGTATAAAGCCAAAGAGCCTCTGCGTGTATAAAGTCAAGCACTTCGATCAACATATCTGGAAAATTCATAAAGTCCATGAGTCCCTCTAAAAAGGCAATGGAACCTCCCCCTAATCTCATAGTGGATGGGATAGCGGAAGATGAAGTGTGCTTCCGTCTTGACCTTAAGAAACGCATGGAAGTTGCTAGAAGTCTTGTCGACCGATCGATCGGTGGTCCGTCTCACTCTAAAGCCTATGAGAACTCACTCTGATCTAACCCAGGGCAATGCGAAGAGTGTGCATCCAATGAAGAATTATAGGATTATAGAATGAAGGACATAGTGTCCACAAATGGCACAAGAAAGGAAGTGTCAAGTCACCATTTGCCACAATGATAAACAAAACGACAACATCAATTTCAATAATCAAGAATACGCAAATGAGATAACCAAATTAATCGTCTAGAAGGTATATTGTTCAAACAAAGAAGATTCGACAACTACTGAAAGAATACCCAAGTAGCCTATGACATGGTAGACTTAAGTATAACCTATGTGAGGCATTGTTATATGAGTTGAAGGGGAATGCCGATAAAATTAATAGAGGTAAGCACTGAATTTTGATACGGCTCCTCTGTCTATTCTCATGATCTACTTTTCAAGGACCTTTCCAAGTTAACAAGAACAAGTACTTTGGGTAGGAGACAAACCAATCTATGAACGAGTTATAGTGCTTAGTGGACTCTTTTCCATCATTGGATAAATAAATAAGTTGTGTAGGTGTGTGGGGAAAGAATTAGGAAGATGATGGCAAGAAGGTCAAGAATATCATATTTGGTTGTAAACTAGTATAAAATGAAATAATGTTTGGGGTCGGCATAGATACCATCCATGTCCAGCCCCTTTATACCATGAGCTATGAAGGTTGCACCACTTCGATATGAAGTCATATATGAACAAACAAATTGCTCCCAAGTTCAACAAACATGAGCGCATATGCTCTAAAAGAAGGATGATGTATTACTGCCAACAAGGCAAGCACAAGGAAAACAAGGGGAGCATTCAAACGAAGATCAATCGGCACCACTATAAGAAGGGAATCAAGCGAGAACCCACATATGATAATAGACATTGGTATGCTTATAGAAATTACTGGAGAAGATTTTGCGGTAGAAGAATAGAACCCAGCGAAGATTAAAGCGGAGAGAATATAAATATGGGGATTGACACAAAAGGAAAAGGAGCACAAACATTTGAAGTTCGGTCCTTGGTCACAGTGAAGCACTAAACGTAGAACAAATGGAAGCATATGGAACACCCCATATGTCGTCGTGGAGATAAAAAAGCGGAAGGAGGAGAAGGCTCGTGCTCGATGCTACGCAAAGCTTGAAAACAAAAGAACAAGAGATCAAGAAAATTGGTGTCACTACCAAAATTGAATCGGAAAAGAAACAACAAACCCATGCGAAAGAGAAGACCAACATAAAGAAACAAAAAAATCCACAAAATGGAGACCATACAAGATAAAAAAAAAGCAGAGGAAGAGCAAACCCAAAAAGAAGATGAGGAAGAAGAATAGGACGGAGGATATGGATCTAGATGGTTCGGGGAGATGACTTTGATGATGGCATTGAAGACAACAAACTACTACTAGAATAATGCAAAGAGAAGAGTGGCTAGAACGCAAGAAGATGTCTATCAACAAATACAAACAGACGAAAGAGAAAATAGTGTAAGCAATAATAGAATATATATAAGTAGGACCGTTCACATATAAAGATGTAATTGACGTGATACCACAAGGCATCCATTATAGAATCAATGAGATCACAGAGACTAGGCGAAAAGCCAAAAAAGATGTTACATGTTCACTAAGATGGCCAATATGATTATCATATCTCTGTATCTCTTTTCAATCATATAGATTAGGATATAAGTAGAAGACCATTCTAGGGCCAACACACAAGCCAAAGAAACCGTCAAGGGGCATAATAGTCGTTGATCTAGAAGACGATAATCCACACTTGTATCAAAGATGGAGTCCTAAGCCTATGTCCAAGAAATTGGATGGGATCTTACTAATATTCTAGGGTTGTAAGAACAATGAAAATAAGCCAAGTGTTAAAAGGTGTCAATGCTAATGGTTGTAATGCCATGTGCGAAATAATAAGCAAATGTTGTAAAGAATAAAGCAATTAGACAAAGATATGATACTTTATCCTAGTCTAATACATTACACCTCAAATATAATCAATTACATACTAACATAAAGGAAAGAGAAGGGTTATAATTACTTACCTTTGTGATGACACTATTGGCACATTAACCCCAACCGGGGTTAGTAGCACCTCGTGGGAGAGTCATTGAAGGTGGATTACAAGAAGCATAAATATAAGACTTATGCGGACCAAAGTTGGCAACTCCAAAGACTTGGTAGACATTGTTGGAACTCCTATTCTTGTGGCTTCTAGTAACCTAAGGCTTCACGTGAGACCTCTAAGTATAAGCTCCACCATAGCTACCAAGTTCGGCCGAATCCAGGACCAAATCCGATTCGATCCAAATTTTTGAGGCACTCGGATTTCAATCACCTTATTTTTACATTAAAAAAGGAAAAAAACCCTAAAAAGTAAAAATCCCAAAGATAACCCTAATCGCATCCACAAACCCTTATGAAAGCTATAACAAATAACAGAAAGAAAAAATGAAGCAACGGCTTTTGAAATCGAAGCATTATAGTCCCGATATGTCCTAGTTCGAAGCAGAGGCAATGTTTGAAGGGAAAGTTCGAGGCGAAATCAAGGGAAAAGTTCGACCCGAGTTTGGTTGTCAATTTGCCATTTTGTTGCTTCAATTTGTGGTTCGGTTGTCACCTACGAGCCATAACTATATCCCATTGTCCAAATCTTACAACCCTCATTCAGCTCTAACAGTCGCTGATCATGAGAGGTGCTCAACTAGAGATGGTCATGGTCATTAACGGAGACATCGGGTAAGTCTACATTTTAGTTTTTTAGTTTTAGTTGCACATAGTTTTAGTTTTAAATTTTTTTCTTAGGGTTTTTAATTTAGATGATTATATGTAATTTTGTGTATATGTTAATATAGTTCATTAATAACTAAACAATAATGTTTAGTTATTAACGTTAATAACTAAATGTTGTTATTTAGTTACTAACATGTGTAAAGTTAATTTTGTTTTTATTTTTATTGGTAATGTTAATTTATTTAAAAATGTATCATTAAGGACTAATAACTAATAGCTGAAATATATATATATATATATATGTATAATATATTTAATGACTACTTAATAACTAAATGTTATTATTTAGTTACTAACTTATGTAAAATTAATTTTCTTTTTCATTTTTATTTATAACATTAATTTATTAAAAAAATCAAATAACATTAATGACTAACTAATAACTGAATAATAATAATAAATATATAATTTATTTAATGATTACTATATATGTGAACTCGAATTTTCCAAACTTTTTCGAGAACTCTAGATTTTTGGACTTTTTTACTCTTCCAAACTTATCCAAATTTTTGAACTTTGTAACTAAAAGCTCCATCAAATCCTAAACCTCTCAAGCCATTAAGGATAGATTTGCAAATGAAAACAAAACAAATTATGTGATGATACAGAAAAATGGCAACAATGGTGCCTATTTATAGGAGAACATAACCTAAAGTCACAATCTATCCTAGTAGGCAACATCAACCATGGTTGTTGCGATCAACCTGGAAAAGAGTCGTGGTTGATGCCATCAAACACAAATATTGTAGCATAAAAGGTAAGGACGTGAGAGAGAATGGAGGTATAACAAACACTTGGGGCAAGTATGAAGGTGGTCTATTGGGGATTTCAAGGTGCCATAGTAAAATGTAAAGGTGATAGTAGTGAGGATATCAAGTGAACATAAAGAGATAGTAAGGAGGTAGTAGGAACGTAATAAGGAGGCATGCCAGAGCAAGGTCAGGCAATGCCACGCACAACAAATCTCTCAAAAATACTACCAACCACCCCAACCCCACTCCAAAACCCACCATTAACACACACTCGGAGAGATTAAGGCAACACACCATAATAGAAATCATTAGTAAAAGTGAAAAATAAGGTGTATACAACTACAAGGAAATCACAAGAGGACAAATTGAATAAAGTAGCGGTAGAAAAAAATTTATTACTAGAGAGAGGTAGAACAACTAAGGAAACTTCAAGAGAAGAAAATACAAAGAAAGCATACAACAAACACTTTCGTAAAGACAAATACACAAGAAAAAGCATTAAAGGAAATTAAACAACGAGAGTTAGAGGCCAATTAAGCAAACGGGAGAATCGGACGACAACTCAAAGAACAAAAGAAGAAAATACAATAAGCTACACACTTTGCCACATTGTTGGCACAAAAACATTTAGAAAGAAAAAACTTAGCAAAGGAGAAATAGCAAAAGCAAGCGGTTAGAAGCTACCTAAAAAAACTTGATGAATAGACTTGATGAATAATTCCACTCTACCGGATTATCTTTTGAAGATGATCCGGATCTGGATGTGTTTGCACTCTTCTTCCTGGAGAAAGACTGGATCTGCAGCTTCTAACTTGAGAAAGATCTGTGCCTAATTTGTGTTGTTCCCAGTAGTCGCCAAAAACTGTTGGCTAGATTTTCTCCATAGGCTGTAAACACAGGCGGTAATGAGATAAATCTCCCTCATTTATCGGTGAGGCTCCGTGTCGATTTGTCAATAAAATATGCTAGTATCTATATGGGGTTTTACTTTAACTATTCGACTCATGAACCATAGGTATAATTTTGCATGTAATGTGATTGTTTAAGAAAGGAAATATTTATAGAAGAAGGAAATATTATAAACACAGGGAAGAAATAGGGAAAATGTGCAACCCAAACAATAGATAACGAGTTGATTGCATGCACATAGAAGAAACCAATAGATATCAACACGAAATTATAAGCAAACGCAACTTCAAATCTAGATCTAAAATAACACAGTTTATTAAAAGATCGAAATAAAAAGCTAGAAACAAAATGCACCATGACACAAAGTTCTCTGAAATCTGCTCCTTTGTATTCCTTTGCTTCAGTGGCTATCAGGGGTTTCAAAGACAAAATCTAGAACACAAGAATGTTGCTTACAAATTCTAATCTTTTACCCAAAGGTTCTTCCTCTACTTATAGAATGTAGGGGGCAATTACAAGTAGGAAGGTTTTAGTTGAACGGCACATGTGGAAGTCGGAGAGGAAACAATGCAATCTCCCTCCTGGAATTCCTCTTTGCATGACATGTGATTTCTGTTGAAAATAGAACCTTCTATTTTGCACGTCCTACCACCTATCTCCAGTAGTTGACTTCTTTAAGTAATGGCTTTTAAACCAATCACTTAAGTTTTATAATTTAATTGATCGCTCAATTACTTTGTTGGAGGAAAGAAGAAGGAAGAGGAAAGTGCAGTCTCGTCCTTTTTCATATTCTCGTGCGGCTGATTTTTGCCCTTGATTCTTACCATACTAGATCTGGAAGCAAGTGGCGTGATTTGCTTGCGGGTGTTGCTTGCGACATGTCTTCTCTCTTATCCTTGAAGTTTTTGCAATTCTTCTCTTGTACATGCATCAGTGCAATGTTTGCCGTAAATAACTCCTCGTTTTTATTTTTAATTGCATATGAGCAATTAAAAATTCTGGAAAGCACTCCGGGTGAATGCAAATTCAATGAAGGCTTCAACTGGAAGTTTGGGAGAATTTGCACAAGATCCTCGAAAGAAATATTCCACGCACTAACTTCTACACAGTGCATCGAAACAAGAGGATGAATTTTTTGTCGGAAGCTTTTGCAATTATGAGATCTGGATCTGGAATCTAGATTTGTGTCTCCGATGTCAGCAAATCTGGAAGTAATGCATGATTCCACTGAGCTTTCTTGTTCATCCCGCTTTGCCATGGCTGGAGCAATCTTTGTCTAAACAATTTTTACCTTTTTATTCGGTCGGAATTCTTCACAACCGGTGCGAATCTGGATAATTCTTGATTTGGAGGATATGTTCAATGTATTGGACATTGATATACTCTTTTTCTCTTATAAAAGCACACATGATGAATTCCTGCAATTAATTGAGATAAAGATGGCAACTTAACATGAGCAGTGGATTTTAATCATAAAAATCTGCTATATCAAGTCTGCTGCCCCCCAAAATTTCATGTTTTATTTGCATGCAAAGCAAGCATGAATTTTACCAACCTCACTGAGCACATGTATCACTTATGTAGACAATTATTCGAGACACAAATCAAACTCTTTCAAAACTAGGCGCCAAATTTGGAAGCTTTCAAATAAAGTAATTAAACCTTCTTACGAGCAAAAATCCTCTTCAAATGGGGTGCACTTTTTGTTTGGGCTGCACTTCTCTGCTTTGGAATTAATTAATTCATCCTTATGGCAGCCCCAACTTCTATAATCCTCATAATTCTATAATTAATTAATGTCTTTCCCATTCCTAAGCAATTACTTAATTATTAAATAAGTTTTATTCTTCAAATGGGGTGCCTATTTTGTGCATGCTCATGGCTACCATTAAATAAATTTAATTTATTTAATTTTAGACTTATGCTTTAGTTAACTCAAGCCTCACAAAGATGCTTTGACCTTAGCCGGTAAAAATAGGAATTAATTAAATCATTTAATACTTTAAAAGTATTATTTCTCTCCCAAATGGGGCGCACTTTTTGACATGAAGGGCTGCATTAAATAAATAATATTTATTTAATTTTAGAAGCTGTCTATTTCCAACTTTCTTTTGTCCACTTTCCTTTGTTGAATTTTCCACAAGCACAGGTGCCAAAATTGGAGAAAAATTAATTAAATTAATTAAATTAATTAATTTAAGGTTGCCTTTCTTTCCCTAAAGGGGTCGTACTTTTGGAATAAAGAATTTCTATTTTTAAAAGTCAATTGGCAATGGGATTATTTACCTGCAAGGCAGCTCTGAAAATCCCATGATTCACTTGAAGTTATTTGACTTTCATAATGGGATTATTTACCTGCAGAGAACAATAAAATCCCATTAATGCCTTAAGTGATTTTTCTTTTATTCCATAATGAGAATTTTTACCTGCAAGGCGGGTAAGAAATTCTCGCCGCCTCTTTGCCTCTAATTTTCCCTTTGTGACTTAAGTGACGTTGCTTCCATGGGAATTTGTACCTGCTTAGGCAAGTACAAAATTCTCACACCGCCTACTTCCAAAATCCCATGATTCACTTCAAACCCTCTTTTTCCAAAAATGCGGCCAGCCCAGAAGAAGCTTTTTGGTGCACGACTTCGTCTTTTCCAAGAGAACCAAACCTCCGATGGTGAATTCCTTCTGGCACAACGCGTAGGTGATCTCCAGATACTCCAGGCCAAGAATTAGGTCAAACCGACAAAGGAATTGATCCAGAGAAATTTCACAAAAAACGAAATGGGAAAACACAAAAAACACAAAACGTTGCCAGAAGTCACAAATAAAGCCCAGGATTCATTCCTGGTTAAAACCCTACTGGTATATGGGAATATTGACATATAGATCACAACAGAGTTAAACCGAGCACAATTTACATCAAACGAGGGCTCAAAATAATTAAATACAAATTTCCCGCATCACAGGCAAACAAAATAAAACAATTTTGGGCATCTAGGTATTTGGCGAAATTGGCTAATATGACTCTCGAGAATATCTTGACACAATATAGACACTTTCCGCAATAAAAACACAAAACGAAAATTAAGTACGAAAAAAATTTAACAGGTGTAGTCATTTGAGGGTGAAATCTGGGGACACCAAACAATATTTATGGATCACAAATACATCAAAAGATAAATGAAATATCAATTTACATAGCTGGAATTAATTATTTAAAATCAGCAGCAAACCAGCTTAAACCAGGGCTAGAAAAATAACAAACCCTTGCCAAAAATCACCAAAATGGAAATTTTGACCTTATAAAATATGTCAAACGAGATTATGATCTGAAAATGCAACTTTATGTTCACCAAACCCTCTAAACCCTACTCAAGGTAGGTCGCTCCACATGTAGGAAGCCAAATAAAATCTGAAAATGAAAGATATCTCTCCAAATCAGCCTTATACTTCAATCCCAAGTCAAGATGAAGGGTTTTCGTCCTTCACTCAACCTCTAGAAGGGTTTTCGTCCTTCTAGGCAAACACACATGAGGGTTTTCGTCCCCAAGTGCAAGAACAAGGAGCTACTAGCTCACAATGCCCAAGTAAGATAAAATGTGCCAAGTCTAGATCTCAAATGATCCCTCTAATCTTCTTTTATATCCTCCTTTTGGTGCCAAGGCTTGGAATAGCAAGACCGACCTCATAAAGATGTTTTTTTCCTTCATTAGCTTCCATTAATTAATTAAAACCAGCCAACCTGTTATAAGAAAGAAAACACTAAAAGAAAATATAAAATATTAGAAAAACAATGCAAATAGAAGCTCAAGGTTCTCGTCCTTCATCTTTGCTTCTTTGCCAAGGAGAAGGAATGGCAAGAAGACCAAATATCAGCTCTCAAGTGGGAAAAAGGGACATAACACAAAAATCCATGCACATTCGGAAGAAACAAATAAGGCGAAAGTAGAGAAGGCAAATAAAACCGCGAAAACAAAAGAAGCAACCTCTGCGAAGAAGAAATAAAGAAGAAAGTTATCATGAAGGAGATCGAACAAGGTAATAAGGAGTGTAGACACTCATTTTGGTAATTCATGTCTTGCAACAACACAAATTGTCGACACTCTTGCACTAGACCACACTTGTCCAACTTAGTCAATCATCTTATCCCTAGCTATGTCTCATTCATTCTTACTTGCATACACAAGCTCATTTGTTCGCACAACGGTCATTCCACCAAATTAGGATATACCCTCACACATTGCAATCTTAACTTCCAGATTACCCGCACAAGCATCCGGGAGCATAGCAGATAGGGAGGGCCATAACGCTTGTACGTTATGGGCCTCGTTGCCACTCTAGTCCCTCCTCTAACGGCATTTTTCTAAATCAAATTCCTTTAGGTCATTCCTAGTGGGCCCTATTTGACGTTTTTAGATTTACAACACATATATAAGCTATTCATTTCATCCATTATTAAAGAGGAGATCATATATACTTGACACTCAAAGATCCTCATGAGCATACACTAAGAACAAGCACAAACAAGGCCATTCCAAGACTCCCTTGAGCTCCATATACTCTACATACTCATTCTAGGGCAGTCATCCACTCATATCTGCAAATACAAGGAACATATCATCATTCCAAGTCAAGCTAGGGAAAAGGTGCAAGTCCACTCATATCTGCAAATACAAGGAACATATCATCATTCCAAGTCAAGTTAGGGAAAAGGTGCAAGTACAATCTCATTGTTGCAAGATCATGGTTATCTATTTGGTTGCATACATTCTAGAGATCACATGCTAGGCGAGAACGATGTGTGGTTTGAGCCCTCTTCAAAGTAGTGGCAACGTCGGTGGTGCACAGGGGTACCCACAACCCACCTAATGTTTGTTTTGCAGGACTTTTTGGTTATCTAGGGTTTTGAATATCAAATCAGTTGCACAGCGAGCATCGCAAGGTATTGAAGACCCAAATTCCAGACAAGAGCAGATTAAGAAGCAGTAATCGAGACACGGGAAGTTGCGAAGTACAAACCACAGAGGGACAAGGGTGTCTGAAGAACCATAGCATTCGTGACGCTTTAGCCCCTTCCATCTGCTTTGGTCCATGCAACAATTCGTGACACAATTTCATAGATAGAGACAAATCAGACCATTTCCAACCTATTTCAATCATCGATCAACCCGAATCGAAGTGCCTGCACAAAGCGGGATATCAGCTAAGTCATCATATCACTATCATTGCACATGCTTTTATCTATCGTATCTATCATTATCTATCATTACTTATCATTGTTTGTCATTGCTTAATGGTTATTCCTGATATTGCTGCAATTAGCCTTGGAAACTAATTGATTAGGATAATTTACCATCAATTGACTACCCCTAGAGATATACTAACTAGTTTAGGTTAAATCAATGAGCAAGTCAAAAAGGCAATCAAGGATAGAAAACTGATGGAGAATGAAGCACACTAAGGAAATCAAATAGCAGCATGGGTTCTAAAACACCACAAATATCTATGTCTTATGGCCTATTGGCAGCCCAAAAGGTGACCTACGGCAAGGCCCCCTAACTAGGATAAAGGCACTCCTCGCCAAGATAAAAACACGTGTATCTATTGAATAAGGAATAATTCAGCAAACAAACAAAGGGATCATAGTACACTTGGAGAAATTAGCACCCATACAGAAAGACCAGCTAGGAGATATTTACATGAGTGCAACAAGAGCTCGGATGAAGCAATACGTCTCACATGAAGATGCAATGGACAATGTAATACAATCAATCACTGCCGTGCAACCACAATACAAGCCATTAGCCAATATAAAAGCAACTAGAAAAGGCGCTTTAGAAATTTTTGCACCACATAGAACCAACAGAAGAGAAACAGTGGGAAATTAGAGATCAAGCGGTAGAGGATATTAAATCCATCAAGATGGCACTGTTGGAGAGAGAACAAAAAGTGAAGGAAGAAGTTAGAAGAGCAGTGAAAAAAAACTAAGAGAGGCCACTTTGGAGATGCCGCCACATAATGCATACTCAATTGGATGGCCGACAGCTAAACAAGACATTAAGAAAGAGCTTAATGCTTTGAAGGAGGAACTAACTAGTATGTTATCTTCACATGATGTAAAGGACCACCGTAAAGGCACGGTGGAAAAGACTATTAGATCTAAGAAAAATAGAGAAAACAACACAAAGAAAGAGCGTAGACAATCAATGAAATGGATGAATATGACACTCGGTGAGCAAACAACTAGAGAAGATGGAATAGTGGCGACAGAGATCAAAAGTTACTATAATGGAATTGAGGACAAAGAGGCGCCTTCTACTATTGTTGCCATCGCCACAAAAAAACAAATGGTTGTTATAGAGAGAAGAAAAGGCAACACCACAGCTCACCACATGGAAACAAAATAGAAAATGTTGAGTACATGTATAACAAGGTTCTTCCTTAGGGGGTCGGATATTTTTAGTGACATAAATTTTTTTAAGGAACAAAGTTATCGTTTTATAAATCCTACCAGCCAAGTCAAGCAGGAGAGCATCGAATTCTTCATGCCAAATGTCCAAGTCTCTTAGCGGTTGATGGTTTCGATCGTTTTCTTGTAGCAAAAAATAGAGTATAGGAATGAAGACAAAAAAAATTTGAAACGCATGCTAAGGATCTGCATTGAAAGTTGTCTCGAGGACAACAAAGAACAGAGTCCAAGGAAGATGTCGGCAAAGTTCTTCATCACTTTTGGATGAATCGAAGATGCCAATGAAGATCTAGAACATACTACAGCATAAATAAAAGATTTAGCAAGGTGGAATAGAACAATTACTTCCTTGACATGTGAGGTACCTAATGGTGCTTTGTGGCAACATTGAAGACTCTAATTGTACAAATAGACATGTCTCTTCATAAATTTAATGTATATAAAAAAATAATACTTCAAAGTAGAAATAGTATAAGGTATGCTATACAGAGAAAGGAGTTTAGCGAAGGTATGTGAGACTGTAATAAGATAATGGATGTATGCAGAATAGTATATGTAACAATGATGTAAGAAAGTGTTGATCTAAGACTTGTTATGTATTTGATAAGCTTATATGAATAAAGAGAAGATAGTTTAAGGAATATCTTTGTTAAGAGCATTGTGTATGTTGGAATCATAGACCCACTCAAGATTTGTGTAAAGGAATACCTTTTATTAATATGTCTTCTCAACAAATTATTAGCTCTAGCCAAGACCTTTTGAATTGGATAAATTAGCAGATTATTACATAGGTAATATAAACAGAGCTCATAGGGCTTGATATAGCTTACACATGGAGTTCATCATAGGAGCATTGGATCTTTGCAGAATCAAGAATAGGAGCTGAGATTATTACTTTTTCAGGAACTAAGCCTTCGGCAGTTCCTTGAAAATTTCTTGAAGTTGCATTTGAGATCTTAAGGGCGGGCTAGCATCGTAAGATGCCCTTGCGTTTAAAAAAAGATGAGACTAGGCATCATACGATGCACCAAAATTTGGGCTGAAGAAAGGGTGGCATCATAAGATGCCCCAAAGTGTTAACTTATGAGAAGGATGGGCATCGCGAAATGCCCCAAAACACTAGTGCAGGTTAGGAGAAACTAGATCATAGGAAGTGTTAATCATGTTAGCTTTAAAATTGAAGACATGCATTTGAGCCACACTATTTTGGTAGAAAACATCTGAACGTCTAGCTTCTACTTGGGATATAATGTAATCCTCATCACAAGAGGGTAAATTTATGCATGCTTGAGTATCATGGTGATCGAGATGTTGAGTTTCAATTGAAGTTTCTTTAGTGGCATTGGCAAGTTGGCAGATCTTAGAGAGAGAGTAGAGGATCATGGAATATATTGGCAATTCCAAACTAATTACATTGATAGAGATCTTCACCGTATGAAGCTCATTAGCATTACATGGAGGATCTTTCACATTCTTGTCTTCAAAGGTAGGCAAATATCGATCTCTTGGTAGCAAAGATAGAGGAAAGCCACTATATAATACATTGTGGTAACCTTATTGTGTTACATATATTTTGGACTTCGTTAGGCTAGTCAACATCGGCATCCACAATGGTAACTTCTAAAATTGGGTTCATATCAATAAATTCAAAGAGTGGTGTACTACGGATGGTATCTGTAGTCAGAATGTGGTACTCCTTTTTCAGATTTTCTATGGGGATATTCGATGGATTGGGATCAGCCTTATGTTTGCTCTGTGTGTTATTATGAATGAACTTAATGCATTTTCTTTCAAAGGATGCAATCGTTCTCACGTGATGTGTCCACAATCAGCCCAATAGCAAGTTATAGGAGAGTTTGAGGTCTAATACCATGAACTTGGTGCACAATGTTTTGGTTCCTACTTTAATGGGTAGCCAAGTACATCCAGGGGCTTTTGATTGTTTTTATTAAAATTACTGACAATTGAGTTGTGTTTTTTTAGGACATTTTTAAGAATATCCTAAAGTTTTGATCAAACATAAGGATGTCCCATTGATTCTCGTCCTTAGTCTACTAAGACCTTACGACTTGAACAACATTTGATCATAACACAAATGAAGAGGGGAGGATAATCGTCACAATAAAGGATCTCGTCATTAATCATGTCGTCCTCAAGAAACTCAATGGAGAGGCTACTATTTGATTTAGGACGTGATATGGTTTCTATGGCATGTGCTTCGATGGAGTGCAAAGCTTGATTAAGATAGTCTTCCTCTGTGGTACTTAGGGAATTCTCTAAGGCTTGAAGTTGTTGCATAAGGAATTTTCTATGATGAGGAGATGTACATGTAAGTTCCATGTCAAGAATCTTATAAGCCATGGAATTAAATTCGTGGAGGAAATTCCATTGAGATTTTTGATAAGTTGAGTAACGATATTCAAGTCGATAATTGACATAAGTGGTTTGAGCTTTGATGATTGGAGGAGCTTTATCCTTGGGCCGAGTAGCTTTCTCCTTAGGTTGCGGTTTTGTTGATGGGCGAATCTTCGATAGGTTGGTCATTAGAAGATGAATTAGAGGTATCCTTAAGCAACATCTCTTCTTGAGATGGCTATTTAGGCTTTTGATTAGGATCTTGTCTGTGAAGCCAAGAAACACCTAAGGGCCCACGTTTACGCTGAAACGTTTGAAACACTTCTGAAACGAGTACGAAATGTGCTCAAACGCTTTCGGAAAAAAAAATTAATTAATTAATTAAAAAAATTAATTTTAAATTTTTTTTTAAAAAACGTCTAACTTATCTAGATTATTATCATGTATATGTGAATCATTGAAATTGTAACCATGTTGAATGATGAGTTATGACTCTTTAGAAGTTCAAATTTCAATGAATACAAAATATTTTGAGTGCTTTATCAATTATCTCTTATGGTCTACAAATTTACAATTATAAAATGAGTATTATGCATATATATATATATATATATATATATATATATATATAATTTTTTTAATAATATATTGTATGGACGTTTACAACGCGTTTACGTCCAGGTTTTTTGAAAATTGTCATTTCCGCGTTTCGTATCCGTTTGTTTCCATGCAACATAGGATCTTGTTGGCTAAATTTTCTACACAACTGAAAACCTAGGCAGTCATGAGATAAATCTCCCTCATTTACCGGTGAGGCTCCCATGTAAGATTTTGTCAGTTATATATCCTAATATCTATTTGTGGGTATTACTTTAACTATTTAGCTCATGAACCATAGCTAGATAGTTCTACACAAGTAGTGTAAAAAGAAAAAAAAAAAATCTATAGAAGAGGAAAATAATAGGAAACGGGAGAAAGTAGAGAGGATGTGCAACCCAAGCAATAGTTTACAGAGTTGATTGCATGCACATAGATTAAAACAAATAGATCATTAAACACAATAATTCAAAGCAAAGGAAACTTTCAGATCTAGATCTATAATAACACAGTTTATGAATAGATCTAGAAAGAAATAAGAAGCAAAATGCACCGTTGACACAAAGTTCTCCGAAAATCTCTTCTTTATTCCTCTGCTTGCAGAAATCAAGGGTTTCAGCTCAAAGTCTGGAACACAAGAATGCTAATTACAAATTTCGATCCTCTAACCCGTAGGTTCTTCCTCTATTTATAGTGTATAAAGGGCAATTACAAATAAGAAGCTTTAAATGAATTCCCGCATGCGGAAGCTATGAAAAGGAAACAACTGGCAATCTTCCTCTCGGAATTCCTCTTTGCATGACATGCATGATTTATAACTAAAAAATAGAACCTTCTATTTTGCATGTTTGCCACCTATTGCCAAGTAATTGACTTCTTCAAGTAACGGTTTTTAACCCAATCACTTAAATTTTATAATTTAATTGATTGCTCAATTACTAATTCGAGAGAAAATAAAAGGAGAAAAAGAAATAAGAAGAAAGATGCAACCTCCCGTCTTGTTCTTCTTCCATATTCTGCATGTGGTTGACTCTTTTTCTTTTGATTCTCACCAAACCGGATCTAGAAGCTATGCATGACTATGATTTGCTTGCGGGTGTTACCTTTGACACATTCCATTCTATCCTTGAAGCTTTTGCAATTCTTCCTTAGTACATGTAAAGTAAATTCAATGAAGGCTTCAATCGGAAGATTAGGAGCACATGCACAAGATCCTAGAAGAAATTTTCCATGCATTGACTTCTACGGGTTGTGTTGGAAACAAGAGGATGAATTTTTTTTTGCCGTAAGCCTTTGCAATCTGGATCCATTTGTGCAGATCTGGCAACTTCTTCAAATTCGAAAGATATATTCAATGTATCTGACATTGATTTGAACTTCTTTTCACTAATATGAGCACCTGTGATGAATACCTGCAATTAATTCAGACAAAGATGAAGTCCAGAGCATGAATACTTGATTTATGTCACCAAAAATCTGCATATGAAGCCTGCTGCCCTAAAATTTGAGGTTTTGCTTGCATGCAAAGCAAGCAAAAATATTATTTAATTCACCAGAGCACTTATACCAACATGCAGATAATTATCATAGCAAGAATCAAGCCATTCCAACCCTAGGCGCCAAACCTTGAAGCTCCCTGGCAATGAAAAACACTCTTTAATGCAAAAACCTCCTTCCTTTGGCGCCAAAACCTGTCCGGGCTGCAATCCTTTGCAAAAAGAATTAATTGCTTCTTTATTATGGCAGCCCATGCTTATATAACCCTCAGCATTCTATTTTTAATAATTGTCCTTCCTATTTCTGGCAATTTAATTAATAAACAATCATGTTTATTCACCCAAATTGGGCGCCCAATTATGCATGTTGTTGGTTGCTTTTAAATAAATTATTTTATTTATTTTTAGCATGCATCCTTGACTTCTCCTTAGCTTTTCCACTTGCATTGACTTTCCTTCTATTTATGGCGCCAAAATTGGGTGAATAAACCATTAATAAATATTATTAAATGCATTGTTATTCACCCAAGGTGGGTCACATTTTTTAGCAAGGGTAATTTCCAAAAATAGAAGTCAACTTTGATGGGAATTTCCACCCTGCACTGCAGCTCCAAAAATCCCCTCTTCCACTTAAGTGATTTGACTTTCATCATGGGAATTTTCACCTGCAGGCAAGTAAGAAATTCCCACCGGTGCTTTAAGTGATTTTTCTTTTATAATGGGAATTTTTACCCTACAAGGCATGTAAGAAATTCCCGCCTACCGCTTGCCACCTCTAATATTCCCATTGTAGCTTAAGTGACTTTGACTTCATGGGAAAAATTACCCTGCAAGGCAAGTAAGAAATTCCCTTTGCTACCACTTTGCCAAAATTACCACTATCGGCTTAAAGTCTTCCTTCCAAAAAGTGCGACTTACATTAAAAGCGGCCTCCTTTGATAAAGTGCTACTTGCGTGGATGAATAAATCTTTTGGTGGGAAAAGTTAGCTTGTCGGTGTAAAAAAATCCCATCGGTGCTTTAAGTGATTTTTCTTTATTTTATAATGGGAATTTTCACCCTCTGAGGCGATAAGAAATTTCCTTTGCCTACCACCTCTAATATTCCCATCGCAGCTTAAGTGACTTTGACTTCATGGGAAAAAGTACTCTGCAAGGCAAGTAAGAAATTCCCGTCTTGCCTGCCACTACTAAAAATCCCATTGCAACTTACACTCATAAATTCCAAAAAATGCGACTTGCCTAGGAGAGGCTTTTTGTGCATGACTTCATCTTTTTGTCAGAAACTTGCATTTTGAGGTTGATTCCTTCTGGTGTCGTGTTGATAGATGATCTCCAAATGCTTCTGCAATCAAACAAACTATCTTGCAAAGGAATTGACCTAGGGGAATTTCACAGAGAAACAACGGAGAAAACCAGAGAAAAATGCAAAAGAAATAAATAAAAGCGAAAAACGTTGCCAGAAGTTGTAGACAATGCCCTGAATTCATTCTTGGTGAAAACCTTAATGAGATGAGTGAATACTTGGCATGCAAAACTTCAACAGGATTCAACTAGAGCACAATTTACTTCAAACGAGGCATTATTTATTCAATAAATAATTAAATAAAAATTTCCCGCAGACAAAACTTGGCGGAAGGATAAAATGAGTTTCGACATCTGGGTATTTGTCGAAATTGGCTCATATGATTCACTAGGAATATCTTAACATAATACAGACATCTTGCGCAATATAAACACAAAAAGACCCGTTATTTTAAAAGAACGATTTTTTTTTAAATGGGTAGTCCCAGTTTCAATGTGAAATCTAGGGACACCAGTCTTTAGGTGTGGGATTTCGTCGATGGCATTCACATATTGAGAATTGAGATAATTTTTGTCATAATGCTCTTCATGGTTCCCACAAAATTCTTCATGGGTGCATTTTCAAGATTCATGAGATGGTTTTGATGGCTTTAACAAAGTGATCGATATTGGTCATAGCACTCTTTAATGATTGCATCATAATTAAAATTAACTAACATGAGGTCGTACGAAATATTTTTTAGTTCATGACAGTTTTCATAATAATGTCCAATGTAAGCATGTTACCAATGGAGTTTGTTAGGCTCATACCATAAAGGCACGAATTTGTTAGAATCAAGATCGGTAATCTAGGTGTTGGCATTGTTAGCTTGAGTTCTTGGTTACTCAAGGGTAGGTGGTGTGGCAAGTAGTGTTGGTACTACTTAGATCTTAATTGTTTGAAGGAGAAGGCTTGACTGATTTAACTTTGGGAAGAGGTTTTTGTGATGAATTAAAAGCATTGGTTTTGTTTTGAAGGTAGCTTTGGTTGGTTTTTGAGGTTCAAATCACTTCATAAGATAGTCTTTCTTTATAGCATGTTCAAGGGCTTCCACCAATGTGGCAGGGGAACAAGATCGTATATTATATTGTAGCTTGGGATTTAAGGTTGTAAGGAAGATGTGAAAGAGCTTTTGATCATCTATGTTGTGCTTGGCTTAGCTTTCCAAGGATTTTCATTGGCTAGTTGTTTTCTGTTGATAAATTTTTATATAAGCGTTTTACGAGAGGCTTGTTTTGTTGAAATTCCTTTAATCAAAGTGTTGACCATTCTAAAACATCACCCATTAGGCTTTTTTCTAATAGTTTGGTGGTTGTAAGTGTTTGTTTTTATCCATTCTATGTAGAGGTTTCCAATGTTTTTAAGATGAATGGTAGGATCGGTAGATTGGCCATAAGAGATGGTTGGAGAGATTCTTCCAATGTCCATGGAAGAGATGGAAGGGGCTAAATGGTCATTTTGTAATGTTCGAAGAACCTTGTTGCAGATTGGAGGTTGAGGGATTGGGTTCCCATGAGCATCTAAAAGCAAAGGAGGGGAAGGACACTTGTTGAATGTTATGGACAATCTCTCACAAGGTGCTACGAACCAGCCCAAACCCTACTCTCAACATGCCCCTTAAGGCACACACTTAGGGGATTAATGCATCAACATCATGCAAAGAAAATTCGTTAGTAAGTGAAAAATAAGGTGTACACAAGGGCCTTCCATAGTATACACTCGAATAATAATGTGGTCAATATGTTGTTATATTTATGAGCATAATATTAATTCTTCTCAATATAGATTTCAACTTTTGGCCTCCTTTTGATCAACCATTAATACCACCAATAATGGTTGGATTTGAAATATAGAGGAGCCAAACACGCATTGATCCAAAATAAATGCCATAATTCAAAATTTTGTTTCATCTAACTTATCTAAGTTGAGTGTTATATCTCTAAAAATTATTATGGTCTATACTTTGAAGATAGACCATAATAATTTACAATTAAAGTCAGTATGAATGAAGCTCCATTTTAATCCTCCCACCTTGTACATATCACCACTATTAGATGATAGGGTGAAACTCAATCAGTAACTACCATATTTGGTTAAGTAAATGCTAGAAGTGTAATTCTAGGGTTGCATTCAATTGGCTAATGTCAAACTAAAGATTTGCCATTTCATGCTCCATTCAAAGCTTGAGGTATCCTATTTCCTAATTCAATTTTTCAACTTGGGTAAGAACATTGTTGACATGATTGTTGTGGTAATCCAAAGCTTACATGAAAGCCTTGCCAATAACTGAATCCAACTTTTCTTCCAATTGTGACTAGATGGCAGAAATCCGCTGTTTAGAAACCAGATTGGCCAATATTTTGCCCTATCTTCGATGCCTCTAAAGGCCACTAAGCTGCTCCCTTTTTGGGGATCCGATTTACCAACACTCATTTTGAGAGGTATTTTTAGAAAGAATTGAATCACATTCTTAAATATAGGCATTAAAGTTTGAACGGGTTGGGATTTCAAACCTAGAATTAGGGCACAAGTTTAGGATTTCAAATTTTAGGTTTTATATCCTAAGTTAAGAAAGTTGGGGAATATGATGAGATTATCAATCCAAGCAATAAAGAATCCTCATGTTTGGAAAGATGCTTGACTTGAAAGAAATTGATGCCAACAAGAGAGATCAAAAAGAAATTGAGTCTTGACTAATAAAATAGACAATGGTACAAACCAAAATCGCTCACTAAAGTGAATGATTAACAAATACTAAGTGAGTAGAAATGCATGTCTTCCTAAATTTATCAACCTAGATACATCATCTAACTTCTTTAAACCTTGACATTAACCAATATCTTCACTCTAATAATACTTGTAAGGAAATTTCTTATAATAATCATTTAGATATAGTAATCACCAATACGACTGCAATGCCACCTAAAGGAGGCAACCTCCCAATAAACTAGTTCAATAGTGAGACATGATTATCAAATGATGATAAAAGTCTTGTATATAAAAAACCACTTAATAAAACTGCGGTAAAGTAGAGTAATCGATGGCCTCTAGAGTTGACTTGACCCCAACCCAAGTAACATGACTGATCCTAACTAAACTAGGGTTATACACACCACCAATGGATTGCTCAATAACTGAACCACAATAAAGAAGATATTAACATGAATAAGTGTTATGTGGAGAACATGACAACCACAAGTTAATACTCATCGTACATGAAAAAAACTCCAATGAACACCAAGGTAAAGATTTATTTTTCCAACATATGTTCTTTAGTTACTACATTTCTTGTAATTAAGGCTTGTCTACCCTAACCTTTATTCAATAAACATAACATTAAGCCTTGATGGTCTGAATCAAAAACAAGAACGACATAGTCATAGGTTATACCTAAAATAGATTGCAAACATAATGCACAATCTATGATGGAAAACGATTCTATATTTTTCTCCAAATTCACAATAAACAAGAATCTAGCAAACTAACAAATGCCGTGATTATATTCCCTAAAGTACCATTAAGATTTTTGCGTTCAGTAATACTCCTAAATCTAGCAATGACATTACCGAGCAAACATAATGTCACTTAAATTATTACAAACATGAATAATGACGAGAAAATAAGCATAACCAGTTATTTCCCATACATAAAAATATAACAAAAGTGTTAAAGCATAGAGATTGGGAGATTTTAAAAAAGATAGAAAGATGGTCACCTAGATCTAACAACTTGTTTCGTGCTGCATTTCGTAAAGAAGACAAGCAAGTTTTCCCACTATATTTTTGGTGCTTACATTGTATCCCTGCATAATCATAGTGAACAAAAAGACAAAAATTATAACCAAATACCATGTCCTTGCCAAAACTAGCTGATAGAACAAATTGCAAAAATTACCTTGTACTTCAATATTTGCTTATTGAGTTTTTCCAAAAGTTTAGTGATCAATCTACCAGACCACGGGTTGAAACTTCGTTTCCCGTATACTTTACCACCACTATTAATCTACGAGACATAAAAATTGAATTTTAAATTAGTAAGATTTTGAATAAGGTCCATCATAGAACTGATGCTTCCAATCCTTAAACATCATTTCTTGTTTATTTATATTGCAGAAGATATAAAAGAAACAAAATTCATCCTTGAAAAGCTGTGTCATTACTTATAAATGATAATAAATGTTTCATACATAAACAGCAGTACCAGTTCTATTATTAGTCATGGTTTTAAACTGTTCCTCAAAGTTTGCAAATATACATTTAAGTTGACATCCTTGAAATGTTTCTATTAAAGAATCGTCAAAACTTCTACAATCAATCTTTTGATAACATTAATCAAGAAGTCCATTTACTTACAAATAAAAATGAATTAGTTTTGGGTACAAAACTTTACTATAATCAAACTTTAAAGGGATTTGCACTTTTCAACAAATGGAGTTGAAAAAAACAGTGGCAAAATAGCATTTTTAACTTTACAAAATCAAGGTCATTCAAGTAAATTTTAGGGGCTACTTAAACATAAGAAGAAAAGCAATGCAAAAATACAATGCAAAAAGCAATGCTATAGATGCAGATCTTTTAAGAGGGGATAGGTGCTCAACGAAAGCAACCAACCAAGTCATACAACCCCCTTGAATGACAGTCAGACATGCCAAGGTAAGGCGTGCCACAGAGAGCATAAGATGTTGACAGTTATACAGCAGAACGAGAAAAGAAATGGAAGGAAGCAAAAAGTTTGTGATCCGGGAGGATCGGGCATTCTGATCATCTCACGCTATAGGGGCAGTGCTCCTTGTCAAGCGCCATCTTTACCACTAGCTTCGGGATCATCCTAATCACACGGTCAAACTGCAATGTTCTAATTTGGTGTATCCAATACCACCCACCACTGACTGTGTCAGCCGTGTTCAGCAGACTTTCACAGTGATGTCTTCAAAACGAACAAAAAGAGTTTATGAACAAGCAAAGTGCAAAGCTGCTTTTTGGTGAATGCCAAGTCATCTGTCTTCTTCTCTTGCATTTAAGTGTGTACTAGCTGTTCATCCAATACGCATTATAGTAGAGTTTGGTGGATACATCTTACCTCTCTAATCATTGTACAAAACTTGCATTATATAATCTAGCATTACAGTTTTAGCATGCTTATTAGTGTTGTTGTCGCATCCTCTGCAGATGACACACTGAATCATTTCAATGTGTTGTCCCTCGGACCTCCACTAGGCCCCACGTCAGTTTTTATTGTATCAATACTGAATGAAGCCACCCATATTTCAATGTGAAGAGAAACGGTGTGTATATGATAAAAGCAGTAAGGCATAGATCAAAACGTTTACCAGTTAACCATAGCCCAACTCTATTGTATTACAAAAACATAATAAGAATCAAGAGTGATATATTAATACAGAAATTTTTGAGCATAAATGCACATTGTGGACTGTCACATACTGCTATTCATAAATTTTTAACAATTATTTGCAAAAAAAAAATTTATAATTCTATATATTATTTTATTAGTTGTCTCCCTGCTGTCCCGAAATTTTAGAAATTTTTTGCCATCCCGAGTCTTAGATAACTATGATATTAACTACGAAATTTCCTAACAACCCTTTTCTTCAAAGTGCTTCAAAAATGATTTGCAGCTATTGGTTACAAAGGAGAGTCCATCACCACCCCCTTTAGTTTGCTCAAAAACCCTATAAAAATAACAAAAGCTGATTTTAGACTCCTCATCTAAGTTTTCCCTTACAACCCTAAAAGAATTAGATATTACAATTTAAAATTACAAATATCGCGTCAATACTAACCAAAATATCACGACCATCCACCTTCATGTTCTTAGTGAAATCATCATGAGTGGATTCTTTGATGAAAGATGATGTCTTACCCACAAACAATTTTAGCTTCTTGGCAATTAATGCAACAAAACCATAGTCAATGGACTTCCCATAATCTTTTTACTTTACCACAATCTCCACTTTTTCATCCTCCATATTCATTTGTTAACCACTCTCGTACAATCCCTAAGACAACTTGTTTAGATGTTATAGACACAACCAATGTTATCAATTTCCCAATCTTGAAGCGCACCACCATAATTCATATAGAAACAATATCAAAACTCAAGACACAATAATTGGCATGGTTATTGCATTGCATCTAGTGTTAACATCTAAACCAAACTATCTAGCCACAACATCAACCTTGGTAACAAATCTTCCTGCCACAATGTCCTCAATATGGAATTAGCAAAATGAGAGTTATCCTCTATATTGTATGCTTGTATCAAAATGGATGGAATAACCTAGAGTAGAGTAGAGATCTCCTTCACTTCCAAACATCAATCGAGTGTCAACTATAGATAGTTGTCCTTAATCTCAACCCAGAGAGATCGAGGTGGAGACGGCATGTTTAGTGATTCACTATTCTTCACCCTGACTATGTAAAACCGCCTTCCCCCTTGACTTGCTTTTGTCGGTGCAAGGGCCACCTCTATCAATATAACCGCATTCACCTAATGAAGGAATGCAAGAGAAGACCTCAACCTTCTACGCATAGAATATAGAGTCCCATCGACACAAGGACTATATCTATATATATATATATAGTTGCACTCACCCAACGCACAGCAAGGGAATACCTAATCCCTAAGCATATCACGGTGTGTGCTACATCACATTGGCTTGCATCTCCTTAAAAAACTTCAATGCCCCATGGTAAACCTAATGCACTTGTGCAAGGTTCAACCCTTTCCACAGGTTTGTTTGGGGTAGTGTTGGTGATAAAATTTGTCGATAGGGAAAATTAGGTGTTTCCACCAACGTTCACGGGGCTACGCCCTCTGCATTGAATGGTGCAGCTCCCATTATTGAATGTAAACTAATCTAATCCTATCTATTTGTTGTGGGTTGGCCAAATAGGTGGGGTTCGCACATGAACACTCCAATGAACCTATGGAAAATTGCTTGTATGGGGTACAAGGGAGGAAATTACAGCGATGAGAGGGAAAGGAGAGAAATTAGGAAAGGAGGGTAATTGTTTGTGAGTAGGCCAATTGTAGAGTTCACACCCAATAATCGGAGTAGTTTGACATTCAATATAGAGGAAAGCAACAATGAAGCTATTAGTGAGACAAACAAAACCCACACAAACACACGTTCTTTGAGGCCTATTCATCGAAGATACAAAGCTCTTTTTTATCACTATGCTTGCAAAGTGCATAAAAGAGAGAAATAGAGGAACACATAGAAAAATGGGAATGGAAGAAATGTAGCTTTATTTCATGTGTTGGTGGTACAAAGCTCAACATCCAAATCACAATCCACAATTGCTACAACATAGATGCTATCAAAATCTAGCATTTTCAGGATCCTTTGGAATGGAGAAGCCATCCCAATTTATAGCCTTATGAATTGACCTTTCATCTCCCCCTACATGACTCTTCATGTTCCTATTCCACTTGTGACCTTTCAATTGCCCCTAGAAGAGACAAATTTAGTATCTCTCTTATAATTTTGAGAGAATACTTTTACAAATTACAAATATTGTCACTTAAGTGAATAAGACAAAATATCATGATTGCTTACAATGAAGAATTAGAAGAAAGGGAGAGAAGGGAAGAAGGGAAGGGGATTGATTGAACTTGTTGAAGAAGCTCCTTCGACGAAGAACTTGCTGACGATGACCATAGTCTCCTCCTTTTGCATGATGCACAAACACCTGGACCGCCGAATGAGTGTTTAGAAACATTGTTTCAAGACCTCCCAATGTGAGCTCGAGATGAACACGAACCTCACCCATGATGATGCATTCTTGATCTCACAATGAGAGTGAGGATCACTCTCTTATTCCTTAGGCTTTTACAATTTTCGTTCACGATGCTCAAACCTCTTTGATACTTGCACCCATGTTCTACACACTGTGCTGTAAGATTGCAAACTTTGCTTTTACTGCTATGAGAGATGTGAGCTCTTTCCTAGCTGGCCCCTAGCTCACCGAGCTCAAATCAACCAAGTCACTAAGAGATGATGACGAATCCACCTGTTGTGCCTTGTGATACTCTCCCTTGCTTCGAGGACACAATTGAGCTCAAGATGATGTTTCCAAGACCCTTATGGAGTTCTCATTTCTTTGTTTGAGCTATGAGGTCATCCTACAATCCCGTGGAGAGTCCAAAAGCGGAAAGATGAGTGAAAATGGAGCCATCTGCAACTTTCTACACCCAAAATGGAGACTTTC
Source organism: Taxus wallichiana var. yunnanensis (assembly GCA_018340775.1). Taxonomy (NCBI): domain Eukaryota; kingdom Viridiplantae; phylum Streptophyta; class Pinopsida; order Cupressales; family Taxaceae; genus Taxus; species Taxus wallichiana. The sequence goes on along the minus strand of CM031240.1, from coordinate 157,223,319 downwards.
TATTTTTAGCAAGTAAGACCAAGACCTGCTATTTTGGGACATATCACCTATTTTGCTCAAATCGACCTCTTGAACCTCTTAGTACATTTTAATTTCCTTTTGTTGATGATGCATTGCTATTTTAGCCACTTTCTATTTTTAGCAAGTGCTTTTTCAAACCTGCTATTTTGGGAAAATTGCCAATTTTGCCATGCCTTCTATTTTGCACCGTTTCTGACTTGTTCTAGGTGATCCAAACTTGCAATTTAGGGGACTTACTATTTTTAGCATGTGGAGGGCATAGCATATGCTATTTTTAGTAAGTGACAAAAATGACCTTGGTTTGCAACAAGAACATTATTTTTAGATTCGACTCTTCGTCGCAATCTCGTGCTCCAAATTTCGGTGTGTTTCACCTACAAGAATGCTTGGAAAACAAAAAAAGATTTTTTTCCCCGCACGAGGGTTTCAAATCCAAAGCTGCCATGGCAGCCATTAATGGAGTTATTGAGCTTCAAATATCATCGAGATGTTGTGGAAGAAAAATCATCTCAAACCTTGGTACGATCAACTCCTTCACTCGCCGGCAGTGAAAAATCTTCATTCTGGCAACCACGGATGCTCTAAGGGAAATTTGACATGGTGTCTGAAGAATTTGCAGGTTTAATGGAGGTTTTGCAGCAGCCTTCATGGAGTTCTGGAAGAAATATGAAGGGGCAGTGAGTTGTAATGGCTTTTATACATTCTTCCAATGACTCTTTTCTTACACGCACGTGAAGGGAAGAAGCACGGCTTAGAATTTTTGCAAATATTGGATTTTGAATCATCTTGGGCATGGGTGCATTTTTGAGTCGCAACTGTCCCAGGAGGGATAGTTGGTGCAAGAAAATGCACCCTCTTCTTAGCTTCGACAAGTGGCGAGCAAAGATTGCTGGCGAGAGAGAGAGAAGAAACACTCGAAAAGCTTCTGGGATGAAACTAGGTCACATGGAGGACTGGGCAAGGGTTGGGCTTGGGCACATTTTTGTGTCCCAACTGTCCCAAGGGCACGAGACAGGTTGGTGCGAAAATGCACCCTCACCGGTGAAGACAAGTGGCGAGATGGTGATTTGCGAGAGGCGGAGAGGAGAGGGGGCTGAAAATTGGCTTGAGCCTTCCCAGGGTCACATGGAGAATCAAGGGCCAACTTGGGCATGGGGCGCATTTTTGTGTCCCAACTATCCCAAGGGGACGGGACAATTGGTGCAAGAAAATGTGCCTCGCTAGTGAGGACAAGTGGCACTTCGTGATTTGACGATGGGGAGAGCTAAGAAAGAGTGAGAAGGGGCTTAATTGGCAAGTTTGAGCTTTGTCGAGGTCACATGATGATCCAAGGGCTATCTTGGGCATGGGCGCATTTTATGTCCCAACTGTCCCATAGGGACGGGACAGACGGGACACAAAATTACGCCATCACCTAACGATGACATGTGTCCACCTTCAAATTTGGTTGTCCTGAAAGTATACCTTGGGGGGAGGCTTAATGACGACGTTTCTGGAGCATCCATAGGTCATTTCGGGCACTTCTTTATATGAATTTGACTGCAAACAACATTTTGAGAAGAATGGGATGGGTCCCATGCTCTAATTATGCCTGTAACCCCTAAAAAATAGCCTTTTTCCTCTCGGACCACAAGTTGTGCTTGTTGAAAACAGATTGTGGGAAGAAGCACCAATATCTTGTGAAAAATCTGAAACTACCATCATTTAAAGCACTAAAATACCTTTTCAATGGTATCTTGTTAGACCTCCAACTCATTACGAGCTCTCGGAATCACTTCCCGAAACTCGGTACTATTTTGAACCGCAAGACTCCTTCACTTTCAAAACCCGCTTTCACTAAATTTGTCCCTAAACCTTCAAATCTTCCCTAAACTTTCCTAAATCACTTGCATATGCTCTCTTATCTTGTAATGTCCCCTTTTCCGAGGCATTACTAATATATCGGTTCATCTCTTTCATTTGCATTATAACCCCTTGGCATGCCTAGCACTACAAGTGGGAGTCTTATTTAGTCTTTAAATGTGCACATAGGTTAGTTACTCTTTATTATTTAATTAGAAAATAATAAAGTGCACATTAAGTGAGTCTTTTAATATTTTAATTAAGTTTTATTTGTTTTCCTCCAATAACCATTTTGAGCACTAACCATTTTCACAAACCTAACACCAACAATTCACTATAACCTAAAAATGGTCAATACTCTTTATTAAGTTTTATTTGAGCTCAAAATGGTTGCTCACTCATAAACCTAACACCAACAGCTCACTATAACCCCTTCACTTGTCACAACAATTGACATGAAGAAGTACTTTGGCACTTATGACAAATCTCGCCATATAGAACAAGTAGGAGGCCCTAATAAGACATTACTCCAACTATTCGTGTCCTAGTCATAGGACAATCCAATTAGGTAAGGCCTTCTATATGACAATCTACACATCATAAACCATGCTTCTTCTCACGTTTGCATGGTATTGGTAATTCTTTCTAGCTTAGCATGACTTCCCTAACCTACAATTCTAGGCAATACACACTAATTCTAGACTCGGCATGGCTTCGATGCATCTTTCTATGTTCAAATGTGCATTGAACTAGCTTGTGCCAAAGGTGATTAGGTAGCCTACCAATGAACCACTCCTACAAGAAATATGCATCTAAGTTATAAGAAACTTTGTCGACATATCCTCAAACCTTTCACCATATGATCTTTGCACAAACTCACTTTAGTATTGTTGGATCTTCTTCAATACATCAATATTCTAAAGCTCAAGCTCGAGGTATTCAAATTCATTTTAATAGTCTCTCCTAATTTCCTCTAGATTTTTGCACCCTCATATGGGTTCGAAATTGGCATACTAAACTTGGTCGTGCCCCTTGAATGTTGCCTCGAGGAATCAAATCTTTCCTCATTGTATCTCGCATGATTTTGGCCTCTAAACAATCTCGCATGCTTGCAATAACATTTCGCATCATCTATACCACTAAAAGATCTTCACCGATAACTATGAAGAATCATAGATCATAGTTGTCACTAGTCCTCGTGCCCCTCAAACTTCACAATCCGTTGGATCCACCACTCTAAGTGCACTACCTTCTCAAGCTCCACCTCCGTCACAAGATGAACTACCTCCACCCAAGCTATTACCACAAGTACCTACGCCATTGCAGACTGCATCCTCTAGGAAATATGGGATCTTCACCCTACCATACTAATTATATTTTTTAACTATGCATTACGATTGTGAGTGTTTTCCACTCTATCCACACAAGTTGTAACCTTTTCTACAAACTCATTTGTCTTGTCACACTATAATGAATTTCTCCGATGTTTGATTCTACCTATATGCAAAATCAAAAAACTCCTCTAATTGTCTCTCTTATTTATGAATAAAACCTACTACACTAACTTCAATTTTATCTACATTGAGCTTTTTAACTCCTAATTGATGTTCTACTAACTACCACAACTCATCTGAATCACTCAAAGATCTCAATCATGCAGATCCCACTTGAAGCTCTAACATAGGTAAGAAGTTGGATTGGTCTCCTTCAAATCTGGTCCCATATGTATCTTCATCATCATAGGTGGATCCCATACTACATCACTATCCTTTGTATGGCCAATTAGTTCTCTCACACTCGGCTTACACATTCTCTCTCAAAGATGCCAACTAGCACTCTTGACTAGATCTCTTCTCTTGGATGTGCTTTCCTTATGTGCAAGATCTTAGGGTCTTATGTTGCCCCTTAGATGTGGTTAAATGATACTCGCGTCGTTGAGCCCGCCTCTTATAGTGCATTATTTTGGGATCTAACTCCTTTTCATTATTATTCAAATCTAGACCAAATTCATTCTCTACCCCCAAATTCCTACCTCGTCCAAACCACATTGCACATTTAGGTGACTACTCCCTTCCAAGCCTTTCCACCTTTTTGTCAAAACAGCATTTTCATCTACAACATGAGCTTCTTCATAAGCTTTCTCCGAGGTGGGGTGAAGAAATTTGTCAATGCCTTATCCCTAGAGGTGTAAGTAATTATTGCGACCTCCAAAATGTAGCTCTCCATCGTTCCTTTCACAAATATGTTTAAGGCGTGTGTCCAAAAATTATCTTGGCTTCATCAACAACTCAATATTCCTATAAAATCATTTTGCCTTGATTGTGTCACGAAATCTCTTTGGCCATATCAAGATTCACTAAAATAGGTGACTAAGCAACTTGGTAAAGAACACCTCCTACATATAATCATACAAGTAATGCTCAAAGACTTTGGGTTCGAAATCAAAATGTGCCTCCAACCTTGCAAATCCCAACGTTTTCAAATCTATCATCAACATCATTATGTGTAACCCTTTTGAACATTCTACAACCATACGGCTCATTTACAATAGATTTTAGCCTTTCCCACACACAAATCTTCAAAAATACATCAACAACATGAAACCCTTGATGAATTCATGCAAAATAAATGCTTCAACAATAAATTACAGATCGTTGGAATTAATTATTGCTCAAAAACAACTAAACTTCAAAATTCCATATCTTCATAAATACTTGGAGATAAAATGCAAATGATAGCTCAAAATGACCACAAAAATGGTAGCTATCAAACAAAATTAGAATCAAATTTTTCCAACCATAGAAACCCATTGAAAAGTGATCCCGAAATCTCCAAATGGGTAGATCAAGCTGGAAATGAATGTGGCAGCCCCAAAAAGCATGCCCTAGCTGGAATGTGTGCCCTAGCACTGATAGAAACCCTTGTTCTGAAATTTTGAATTTTTGCTCCAATGTGACTCTGGATGAAGCCACCAATGCAACAAATGAGGTTTTCGTCCCCAAGTGTTGTGACTATTGAGGTTTTTGTCCCCAATAGGATCCAATGAGGGTTTTCATCCTCAAAGGGTGAAAATGAGAGCTCAATGCTCCAATTTCCAAAAGAGAAGTATATAATTCACAAGATGATCATTACAATGAGCCCCAACATTTGCTTTTATAGCCTTTTCTTTCCTTTCTTTGTGGAGCGCTCCATGTAGGCCTCTTTATTTCTTTTTAACATTTGCTTTTCCCTCTTAAAGAGGGACGACCTCTCCTTTTAGTTGACTGAAAATAATGAAAATAGGCTAAGGGTTTTTTTTTCTACTTTAGTATTTAAAAATACATTTTATTTTTAATAATAATATTATTAAGTTGTCCCAAAATGAAGAATTGATTGGGCCCAACTTAAAATATTATTAATTATTTTTAATTTAGAAAAGGGGACATTACAGTCCTCCCTCCCCAAATTTGCTTGCCCTCAAGCAAATGCAAGCTCTCATGCCCAAGTACCATCATGCCAAGGTGAAAGAATATGTTGTAGTGCTCCCATAATCTAGATCTCATGCCTGTCAAATGAATGAACTTTTGCCCAAACAAACTCAGACCCCCGCTGCCCTTTCTTCATTGAAGTCCTCTTCATCTTCAACTTCAAAAACAGCAGTAACAACTTCTTCCTTTGCATACTCAACTGTATAAAAAACCTTCCAAACTGCTTGTAATCTCAGTCATAGAGCAAGAAATTGATGAATAATCAGCAACTTGACAAGCTAATTCATGTCCCAATGTGGCATCCTCATTCTTCGTTCCATCCCTGTCAACTAAGGTGGAAGAACACTCCATATTCCCAAACAAATTGCAACTGAAATTAGGTGGGGCTGCTAGAAATGATGACAACAACATCAATGATGGTAGTTTGGCTCATGGCTGCCATAAAAACACTTCCTTTCTCACTTGGGGTAGATAACACCTCATTCCCCAACTCTTGATTGCATTCTTCACTCAATAGAAACTTGGAAAGGCAAACTTGAGCATCATGCAAAACTGATCCAAAGTCAAACACCTAGAGTTACCTTGTTGTAGTGGCCTCCTTGGCTGCCCAAAAGGTGGTCTAGGCTGCCCTCTTCCCGCTGTCCTAGGTTGGGTTGTACCTTCCTCAAAGCCTTTATGTTTCACTCCCAATCCAAGTATTGGAGGGACTCTATTTCTATGCAAAATGAAACCTTTTGCAATCACAAACTTGCCATCCTCCATTATGGCATCTTCATCTTCAGCTGCAGTCCCATATTCTTCACCATATGCTTGGATGGATAACAAATTCAGCTGCTCTTTCTTCTTTATTCTTGTGCCTACACAAAGAACAAACACATTAAAAGAAACAAGAGCTCTCAATATCATTTCTTCATGCCTCGTAGGTATGGAAGCTAGCTCTCTTCCATGGCTTGCAATCATCTCATATTCTCCACTCAAGTGATGGATATTCAAAAGTTCACCCAGGCTGTCCCAAACACAACTGTAACCATGTGTTTTGTCCCCAAAATCAGAAGGATAGTGGCTGGGATCCTTCTTATGACAACTGAAAACACATCAATGATGATAGTAGATTGGAAACCCTTCATCCTCATGGCTGGATACTCATCTCTGACTGTCAAAAAAATGGATAGGAAGCTGAAACTGTTGCAGACAACGAATGAAAAAAAGTACAACAGCTGTCAAATTGAAAGCCCTTCATGAATCTCCTAAAAAACAATGTAGTGGGGCCTGGGAATGAGTCATTATTGACTGAAAATGCTCTGAAAGATTGGAAACTATCCCTTCTCATGACTGTCCTCTTTTGTATGGCACCAAACAGAATGTTGGACAAGCTGGGAATGTCTATAACAACAATACAAAAACACAACATGACAGCATGCTTGAAATCCCACAAATCAACACTCCTACTACTCCAAATCCCAGCTGAGTTACAATGCTCAGAACAACAAGATAACAACCATCCCGCTCAATTTCAAACACAAAATTCATGAACTCAACTTCTACTTCTATTGGAGCACTCCCTCCAAGAGCTTTGCTTATCAATTAGGAATTCAAAATCCTTATAACATGACTGTTGTTTTGAAAATAAAATTGTAGGTTTTACCTCATTATGTGTTGCCCATATGTCTTGTCTTCTTCCAAAAGTTCTTCCCCTCTTCTTGGTTGTAGCAACTTGAGGAATCCCATTTGTCATGCTTGGAAGCACAACCTCTTGGTCATCAAGCTTGAACCTCAACTCCATGGTTTGGTAGTCTTGGATAAATTTACCCAAAGAGTGTAGCCATGGCACTCCAAGTACCAAATCTGTATCTTCATTACAATTCACATAGAAATCACCACTTACCATGTGCTTGCCCAAGGTGAGCTTGAGTTGTTGGAACCTCTTGGTGCAAGGGATGATGAGGCCATCTTGTAGCATCTCATCCTTCACAAGGGAGTTTGAATGCACAACAAACTCCATATGATTTCTCATAAAATTTCTTTCTAACCATATGCACAAAATGAAGCACTCACTAGCCATAGTAACATGGAACCCATTGAGGACTTCACCTTTTTGTAACTCAAAGGATCTATGTACCCTTTGCCACTTAGAGTGTTCTTCACTTTATCACCATTTCCACTATGTTGTCCATGATGACCACCAATTATACTATGAAGCATCAAACTTGACATAGGCTCATTCTTTTCAACAAGCTGCCCATGATGACACAAGTATGGCAGCGACATAGGAGGAGACCAAAAAACTGAAATGTGATTTTCAATATCATACCTTGGGTTGTCCTCAACTTGTCCATCTTCTTTTGCCGAATGAAGCTTGGTTGAGATCTCTTCATATTCAACTAGTGAAGCTCTTCCCACCTTGACTTCATCCATATTTTGTTGGCACATGCATGGAGCCTCTTCGTGGTTCTTGCCAAAGCCATGAACACCCTCAACTTGACTCTTATGAGCTTGTTTTGAAAATTCCAGCAAGTTGAGTATTCTCATTATCACCCAGAGATTGGGCTTCAACCACCAATTCCCCTCCACAATTTGGCACATCATATTTCCCTTCTTTCTTGGGCTCATGCTCCATGGTTTCTTCATCAAACACATGCCCCTTCACACTGTTGTCTTGAAAATCAGTCAATGGCTCATCCCTAGGAAGAGTGATAGGTACTTCTAGGGCTTCATGGGTTGCTCCCTCTCAATGCCCAACAACTTTCGATTGTTCTTTTTCTTCCTTGATCACAATGGAGGGATTCTTTCCCTCTAGGGATGGAACATCTTTCCCATTTTCCTTGGGCATAGCTTGGGGTTTAGACCTTGGTCCATTCCCATTTCACCTTTCTTCAACCCTATGAATTCAGCGAGTGACATGACATCATGAATCTCATCTAAAAGAGCCTTATACTCCTCATAAATGGTAGCAATGTTGTGGCCCACCAAATGTCGTGTCTCAATCTCTGAATGACTTCTTCTTTAAGGAGGAAGGTAGACTGAAATGGCCTAGTAACAACTCCAAAATTTAACCCTAAGGGCTGCCTCACACTATGAATTCTTGAAGAACTTCCTTCTCCATTGTGGTGTTGTGGCCCATGAAGATTTTGCAAAGTTAGGGCTAGCAATTCCATAGTACCTTCCAACCTCTCTTTCCCTTCAATGAGTCTATTCAACTTGGCCTTTTTGGAATCTCTGTGGCCCATGTTATCCCCTTCAAGTGGCTGCTTTGAATTCTTCTTTTAGAATGAAACCCTCAGGTTGGGAAGATCAAAGCTCTAATACCATTGTAATGTCCCTTTCGGGCTCAAATTTGAGGAATTTGGATTTTCCCCAAAACCCTAATAGAACATTGCTTGAAAATGATGTCAACCACATGTAGAAAACCTGATTTTTATAACAAAACTGATTTTATGTAAAAATTAGGGCAACGACTTGTTTTAAGTCCACAAAACCCTAAGCGACCTAGGTAAAATTCAGATTTTAGCCTTTCCCACACACAAATCTTCAAAAATACATCAACAACATGAAACCCTTGATGAATTCATGCAAAATAAATGCTTCAACAATAAATTACAGACTGTTGGAATTAATTATTGCTCAAAAACAGCTGAAACTTCAAAATTCCATATCTTCATAAATACTTGGAGATAAAATGCAAATGATAGCTCAAAATGACCACAAAAATGGCAGCTATCAAACAAAATTAGAATCAAATTTTTCCAACCATAAAACCCACTGAAAAGTGATCCCGAAATCTCCAAATGGGTAGATCAAGCTGGAAATGAATGTGGCAGCCCCAAAAAGCGTGCCCTAGCTGGAATGTGTGCCCTAGCACTGATAGAAACCCTTGTTTTGAAATTTTGAATTTTGAAGCTCAAATGTGACTCTCGAATGAAGCCACCAATGCAACAAATGAGGGTTTTCGTCCCCAAGTGTTGTGACTATTGAGGGTTTTCGTCCCCAATAGGATCCAATGAGGGTTTTCATCCTCAAAGGCTGAAAATGAGAGCTCAATGCTCCAATTTCCAAAAGAAAAGTATATAATTCACAAGATGATCCTTACAATGAGCCCCAACATTTGCTTTTATAGCCTTTTCTTTCCTTTCTTTGTGGAGCGCTCCATGTAGGCCTCTTTATTTCTTTCTTAAAGAGGGACTTAACATTTGTTTTCCCTAATTAAAATAGGAAAGGGTCTTTGTTCTACTTTACCTATTTAAAAATATTTTTATTTTAATAATAATATTATTAAGTTGTCCAAAATGAAATTGACCGGGCCAACTTAAAATATTATTAATTATTTTTAATTTAGACAGCTCACTTGAGGTTTACACTTTGAGGTTACTAGAACCTCTATCTATGAATCAAGATAACTATGGATATTGGAGAATCAAGATAGCTAAGGAGACTACATAAACCATTACAAGTACATCCATACATTCATGAACAATATATCCATATATTTGTAGGCCCTAAATTAACATCTACTACATCATGCAATAACAAATACAACATGACACATTAAACACCATGATTATGAAAATACTATTATGAAGCTCCTTAATCCAGGTTAACATGCAAATCTACCAGGGCCTCCGTTGCCCACAACAATGCTACCTCTCCAAATCCCTATAGAATAATGGAAGGGAACCTCATTCTATATCACATGTGTAAGAGGTATGTTTATAAAAACACATTACCCACCTACTTAGAACTAGTATAAATATCTTAAATACATTTACCTTAAATATGCCAAAAGATATCAATTTCAAGGTTCTTAACTTAAAGACAAAGATATTATTATTATATAATTGAATTTCCCAATAAAAAGAAAAAAACTAATAAGTGGTAGTCAAATAAACATCAAATTTAAGGTTGAAATTTTTTCAATTGACTTCGTCGAGCAAAAAGAAAATGCTTTTAAGTGACAATCAAATGAACATCAAATTTAGGGTAGAAATTGTCATCTGACAATCAAATGAATGTCAAATATAGTGTCAAAATTAAAAATTTCGCGGTCACACCATCACATCCCACCCCTTGCCGCTATTGTAGAACACCTCTCGGCAATTTTTTATTTTGGTAATAAGACATTTTTAAAATTAGGGTTTTTGTTCTTACCTCTTATTTCATCAATGCTTATTTTTAGCATTTCTTTCTCTCTCAACCTTTTTCGTTTCTTTTTGTTTTTTCTTTTTTGTCTGTATTTATTTGATTTCATTTGTTATTTGTTATTTATATTTATATGTTTAAAAAAAATTATAACTTAAGTCAATTCTATTTAATATAATTTTATTTTATTTTTTGTTGTCTGTACAAGAAAAATGAAACCACTTACAACATTACGGTCTTCTACCACCCCCCCAATGCCATTGTAGGAACGCATCTCAACATAATAATGCATCATAACTAGCTTACCAACATATGCCCCAACCATTAAATACTTAGCACAAGTATTGAAGTAGGAGTGCATGTTTGTGCGTAAGACGTGCGAATTGATCTAACCTTATCTACAAACATATGGACAACGGTATTTTTTAGGGCTATTTTTCATCAATCGTCCAATTTTGCCAAATTTTCACCAATTTAAAATTACCAATCAACAATTTTCTGAAAAAGCGATTTGCGAATTTTACTATAAAATGCAAATAAAGTTGTTAAAATCACTAAAATATGCATGTACTAGTACAAAATTTCACGTTTTTCCTTAGAAGTTGATGACCATACATATATTTCTGAATTTTCAATCAAGTATTCACCTACACTTATATACTTCTAAAAAAATCACATTCAAAGTAAAGAATATCATGATGCACAAATAATCCCACATATATATGAATGACCACTAACCCATAACATATATCTATGTAACGCACTACCCAAGGTACATGGTGCATATCACAAGGGGGGTCGGATGTCCTTTTTATAAGAATACACACCAAGATACAACATCATATATTAATATCAAAGGGTTGGCATATAAGCACCAACATCCCCCCACCACAACCTTGCAGTCCATCCTTAGAACACTTGGATCTCTATCAACAAACTACACATACACATGTGAAGACCCAACGTGTCACCTCGTCACCTCGTGCTAATTCACTAACACCTAAAAAAACATGTTGCATGCCCTGTCCACACTCACAAAGGTACCCCACTCTCACTATGTGGGTAATACTTCTCCTTGGGATCACAATGCCCTCTTGAACATTTCACATCCAAAACCCTAGATCACTAATATCTCAATCTTAGAACATTTTACATTCTAAAAACTAGATCACTAATATCTCAATCTTAGAACTCTATCAATCACCAAAGTTGGAGAAACTCCCGCACACATCAATAAATTACCATATCTCTCAAATAACCAAATCATTATATCGCCATTGTTAAACCTCATGCATTGGCACAAACGTCTCTATGCCAATTGCGATGTCTCCACATCACTACTCAATCTTACATGTATCTCATGCTTCCCTTTAACTCATTTGTACCTTCTTCCTCACATCACTTTTCTCTTGCGCAACTTCTCTCTCAACAACTAAACCATTAAAACCGTAATCGACATGCTCTATATGGTAGGTCAATCATATAAGAATTTTCGCAACAGGTTTTTGTGAAATTTGGGAAAATACTAACCTTGTAATCTAATGTCAATCATCATGCTCATAAGTCATCATCACTTTGTCATCATAGCTGATAATCCTATCCAATGTGGCATCATTAGAAAAATTATGCTCCTACACTCCTCTGCAACAACATCACCAATCATACCACCTCAAATAGTTCCAACTATATCAATGCCCTTAATAATAGTATTGGTTGATGTACATTCATTAAGAAGAACTACATATCATCATCTCGAAGACATGCGAGATGTGAGATGGAGGGATGTTATCCACTCCAACATAAATATATTGCACTTAACCATCTCAATCGAGTGGAAATCTCATAAATAGTAACTCACAAATATTCTTCACCCACAAATATTCTTCCCTTTCATAGTTTTATCATCAAAAATACCATAATTTGTCGTGTAGAGAAATTCCACAGAAAACAAGTGAAATCATGCCATACCCGCTATACGTCATAAAGCATGGTTCTAAAAAATCTTTTTCTATATTCCCTTTGGAGACTTACACATATTAACAATGCACCCACAATATAAATGCAAGTCTAGGGCCTTTTCTACACAAACCAAGGGTCCCACTTAACAAATAAAATGTATCACTACACAATGCATATTCATATGGCTGCACACCGAAGAAGGGTTCACCACAATCATTTTATTTTCTTCACCTTCTTCTTGTTCTTCTTTCCATATGAGCTTCAAATGCTTGTTGATACCACAGTTTCACATATAGCCATTTTCTTATCACACCATCTCACCTCTTACTTAATCCATTCCCACTTATCCTATAAAATTGATATCTAACCACAATGCCATTCACTTGCCTTCATACAGCACAAACTATAAACGGCCCATAGAAAATGGCATGGAAAGGAAATAGTGACACTATTAAAAAACATTGCACATTACCTCTTTCCTAATCATGCACTTATAGAAAAAAGAAAAGTCGCTATGAGGATGTGCACCGCCATGTCTTATTTGCATCAACGCCATATTTGTTTGGCCACGTGGATTAGCCTCCAACCAAAAGCCACTACACCTAAATACCTATGGCTGCATATGATGTGTCACACTTCTTTCAGTTAACCTTTCCTCTCCATATTATACATCCATGATGAAGAAATTAAAATGTTGATCTTGAAAATATGGATGCATGTATACTTTATCCTTATAATTTATTTTTTAATCTTTCAAGCAATGCACCTTGAAAATCACCACCAACACCTCTTATGCAGTTTATTCAGACTGAACAACTCCTTGACATGACACCACATGATATTTATCTTTCCAACCAGCGCCACATTTTCATTTCGTCCTTACTCACTTTTCACAATTTTTTCACATCTTATTTTCTCTTCCATGTGCACAGCGTGGCACATAACATGCTAGCCATATTGCTAATTAAGCCACTAATTTGTGCATGCAGTCTTATATTTCTTTCACCATTTGGCACATAAATCCAGCAGAAATCTTCCAAAATACAGAGTACCACCACAAAATACACCCAACTTGCCAATTATGAATCTTACACTTGAATAATCATGCCCAGATCCATGCACCATATATCTCCTTTCACCTTTCAATTAGCTTTCAGAGCTGTGCATATATATATATAGCTTCATGGCATTTGGATCCAATCTGGGCGACCATTCAAAATTCTTCTTCAGGTCTTCTAAATAGTACACAGAAATAGAACAATTCCACACCCTAATATGTGATTACAAATCTGTGGCATCCCTTTATCCTGCGCACACAATATTCCCCGAAAATTTTAGTCTGTATATGTACTAAAGGAAATATTGCGCCTCCAAAGATCTGTACAACTCTGCTCTTCAACTGCAGCTGCACTCAACTTTCATAAGGGTACCTCCTCAGCAAGCCAACATCAATAAACCACGATGCATTGAGTGTCACTAAGTCCAACAAGAGTAAATCTGTGCTAAATGGATCCATGCCAAGTGAAACCTCATACATGCCAGAAGAAACAGCAAAACATGTGTCAACATCAAATCTGCAAGCAAAACAATAATTCCAACAAAAAGGTCCAAACCCTAGCAGATTTGTACAGCCCAACCACTGCAATCACATCAATGATTTATCCACGCCATATAAAAAAATTAAAAGATCCCTTCAAATTTCCGCACTGGAGTGCAGGAAAAAAATTATATTTACACCAAACAATGTCAAATCTGTGCCAACAAATATAGAATTAGCACCAACAACAGCATGGACACCATGCCATATACACACATCCGCTGCTATATCCATGCATAAAACATCATATCTGCAGAAAAAATAATCATGTAAACCCCAAACAGTGTCTGATATGTGCCAACTCCTACCAGACTTGCACAGAAAAACATTATATCTGAAGCGCATCTAGCACCACTATGTGCCAAAATGATAGGAAGCTTGCACATCAATCCATAAGAATACCACACCAAAGTAATGGAGACCCCACACCCCCTAATCTTGAAGATATGCCACATAAAATCAAACCATGCATGGGTTCCTCAGATCCACATACGTAGAAATAACGAACCTAGTTCCACATAAGGACTCCCGGGATCCATGCAACCCAACAATCATTCCACCTACCACCCTCCACATCTGCATCTCCATAGCCACATGAAACACAAGATGAGGTACCATAACAGAATCAACATGTTAGCTTATTTTATCATTCCACAATTAAGACAAAAACCAACAAATAAAGACTGAATCATATGAGCCAATTTCGACAAATACCCAGATGTTGAAACTCATTTTATCCCTCTCACATGCCAAGTTTTGTAAATTTTTATTTAATTATTTATTAAATAAATAAAGCCCTGTTTGAAGTAAATTGTGCTCCGGTTGAACCTGTTGAAGTTTTGCATGCCAATATTCACACATCTCAATAGGATTTTCACCAGGAATGAATTGAGCATTATCTGCAACTTCTGGCAACGTTTTTCGCTTTTATTTATTTCTTTTGCGTTTTTCTCCGGTTTTCTCCATAGTTTGTCTTTAAATTCCCTTGGGTCCGTTCTTTGTTTTGTATAGTCTTGTTTAATTGCCTGGAGCATCTGGAGATCATTTACGGCCTCAGCACCAGAAGGAATCAGCCTCAGAAGGCAAACTTCTGACCAAAAAAGATGAAGTCATGCACAAAAAGCCTCTCCTAGGCAAGTCACACTTTTTGGAATGAATGGGTCTAAGCTGCAATGGGATTTTTGGTAGTGGCAGGCAGGCGGGAATTTCTTACCTACCTTGCAGGGTACTTTTTCCCATGAAGTCAAAGTCACTTAAGCTGCAATGGGAATATTAGAGGCGGCAGGCAGGCGAAATTTCTTACCTTGCCTTGCAGGGTAAAAATTCCCATTATAAAATAAAGAAAAATCACTTAAAGCACCGATGGGAATTTTACTGCTGAGAGCTAACTTTTTCCCACCAAAGAGATTTATTCACCCATGCAAGTCACACTTTATCAAAGGAAGCTATTTTTAATACAAGTCGCACTTTTTGGGAGATGTTTTAATTTGCTAGTGGGAATTTTGGCAGTGGCAGGCAGGCGGGAATTTCTTACCTGCCTTGCAGGGTAAAAATTCCCATTATGGAAGTCAAATAACTTAAGTTGAAGAGGGGATTTTTGGAGCTGCAGTGCAGGGTAGAAATTCCCATCAAAGTTGACTTCTTATTTTTAGAAATCACCCTTGCCAAAAAGTGTGACCCACCTTGGCATTAAACAATGAATTTAATGATATTTATTTATGGCTTTTTCACCTAATTTTGGCACCATGAATGGAAGAAAAGTCAATGCAAGAAGACAAGCCAAAGACAACTGAAGGATGCATGCTAAAAATAAATAAAATAAATTTATTTAAAAGCAACCAACAACATGCATAATTGGGCGCCCAATTTGGGTGAATAGACATGATTATTTATTAATTAAATTGCCAGAATAGGAAGGGCAATTATTAAAAATAGTATGTTGAGGGTTATATAAGCATGGGCTGCCATAATAAAGAAGCAATTAATTCTTTTTGCTAAGGATTGCAGCCCAGACAGTTTTTGGCGCCAAGGAAAGGAGGTTTTGTGCATCAAAGGTGTTTTTCATTGCCAGGAAGCTTCAGGTTTGGCGCCTAGGGTTGGAATAGCTTGATTTTTGCTATGATAATTATCTGCATGTTGGTATAAGTGCCCAGTGAATTTAAAAATATTTATGCTTGCTTTGCATGCAAGCAAAGCCTCAAATTTTAGGGCAGCAGGCTTTATATGCAGATTTTGGTGACAGAAATCAAGTATTCATGCTCTGGACTCCATCTTTGTCTGAAATAATTGCAGGTATTCATTACAGGTGTTCATACAAGTGAAAGGGAGTTCAAATCAATGTCAGGTACATTGAATATATCTTCTGAATCTGAAGAAATTGCTAGATCTGCACAAATTGATCCAGTTGCAAAGAATTCCGGCAGGATTAAAAGAAAAAGAACTCAGACAAAGATTGCTCAGACAAAGATTGCTCCAGCCATGATGAAGCGTGATGAAAGAGAAGGATCAACAGAATCATGCATAGCTTCTAGATTTGTTGATATCAATGACACAGACATAGGCCTTGAACCCATCTCGAAATAATTGAGATCCGGGCGAAAAGACATCTCTCATGCGGGCAATAAAAAGTAGTGGAATTATTCAAGCATCAATGTTTCCAGTCACAACTCAGTTGCCCGAATTTGTTATGGAGTGTGCAAGGTCATATCATCCTCTTTCCAGAACAATTCGGGATGTTGCGGGAAAGACAATAATCAGGTTGGATGCACAATTTATTAATTATTGTCTGAAGATTCCGACACGACCGGTGGTGATTGCAATTAGCATGTTGGATGTTGGCAACAGATGGGAGAAACACAAAGCAGATTGCGTGGGCATAATGAATAGCAGATATATGAAGAAGCCCAAGTCTCCATCAAAGTTCCCGAGGACTCTTCCGCGATCCAATTTGGTGCAGGAGGTGGATGATATTACTAAATTGCTTTGCAGGTTAAGTGGAGAAGCCAATACTCACAACTTCCGCTCATGGATGTATGCTTTCGTGAGGACCATTGAGATCAACAGAGCTGATTCGATAATCAATTGGGGAGATCATCAGTGACAACATCGGTGAGCAACTCCGGAGTGTGAGGCGGACGTACAACTTCAAAATGACTTCATACCTGGTATATGCAGCAACCTCGCAGGGTATATTTTCCAAGCTGGATAGACGGGGCATACTGGCGAAAGATCCTATTTTTGAGTGCTTCCCACAGTTGACAGTTCCTGAATGCCACAAAGATTACAAGGTGGTCAACGATGGGTTCTTCTATGGATTCATCTGCAAATTAAATAGTGATCTGAAGACCAGCAGGGTAAGCAAAGAAGCTTGGGAAGTTGTATCCCAACATGGTTGTATTTTCATCCAGTTTGCAGACTTCACGTATCTCAGGGTAACCGGCTTTTCGGGAGAACCAGTTAAGTTGCCGAGGTATCCAAGCGACAAGTGGGTCATCATGGAGTTGTGCAGACAACTCGTGGAGATGCATGACTTACAATCAAAGCGGCACAAGTCTACGGGTTTCTTTCCGGTCACAGTGGGTTATTACAATTGCCAGAGCATCCACAAAGCTAGAGGAATCGAAGCTGAAATGTTTTCTAATATGAGCATGAGTTCTTCCCAGCACGGCTGAACTTTGATCCATATGGGGTAGCGAAGAAGACAATCTCCCAGAATACTCACATGTACCTTCGTTGGAAGACTTCTGGATGAAGTGCAAAAATGAGTATGAAGTTAGAAAGAAAGACTTCAGCAGGTTATCGGCGCAACAAGTGTCTGATTATGGTTTAGCACGGATACCTGCAGATCTCGCGATGATGGGCATGTGATACTTGACTCATATCATCAGATGGGAGGGGATAGAGCTGCTCTTCAAGAAAACATTGGTGGCTTGCCAGACGATTGAGGAAAGATCTTCCGCAGTTCTGGTTAACACTTCAAACTGGTTGTTGACAAAGGGGTATTGCCTGGATGAAGCTTTGATGAATCAGATCACAAGTAACTTTACCATGCAGGAGACTCCAACAAAAGAAAGCACGAAGGTGAAAGTAGCAGAAGGCGGAGAAAACTTAAAGTTCACAAGAAGTCTCACGCGCAAGAGAAGGCCAAATCTACAACTATCGTGCTAGTTCCAACTTCTCGGCATCAACTCATAGCACTTCGGCAGCCCCGGAACCCCAGAGAGATCTTGTTGTTCCTCCGTTGAATCCAGCGTCATTTGTATTTTCTCCTCAACCACTCAGATCTTCACCTCTCCATGCGGAGAAGTTGAAAGCACAGATGGCGGAGTTTGAAAAAGCATTGTCTTTGGACAATTCAGAGGGTGGCAATCACAACACGGTGGCAAATTTGGATAGAGCAGAATCAGAGCATGAGATGGTGGTGCACTCGGTGACTTCTCATTCCCGAGAAGCAACTTTTCATCATGGTTGGCTTTGCAGACAATCCCAGAAGCTAGAGAGGAGATCAACCTGGAGGAACACGACTTTCAGTTGCTCCTGAGTTTGGGCGGAAGAGATAGAAGACCTAAAGTTGCCAAAATAACTTCTAGGTTGATTATTGAAGAATCAGGACAAAAGTTCGTTGAGTTATCGGTTCCAGCAGAAGGAAAGCACAAGGGAGAGCTCACGGCGGTGATATAGCAGTGACCAAAGTGCCAATAGGTCAAACTACCACAGAAGGATTAAAGCAGGATACACAGACACTAATGAACGCTTTATTCCTTAAGCTTGACAAAGAGAAGGTTGAGAAAGCCAAGCTTCAAAAGCAGGTTTCCCAGCTATGTGAGATCATTGCTAAGGTTGCCAAACCTTCCTCTCAGCCCATTCTAGCACATGAGCAGGTGAGTAATCATCTGATTAAAGAGGTGGAAGATGCAGGGGACCAGGTCAAAGCTATTGCTCAATGGAAAGAGCAAATCATTCACCAAGCTTCAGAGCAGTTCGAAAGAATACCAAGCTTTGAATTGGAGAATATGCACAGGGCAATATCTCAGCTAAAGGAACTAATGACACAGATAGAAGATGAGAACATAGTTGTTGAAAGTCATCTGGATACTTTAGCTAAGATACACTCGTTGCCAGAGGATGTGCTAATTGCAGAGCAAATTGTACCTGGTGGATTGATGGAAAGGGGAAGCAATTAGAAATTTCAGTTTCCTTCCGCGTAGAGATCCTCAAGCTTATGTTGAAAAGGATGCAATTGCTGGAAAATAAGATGGGAGAAGTGTCGGAGAGCATCCCAGATGAATTACCTACTTCCCATGAGGAATTTATTCTGGTTGTGCGGAAAGAAATTGATGAAGCCACCATACCTTTCACGATGGATTCAATTGGCAGACTCATAAAGCTTCAGGCAAATGTTGAGGGATATGGGCCTGGTTTAGAGAAGGTAAAGGCTAACACTTGCTTGCTTTGTCCAGAGGGTTGTTGCAGTTTAGAACCGAGAGAGAGGCTATTGTTAAAACAGATGGGAAGATGTTGAATTACATGTTTGACAAGTATATTCAATATCAGAACAAAAAGAAAGTGTAGGTGTTACAATTGGCAGATCTTCTTTCTTCTCTTATTTCTTATGTTCCCGGATGAAAATGTAAGATTAAAGTTATTGGTTTAAAAACCATTACTTTAAGTTATTTGGAAAGATTCTTTAAGATAGGTGACAGATGTGCACAATTTTGGCTTAAACTCCTGATGCATGTCACTAAGAGAGGAATTCTAGGAAGATGATTGCCAAATGTTCCCTTTACTACTTCTTCATGTTCTAGTTCAGTTGTAGTTTCCCATTTGTAATTTCCCCTCTACACACTATAAGTAGAGGAAGAACCTACGGGTTAAAGGATCGGAATTTGTAATCAACATTCTTGTGTTCCAGACTTTGAGCTGAAACCCTTGATAGCTTTTTGAAAGCGGAGGAATAGAGAAGAGGCAGATTTCGGAGAACTTTGTGTCAACGGTGCATTCGTTTCTTATTTCTTTTTAGATCTCTGCATAAACTTTGTGTTGTCTTAGATCTAGATCTGAAACTTTCCTTTGCTTCAAATTCTGCATTTTAAGATCTATTTGTTTCATCTATGTGCATGTGATCAACTCTGTCAACTATTGGTTAGGTTGCACATCTCCTTTCCTTTCTTCTCGTATTTAATTATTTCCCTTTCTGCACATATTGCTTACAGTTGCTTACTTGCTGCAAAATTGCCTAGTTATGGTCCATGAGCTACGCAATTAAAGTAAGCTATTTTTCATAGATACTAGGAAATATAATTCAATAATGCATCACAGCTAACATACCAGTGCCATGCCCCACCATTAAATGCATAGCATAGTCTTGAGGTACATGTACATGTATGTGCACATGACATGTGAACCCAAGTAACCTTACCTACCAGCATATGCACAACACAAGTATTTTTGGGGCTATTTTTTTGTCAATTGGCTGATTTTGACAACTTTGCAAAATTTTAAATTCTCTAATCAACAAATTTTTGAACCATATCCAAAAGGATCAAATGTCCTTTTTATAGTAACACACCAAGGTGTGGCATCATAAAGTACATTAAAATCAAAAGGGTTGGCATATGGCGCCACTATTCCCCACCACAATCTTACTCATTCCATCCTTACAAAGACATAGATATCTCAATCAACAAATTGCACATGCACATGTGAAGACTCATCGTGCCACCTCATCACCTCGTGATATCATTGTGCTAAATCACTAACACCTGAAAAAGGCATGTTGCATGCCCTATCCACGCCGCGAAGGCCTCACACTCTCACTATGTGGTCAATACTTCTCCATTGGGCTCACAAGGCCCTCTTAAACACAACTTGCATCCTAAAACACGGATCTCTAATATCTCAATCGTGGAACTTTATCAATCACCAATGTTCGAGAAGCTCACACACACATCAACAAATCACCAAATCATTGTATCCTCATCACTCAACCTTACGCCAACATCTCTATGTCAATGCAAATGTCTCCACGTCACTTTTCAACCTTATATGTATCTCATGTTTCTCTTTCACTCATTTGTGCCTTCTTCCTCACATTACTTTCCTCTTGTGCAACTTCTCTCTCTCAACAAAAGAAACATAGAAATTGTGATGCACATGCTCTATATGGTAGGTCAATCACGTAAGAAAAAAGATATCATGAAACCATCCTAATCTTTGCAAGGAGTTTTTGAAATTTGAGAAAATACCAACCTTATAATCCAACGTCACGCATCATGCTCATGAGTCATCATCATTGTCAAGTATAGTTGTTAATCCTATCTAATGTGGCACCATTAGATAAAATTATGTCCTACTACACTCTTCTCAAACACACCACCAATCGTGCCACCTAAAATATTTCCACCAAAATCGGTGCCTCTAAAACTAGTAATCGCTCGATGTAGCACTCATTAGGAACTAGATTTTCATCCTCCTTGAAATATCTCCTTGCTAATGGCACTAATATCTCCTTAGTAATGAGGTCATTCTATAGACATGCCACAAGTTGTTTTAGTTCTTGAACTCTCGATCCAAGATTCAAGAAGATTGAAATTTGAATTTGGCATCGTTTATGCAATAGTTTTATTTGATGATCAAGAACAATAAGGGCATCAACAACAAGGAGCTGGATTTTCTAAGTTGTCCTCAACTTGGATGTGGAAATAACTCTACTCCTTGGATCCGTACTTTGGTTTGATCATTGACACTTTGCAACATCCCACAATAATCAGTCGAGCACCTTTCCTTAACTGCAATTTGGGAGATGGGTAAATGTACAAACTCATTCATCTTTGCACTCCCACCCAAACTCTTATTGACAGCTTCTACTTGAGGAGGATCAATTGTTCTCATATGGAGGACATTTTGGCCTATAGAAGTCAAAAGACTTTCAAAACTTGCAAACTAATTTTACGAGCCTTCTATGCAAAAGCAAGTTAAGCATTTCATTCATCAGTTCTCACTTTTAAGCAAGTCCAAGCCTTCTAGTCAAAAACTTGGATTGAAGTGGCCATTCTCAATACCTACACAACCATGGTAATCAATTTCCATGGATTTAATTAATGGCCTACCCACAACCCATCGTCAACATAACTGCATATTTGTGGCAGTGAAAAGAAAATAGCAGTTTTATGCCTTGCACTAATACAATTGATGCTCCACAAGTCACCAACTTGTTTTTCAAACATGTTTGAAACAATTTTGACTACCACTCAAAATTAACTCTTGCTTTTGAGTCGCTTTTGAAATCATTATCAAAGCTTCTTGGCTCGCAGCTCTCCTCTTCCGTTCATCAACAAATTGATGGGCAAATCGAGGTTGTCAATCACACTTTAGTCCGTGCTCTCTACATCTATCAACGGCATGAACAAGTTGTCGGACAACTATTGTATATCCTTTAGCATAGTTCCAACCATGCTACTTGTGTTTCTACAAGGCATTCTCCTTTTGAAGTATGATATGGCTTCCATTCATTGGCCCGTCATGAGATTCTATTTGCTTTTTCATCTCCAACTACATCCCCACCAACAAAAGGAGCAAGACAAGGTTTCTTCCTTATGCAAAATTTGGCCCAATTTCATGCCAAAATTCCAGATATCTTTTATAGCATAATCAGGCCAGATTCAAGGGGCTACATGAGTGTCTTCCAATACCTCACTTTGTTCAAGTTGGTGATCATTCACTTGGATAAGCAAAGGTTTCACAACCAACAACACCACAAGTTGAGACCATTGCAAGTTGTACACAATTCTCCAAGATGTGGGTCCCAATGCTTTTGCTTGGATCTCCTAGTCAACTCGACTTTCATGATATAGTTAATGTGAGCCAACTCTCCATCAATATCCTATTAGTTGATGAGAAATAGTCACATGCAATAGTTCTATTTTTAGAAAGTCAGCCATAATCACATCTAGGTCTTTTGATCAAATGTATATATTTTTATCTTTTCATCACGTGTATAGTCTCACATGTATTATTTTAGTTTTAAATGTCAGCAAGCTCTCGTGTGTGTGTGTGTATAATGAGGTACGAGGACAACTATGTCAATACTTGTATCTTGATAATTGTTGTTACAATTATCTTCCTTAGCTCATATGATTGGTAGAGATGTGGTAGTCAACTATAGAATATGTTGAGGGAACAGTTCTAGTCCAAGTGCATAATCACTTGCAAGCAACTTGTGCAATGAAATCAATGCACAAGGGAAAATCTCTTAGAATTTGATTGCTCAATTGTACTAGACCGGTTTTTTAACACCTACACCTATATCCTACCAAAATATCTAATCTAGAGTCTAGAACACAAGGATTTGCACAAACTTTGTTTGAAGTATACACATTAGAGATGCAATATGAGATCATATTTGAAATGACTGTTGTCACTTGTATCCATATTATATGATTCTATGTGCTATTAACTAAAAAAATATGTAAGTTACTTTTAAATATAATATCTATGACAAACGTTTCTTGAAAATGACTGGATCTGTTTATGTAAAGGTGAAACGCCTGTATCATGAGTCGTTGGTAAGAATGAATGAAATCTGACTAATACTTTTGAATGTCAAAGTGGAATCGCAAAACAGTAAGTTACAATACATAAATATCGCATATTCAACTTCCATTAAATTTAGATATTTTTCATTGTGGGATTTTTAATCATGTGTGATCAAATTATTCATATTGACCAATTTTCCATGAGTATCATTATTCCTTAAGCCTATTTTAACATAGAATTTACACATCATTTGGACAAAAATTTGTACTACAACTTTACATTAAATTTGCAAGGAAATTTCAAATAATTAATTTCTAATCTTGGCACCTTTTTCATCAGGAAGTGGTATCATTTTTATATCAATATGGAACTGGAAAAAAAAACTAAAACTGCAGTGGAAATACTACACAGTGACACTGACCGGTACTAAAGTCTATTACCCAGTCAATCGATATCATTAAATATTCTAGAAGCATATTTGAAAGGGCATATTAGATGAATATTATATTTCATAGGGTCTTTATCTTAGTGCAATGATAAGTGTTAATTTTGGCTCCTTAAATTGGCTACTTATCTATGGATGTTTATAAAAGTTATTCTGAAAAGAAAGATACACAATGTCGGGCACACTGTTTTGGTCTACAAGGTAGCTTATAACATAGGAGACCACCTTGTACTTTCAATATGCAGGAGGCGGCTAACTATACTTCAAATACGAGGTATGCATACCCTACACTCTATAGTATATAAACTTGCGATGTGCCTTTCCAGACAAATTCTTCATCATTAGGCCAACTGCAAGCTCCCTCAAAGAGGGTTTTTGTTTAGTTAGCAGAAATCATTGATTGCACTTGTAGGAGGATGTTAGCATCAGAAGAATTAGGGCCTTGATTATCTTGAAATGAGAAAAAGGAGTGTGCACTGAAATTACAACAATAGCAATGTGCCAGTGCAGGCGTACCGTTTTAACAGAGGGATCTGCTATTTCGAGCATTCGATTGATGAAATTGGTGTACATAGACTTCAACTTTGCAAGAGGTTGCGCTTTCCTGTGGTATGGCGTTGTATTTATAACTATTAAAACCCTAAACCTTTCACCTTAAAAATGGGCATAGTAATTAAGGGCGTGCGTACCTAGAGAGGCCCAATAGATATACTGCATTTGCTTCGCATAATTTCCTTTGGATTTCCAGATAAGTTGCGTAGGCCTCGTAGAACAAAGAGTGATAAATGTCAATGCCCTTGGCCTCCATAATTGAATAAATCTGCTCGAATTCCCCACAGCTATCTGCCTGACAACAATTTCATTTCAAAACAATATAAATAAACCCAGGTTACTGTCAGTGCATATGTATCTGATGATATAGACAAACTTACATAAAGGATCCAAAGTTTTAAGTATTTTATATCAGTCTTGTACTTGTCCCCCTTAAAAAGCTTTGTGCAGCTTTCCAATAGCTGCTTCTTGGCATCTTCATCTTCGTCTCTTTCTTTTATACGCCTGCGCAGACATCTTTCAGCAAGTCCAACAAGCACACGCAGAGGGATAGGTATAGGGGTTAAAGAATTGAGGAGCTTACCTGAGCCAGGCCACCAGAGGATCATCTCCCTCGCTTGATGACATTTCCATTCCTTACAATGTCACACCTGCTTCCAACAGAGGAATGCACTCGGATTTCAGATGTGAGCGGATTTGTTAGCTTCCAGACTTCGACTGCGCCAAGTGCCGAGTGGGGTTTCAGACAGAGAGGGAAAGTCGGGCTTAGCTTTTGAATTTGAAATATCACATACAGGGTGTCCCAAACCTTTCATAACACGGTTAGCCTTTAGGTACCCTGGTGCCGTAGGCACCCTACATTATCTAGGCCAAACAAGCTATACAAAATGTATGGTTAATACCCCATTCTTTCTTGTCATTTTATTTATTTATTTTTTCAATGTTATGTTGAAAAATACATTGTATTATGGCAGGGGACTTATGTGACTTGGTAGCCTGTGTCGGATAAGCTTGAGTACTCATGCTCCACGTAGGTTCAAATCCCACTAAGTCCATATAAGGTGTGGGGCCCCGTCTTCGAGCAAATTGAAGCTCGCACCGCCCCCTGGTCAACGTTGATAGAAGTAGAGTTCCCCAAGCACACATTGCACGCACTATCTAATAAGACACGGGCCAATAAAATACACACACTATATTTTTCAGTTATGTTCGATGGAATAGGACTCCTAAATTTTCTTGATGGGTGTTGGACAAAGGTAGTTATTAGGGAGATGTCTCATTGAGAGGCGATTGATGTATAATTTAGGGAAAGGTGGTCTCATGCGACTACAAATTAAAGTTAATAGCCGATTAAGTTTAAAACGTAAATATATATGCCTAATCCGAATGATATAAAGCAAGTAAATGAATGACAAATTAGTACAAAGAATGAATATTCAAGCAACTAGGCAATAAATAATGAAATCTTAATTGCAAAGACAGAGTGGAGATCCTTAGTTAGTTCGCAGAGTTCTGGAGAAGGCATGGAGTTGGAAAACTAGAAAATGCGAAACACAGACCATCGCACTAGAGCACAAAAAATGCAGAACTGGAGGAACAAGTTAAACTGGGATGCCTGGAGAGGGACAGGCGCCGTGGGCGCCTGTAGACCTATCTCTGTGCACTGGTTCATGGAAATGCTCAAAAACCTCTTCTAAGGTGTCACAAGGTGTTTGTCTCTAGTCGCATTTCATAGCTCGAGGTCGCATGAAGATCGCCAAGGTCAATATAAACCTGCAATGAAGAATGAACCTACAAAACCCTCAAATAGACATTAAATCCGAAAAAAGAAAGATGCAAAATGAAGGATCGATTGTCATCAATTGTCACAATGTCTTTGAACTATCGATTGGGTGTTGCACTACATCTCGGACCTAATGTAGTTTTGTGTGTGTGCACAGAATTATGCCCTAGGTTGCTTTTATGTCGGTCGGAAATGGATAGCGAAAAAATAGCTAGATGTAGAATGTAGTAAATGTGTGCATGGAATATAATGAACTTCCCTCCTATGGAGTGTGATGTAGAAAACCAACCCTTGTGTCCCTTGTGATGGAGCTAGATGGATGCAATGGAGCTCTTAAATGCCTCGATGGATGCAACCTTAGGTGGTGATAGATAGTGCTTAGCGCTTGGTCATTTATCATGACCACATAACTTTATATTTATATGATTCCTTCGCTTGAATTTCGTAATTAATCGTGAAAAGGCCGACTACCAAAAAGATAAGATGCTCAAACAATTAAAAAGGACCCCAAAAGTGAGAGCAAAGTACAAAGGGGACAAGAGCACCTAGAGGGGATGACGACGCCTGGCATTGGCGTCCTGGCTAGGCGCTAGTGTCCAAGATGACAAATGCTGAAGAGTAAAAATACGAGACTTAGCAAGTAATAATGCAAGATTGAAAGTAACAACATAAAGCAAAGAAAGGTGGCCAAATACATGGGTTAATTAGTACTTTTCTTACTTAGGAATCATATGAATAGTAGTATGTGATCAAGACTAGATAATTACCCAAAGTGTGTGATTGTGTGTCTACATTTGCCCCCACTTTATATTGGTGAGCGGAAAGCTCAGTAACATAAAGTAGATAGAGATGTGTACCTGATAACCATGTAGATCGATCCAACAAAGCGTCTTTAAAGGACTAGACAAAACGTGGAATGATAAAAATGTGAAGCGCGGATGCTAAGAATGAGGAGGCGTAAAAAAGTGATGATGAAGATGAACCTAGGGCGGAAACACATGTGAAGATGTCATGGTGTACTTGTTATTGATGTTAATGTGTGTGATGTTGTTTGTTGTTGGCATTGGCTATCATTTCCCATACGAGACGGACTGCAAAAAAAAAGCCAACAAGTAGTCAAATATGCATGTATATGATCAAATTACGTAAAAAATGTGTAGGGAAATTACATTAAAATGTTGGAAATGTGAAAAAGGAACATGTGCACCTGATTCGTGATGAGAATAAGGGGTGTAGAAAGGATCATGTAGATGATGTCAACGCGTGAGTTTTTCGGATGATCTAACGTCAATGTAATGGAAGAAGCGTAAGGAGAATTGTTTGGTGTCATCCACCACACCGCAAATGGTGTGTATAAACACATGTGTTAAGGATTGTATACCTTGTAAAAGCCATCGTGTATGGATTTATGTAGACTATGTTGAACTACCAATCGTTGTATAATTGCCCCCTCGATCTCGGGCTTCCAAGAAAGGTTGTCATATTACCCCTGGTTTCAGACATCTAGGAAAGGTTGTTGTGCTAAGGACCTAAGTTTGATTCGACCCTCATGCGCCGAAAAATGTGTTGTATCGGTATCATGTTGTGTATAACATTGTATGGGGTGACTGATTCACCCAAATGATGCCCCCTCGTTTGGGGTGCATACGACATTGTTGAAGGAGTATGTGGCCCAAAGGAGGACCAACCATTGTCTTTGAAATTGTGCCCTACAAGGGGAAGGGCATGTTCTTGGTAGAAACCAAGGCACACGTAAATAAGTGGCTAGGAAAACAAGTGTTAGTACAAGCAAAGACAAACACTCATGTAAAAGACGAAATGTAATCTAAGCAGACAATATGTAAGCTAAGATGCAAGCAGATAATGTAAACAAGTAAAAGTTAATGTAGACCGCAAAAACGGGTTGCAAACATGGGACATCACTCACGATGTCGTAAGACAATCAAGGCCGTAATGGTCGTAAGCAATCGTGAGAGAATAAGCAAGACATAGGACAAAGCCTGCAAACAATGACAAGCAAAGGCAAACAAGCAATGTAACAAACAACTATGGAAGCAAATAGTCCTACATAACAAATGTTGCGCATGAAGCACCCCTTAAAGACGTTAGAAAGATAAAAAGTATGTCAAAGTGTGTATAGTCTGAGAAAATGGTGTGTTATGAGACAAAATGAAACAATAACACCTGTAGCGTATGAAATTGGATGCTCCCATGAAGTACTATAGGACTGGTAATAGGTATTGTGCCAAGCTTCCATGTTGTGTGTAATGGATCTGTATAATCTTCAATCACAACTAGAAAGCAAGCGAACACGCATGTGTGTATGGAAAAGGATAATGACATAAAATATCTATCTAGCATGTGTAATAAGATGAACATGTAAAAGCATAAGTAAGCAAGAGTAAATGCAACCAAGATATGCAGTATGTTGTGGATGAGATGGAATGTAATGCAATATGAATGATAGGGCCGCGTGCCCCCGAGTGGATGTGTATGCAATGAGTTTCATTTATTTATGCCCCCTCAACAATCAAGAATGAACCGTAAACGATAGTGCGTCATCGGGAAATGGTTTGAGTGATGTGTTGTATATAGAAAGGGTTTGATGAATTGAGTTCGGTGAGGTCTCTTCTAAATCGGGTGCGCTTCCTTCTTTAGTTTGATCTGCATCTCCCCTAAAGAGTGGTGAACTCCCTTAAGCTCATGGTACCTACATAGAAATAAATCCTGAAACTTGCGTAATAGATCAATGATCTTTGAAGCCTCCTTTTCGGATCAGTAATCCCCGATAGTAACCTCCTTAGGTACCGTATCTCGAGCCAATGTTAACCTTCTTCATTTTGAGAGGTTCATGGTAGGTGCACACTTGCTCATCAGCACTATTTGTTACCTTGCGTGTATCCACAATATGGTTAGCATCCAAGTTCTCCACTTCCTCGCCATCTATCACATAGACCAACTTTCCCTTCTCTTTCTCCATGCAGGCACACTCAAGTTGTAGTTCCTCTAGTTCCTCCACATCAAAACGCGCATCCAAATTAGGTTCTCCCAATAATTCAAAAATTCTATCCTCAGTCATGGCACTATCTCCCATAGTTAGGCATTGAACAACTCGTAACGCCTCATTCACTAATGGCTTAGTACTTTGATATTCAAAGGTTTGAATCAAGTCATCTGTTAACTCCTGCAAGTTCCCTGTCTGATGGCATAATTTTGAATGAACATACCATGCGCACGCACAACCCTGTAGTGTGGAATAAAACTTGTGCACCCAGAGGGAAGGGGGTAAAGCTCTCGCGCCTCCCATCCAAGTTCTCTCACAGTCTTGAACATGTTCGGAGGCAGGTACCCCTCCATCATAGCCACATATTTTAATAGGCGCGTTACTCCGGAAGAATCTAATAGAGAGTGCATTCCTCACCTCATGTCATTCTAGAAGATTGTCTTGGTGTGTTACCCACCATCGTGTTACGGTCCCGCGCAACATGTAGATAAGCATGCTTCACCTTTCGATCTCACATCTCCACTGGGCTTTCATGGCTTGTAGGAAAACATTAGGGTTGCCTTCCCCAGTGTAGCTCGATAACTGCTTTCCTTTCAAATGCCTAAGCAGGCACGTCTTCATCACCCTTGTAACAGAGCCTCACAATTGTTGCCCAATTAACTCATATGTCCCGTGCGCCCAATTGTCACATGCTACACTAGTGGTATCACTCATAGATTGAGCGTCTTCCCATTGAATAACTCCTTCTGTAGGGTATATCACCTCAGGGTCCCTGATAGCGCGCACATAGATTTTGTCAAGGGCTTCTTCTCCCAAGGGCTCAGTATAGGGTGTTGACTTACCATCAATCAAGGGGATGATAACCCGTTCTTCTGTTTTCTCAAAACTTATGTATCCCTTATTGAACCTTAGGTCTGCATTATTCTTATAAAGCACTAGGGTCGCCCAAGTAATCTTTGGAAAGTTGTCCAAGCTTAGCTAACGCCAAGACTTCGAAGTCTCCAGTGAATTTTTCCCCTTGGCTAGTGATAGTAGCATCCTTCAAGACACCAATGGGCATCACCTTTGTCTTGTTAGCCATATATAACACATTTGAGGATGGCTGTAATAGGGGCCTTCCCATTTGATGTCATGCGTCTAGGGTGAGAACATCAACCTCCGCACCTGTGTCTATCAAAATATTGCTTAGGAGCCATCCGTCGTATACTGCATTCAAGGTAATCTCCTTATCATAATCAATGGTGTGAGGGGGAAGGTTAGCGTGTAAGACCTGCTGCTCACGCTCTCCTCCAGCACGTGCTACTTTCTCTCGTAACCATTCCCTTAACAAAGGGATGATATTCTCTTTCCTCAACATTTGCATACTTCCTTGAATTCATCCAAATCCTTATATGGAGCCTCAGTGCATTTCCTTTGCTCTAACTACCGTGACTGCTCCTTTAGGTGTTGGATCTCTCCTTGTAGGCTTTGAATCACATCCATGGTCTCTTCATAAACCTCTTTTTGA
Source organism: Taxus wallichiana var. yunnanensis (assembly GCA_018340775.1). Taxonomy (NCBI): domain Eukaryota; kingdom Viridiplantae; phylum Streptophyta; class Pinopsida; order Cupressales; family Taxaceae; genus Taxus; species Taxus wallichiana. The sequence continues at coordinate 157,192,475 of CM031240.1, read as the reverse complement.
TGAGAAGGATCCGGATACTTCTGTCAGCACCCTCTTCTCTTGTGACCAGTGGTCTCTGCTTTAGTATTTCCCTGGCACGTGCAACCTCAACTCGTGTTGTCACCAGTATAGGTTCTAACTCTGACTCGCGCACCACCCTTGGCATCCATTACAAGTTGGTCTTCTTCACGCTTACCATTCCAGAACTTATCCTTCCATTGTTGTTGGCTCATGTGCTCAAATAACTCTGGGAACTCCTCATACTTGTGCTTCTTTCCACACCAAGAGCATTGTAGTAGCATTCACGCTTGTAATGTTATGTGGACCCACAATTATAACAGGTCCCACAAGGAAATTCACTTCTTTCGTCTCTGTGATTGCCACGACCTCTAAATCCTCCACGAAAGCCTCACCCACGAGCTCCTCCATCCGCGCGTTCTTCGTAATGACGACCATTATCCTTGGAATTGTGTGCAATGCTGGTATGGTGCACACCAATATCAATGGCATCATGTATTTGGTTAATCAATCTACAATCCTTGGTGTCATGAGTAATAGAGGTATAAATCTTGCAATAGAAAGACACGTTCTTATGGATCGTGCATTGTGGTAGTGGACACTGCTTGCATCATGATCCCCATGACAAATCTCATAATCTAATGTTATCACACGTCCTGATCTCCGAGGACAATTGTCCTTTATATGCCCCTCTAACCCACAATTTGTGCACCATAGACCACTACGAGTCTCATGTGACGAGTTCGCGAGTAGCTTTTCTACCGCTTTGCTTTGCCATAAAGAACAATCTGAGCTTTAAGAAAAGGACTAACATTGGTATCCACGCTTCCCATGACCTCAACACGCAGGGCATCCTCCAAGGCCTCACACGGGTCTGTGAAAGTTTTATGTGAAAGCGCTCTCCTAAAGGGCATTATTAGTCCTCCAATGAACCATTGAGCATGTTGAGAAGGATGAATATCATAAGACAATTTTGATAAGAAAGTTTTAAAATGTGCATCATACTCACACACACTCTTTGCCATACCTTGTTAAATCTCCTTCAGCGAGCTAATACTCTTATGTTTAAACTCAGGAATATGAAATTCAGCTAAGAAGGCATTACGCAGCGCGTTATAATCTACTACTGTTTTGTGGGGGTCATACTTCTGGTACCAACTATGCCGTACCCTTATAACATTGTTGCAAACTGACTTGCCTTCCATTTTGGGGTAGTGATCCCCTTCGTGTGCCATAGCAGCTCACATTTGTGTACATGTTTTGTAGCATCCTCAACACCTTTGTAATCTGGTAGATGCAAAGACATTTCAAAAATACTTGCTGAGGTGGTTAAGGCCCTTGCTACTTTGATCTAAACCCTTGATTCCCTCTAGTTTTGCCTCCACCACTAGATCCATTAGATCCACCAATGCATGTTCCTCTTGACCCACCGGATCTACTAGGCCCACTAGGTCTGCTAGCTCTACTCCACCCGACCCACCGAGATCCACCTCCCATAGCTAGCAAGGGTTACGAAGTGGTCGCGATTTGTGTCCCCATTGTTGCATTAAACTGTGCATCAATAGTTTGTGATATTTCACCGCTACCTTATGTGTGCCCCGTGCCACTTCAAGGTCTGCAATACACAAAACTTGTGTACCCATACTTTTCCCAAATGTCATTCCACACAATATACCTCCAAACACAGGAAATGATTATGTAGCCATAGACATGCCAAATGAAAAGTTATACCTCCTAGGTGTTGATTGGTTACCTCCACCAATACCAACTGGGTTAGTAATATTTATCTCTGGATTTGGAAAACTAAGTGCCAGGGGTTGGTCACTAGGTGAATTCAGATGCGCGTCAACAACTCTTCTCCTTTCTTTATACTACGAGCTCTCTCCAAAATCTGAGGGGGTTTCTCTTAGTAATTGCCAAGATGGGGTAGCACAAACTTCTCAGGTTTCACATCCTCCGCGTGAACCTCAAATCCTTTCCGCAACATCTGCCTCCATAAATCCATCACTCTTGTAGCTTCACATTGTCTGACTAACTCCTTTTCACAAGCTTGATTATGCTTGAGTCGTCTCTCTTCCCTCTCTGTTTGTTGTAAGGTCCACCATCTTCCTCCATTCTAGCTTCCTCACCCAAAGTGCTCGAAGAAGCTTAGTCGACCATTGAAATGCTTCCAAACTTAGTGTAATGACCAGGATAGCATGCAAGAACGACCCTTTTGGCTCCCTCAAGAACCCAAACTCAACAATTTATGGGCAAGAATATGTACAAATTACGTACTCCAAGGTGTAACTCATCAACACTCTACTCCACCAGTTATCAACAGCACACGTCCAAGTCAAATCGGTATAATGCAACCCCTGATACTCATCTTGGGTCCATACGCAAGGTCTATAGTACCAACTTGATCTAGATGCATATGTTGAAAGCCATTCATATAACTCCACTGGAAAATAATTAAAGAAGGTCTCATACAACTCATGATACAAATGTTCTTCTACCCATTTATGTGCATCAAACTCAGGTCCAGTATTAAATCTTTGAGAAAACTCATCCTCTATGCTTTTAAAGCATGCTTCAACTATCCAGGTCAAGTGCTCTGTCATCGTCATGCACCATTCTCACAACAGACTTTGAAAAGAGGTCCCGCAACGAAACCAAAATGTAGTCTCTAATCACCTGCTTGCCAACAACCATTCCCAAACGCGTCAATATATCATCTAGTTTCACCTAAAAGCTCACAGGCGGCGCGTGCAGTGCAGCCCCTTCTTTATGTGAGCTTCGTGAGAACATTCTTTCTTAACACAAGGATGTAATACTGACCAAAATAAAGTGCATCCATTCATGGAATTTAAGATGTAAGCATTAACTCCTAGCCTAATGCACCCAAGCATGAACAACATGATCAACCCAATGAAAGTAGAATCAACCGTGAAATAACATCAAGAAAGCTCGTAACACACATATGACCATAAGGAAAATGCACAGATCAAGATCCATCACATGAGTGTCTCATAATCACTTCATTACATTTATTAGCCAAAATATGGTAGCTAAGATTACATTAAAAGAGTCCCATTCCTGGAAATGTTCACACTAGCAGAGCTTTCTTTACATCACAGAGCTCACCATTACACATTACACAATATCACTATATCTCTCACTCCCTATCCTTTCTTTACTTCTACATCCATCCTTACTTATCTCTCCTTTTCCTCTATGAAAACCATCCATTCTTCTAGAATAATCATCAATCTTCCCTCTTAACTGCTCATCATTATTACCTACGAAATCCTTAAGGAATGGGTTTATGATTACTCTACCACCTTTGCCCAAGAATCAGTCCGGGTGGTGCCATGTGTTTCCCTCAATCGAGTTCCTTTAGCATGCATGTGCCAGCTAATCCTTAACAACCTTGACTCCTTATCCTTTCATGATAACCGTATTGATGCCCTAGAATATCCTTTCCTTGAGCCGCAAGTCTCCATGGATTATCCACATCTATATTTGGTCGCTTTTCCATTTCCTCCCTATGCGTGTCTTTTCTTGTTGTCCAAAACTCACTAAGCCCCAAATCCATCTTTCCCAAGCGTGAGCCTCAATTGTCTCCATGCTCAATACAAGGTGGATTGAAACATAGTGGACTCAAGACCACTTCTAATTACTTATTCATGGATCTCCTTTCCATGTTCCATAGCTCCCTGGGTTTGCACATACCCAACTATCATCGTCGTCTAGGACACCATATCTGGTTTGAGAATTTTGTCAAACACATCTCGTGCAATATCTACACTCCCACATTTTTGTACATATCCATAAGAGAATTTGACACAAAAAGATATGACACTAACCCGCTTCTTACAATCACTTCATGGATTTCCATACCCTATTGCAGAGATGCCAGGCTTGTGCAAGCCGAAAGTACACCAGAAAACATGAACTAATTGGCCTAGAATCCCATTCTCTACATTTCCAGAACAAATATTATGCCTCACGAGGCTGCCCCTACTTTATACAACCTATAATCAAAATCGTCCATGAGCACTCATCTTGTTCAAGAATTTCTTCAAACAGTTGGCGTGCTTCCTGCAAATTTCCTCATTTCACATACATGCCAAGGAGTCTATTTTCTAAGACTCTATCAGGTAGGAAACCACATTGTTTTAAATGGGTGTGGATCAGTTTTCCCAAAGGTAAATATTTTTAAGAATGCAACCTCATAGTAATGATGAAAATACATACCAATGTCTAAGCGGTTGGTGTCTCAGTAGTGTAGATAATGTGTTGGGCTTCCTTGAAATGGCCATGTTTACATATAGTTTTGAGATAATCAAAAGAAGATGGAGGAGAGGTAGTAGTATGATATATATGTTTGTGATTTAACATTAAAAGTTGGGCATATGAATTTGTCATTTCCGGCTTTACATTTTGTTTGTTAGCATTCTCTGTCGATTTTTTGGGGAATTTATTAATTCGATTTAATGATAAATTAGCATAGATATCTTAAATACATATATCTACACAAGTTTATTTATGGTAGTATTGAATTTGTCCCAGGATGAATTGAAGGTGGAGTGTTTTTTATTTATTGTGTTCTTGTTTACTTATCTTCAATGAACCAAATATCACATTTGGTATCAGAACTATATTAGTCCTTTTGTCTGTAGTAAAATTTGGAGAGTAGTTACCTAGGGTCAGTTGAGTTCCTATTACCCTAAATGAAGGTAATATATTTTGTGTAAAATTGTAAGAGAAACCATGTTTTTAGAGTAAAAACCTTAGTTTTTACCGTAGTAAAAGTGTAGCATAACACGGCCATAGGAAATTACAACAAAACCATTTCAATATTGAATGAAAGGTATGGTGTTCTTAGACAATATTCACGGTGTTTGCAAACACAAATATGTCAATTGTTAAACCTAAACATTAAAGTGAAAAACTCGAATTACGCCAAAGGCATTCACAGTTGGGTTGAGGCCTCCCCCTCCTCACATTGGACAAGGACATGGATGACGAATATTAACATCAATACATCATCGACATATTAATCTTTTAATTTGATCTGAAGGAAGTGGTTTACCTTTAGGTACTTTGCGTCACCATTCATCTCCTCTGTGCTCAGTACAAGTGGATTGTAAAATATTTAAGGGCATCTTGGAGAGAGGGCCAATGCAGTGCACAACTACATTGTTGACGGAATGTTGATACAACCGTACTTATCAATGATATTGTGCACTGCTTTTTCTACCCTCTGGTTGGATAATACATCTAGCTCTGCCACATCACCATTTTCCCTCAACCTATCATCCATTGATGTAAGGGATCGAGCGCTCGCCACCACTCGACATTTTTGCTCACTAAATGCAACGGCCAAGGCATGTCCGATGCCTCCGCCATACATCACGTCACCGATATTATATAGATATGAGCAAATTTATTTATGTTTTTTTTATATATGGTATATTATAATTGATAAGTATATGTCTATTTAAATTGGAACCTTCTTTAATTTAAGTAATTATGATTACAAGAAATCCATTAATTGTAACGAGAAATAATTTATGTAAAATTTTCTCCATATCAAAAAGGGATGAGAGTAAGATTAATGTCCCAAATAAAAATAAATTTGATATAATAAATACTCCCCAATTCTTAATACTAAATCTAAAAATGTCAATAATTCTTATTCAATATAAATGATGTAATATTTATCCCAAAAATTAAAATGTTTATCCTTTAATCAAAAAATATATATTTAAACAATAAAAAAATTCAAAAAAGCAACATTACATACATACATACATACATACATACATATACATATATATATATATATATATATATATATATATATATATATATATATATATATATATATATATATATATATATATATATATATATATATATATATATATTTATATGTATGTATGTATATATGTTTCACGTCAAAAGTATTTCTCGATTCTGGCTTCCCACCTCTCTCTAACATACACTTTGTAAAATAAGTGGACATGGTTATAAGTTGTACATGTACGTCAATGAAATGAATCCTCTCCATCCGCGTGAGTAGTCAAGCAGATGGTCATGGAGTCTTTGTCTTCTATGGGCGAATAAAATGATGGCTTGGTCGACGACCACCAATCCAAATCAATAGGTTCAATGTTAGATAACATAAATTTGTAAAACTCCTTCTCCAATCAGACCAGTGAACATTTTCATAAGACAAATGCATGCGAGATCAACTCGTGGAGTTATTTCCCTTAGCGACAAATGTTCCATGAGTAGATCAAGCATGTTGATTGTTTCCATGTACATTCGAGCTTCTTCATGACTGCTTCTGAAGAGCATGCTTCATGTGGCATTTGTGTCCCATTTGCAAATGAATCTCTCTGTTGTTACAAAATCATCCTCCAAATTATAGCTTCATAATTGGCTGTCAAAGTGGAGGAGAATTTTGATCTTGCTTTGGACATTTTGATCTACTTTGTGGCTGTGGATTTCAAAATATGATGTACTGAGGAACATAATTTTGTCTTCACCCCTTCTTGACATGGTGCTCAAATACCTAAGTCGAGCGAGAATTTTGAGCTTGCTTCTAGAAATTTCGATCAATGTAGTGGGGATTTCACAATATGATGTGCAGGGACCATAACTCTGTCTTCACCCCTTCTTCAACTTGTTGCTCAAATCCTTGACAGGAAGGATCCTAAGGGAAACCTGAGAATCCCTCATAATATAAAGGAAATTTAACGCACATGCAAAGAAACTCATTAATATAAAGAAGGGAATGGAATTCGTCTACAATGAAAATTCATCTTGGCATTATCCATGGTGAAACCATGTTGGATGTTTCCAGTTGTGATTTCGTCCTCCTCGTCACCATTTTTTTGGAAAGCTGATGTAAGACGCATAGGTATGGATGGTTTCTTTGAGAGAATTAACACTCCTAGCTGAAGTGCATACTTTTTGCCATCACCAAACTTTTTTTTTTTTTCAGCAGATAGATCGTTGTTTTGGGTACTTATTTAGATCTGTATTTTTGATTAAAACATAGAAAGGGAGGAAGGAAGAGATCATTGCATTTAACCAATTTTTGTATTGTGGTTTCTGAAATCACAATTTCGAGTAGTTGCTCTTACTTTTAAATTAAATATGAACTTTTATGAAAATCTAGAGTTAACTGATTCCCCACAATGTAGTTCGTTTAATTTAAATGAAATTATGACGAAAGGTGTGTTTACTGCTAGAAATCATTGGGGGCTATGACAACAACTTTTAATCCTTGCTGTCTACATCCTCTTCCGTATCAATGTCCATGTACATAACAAATTCATTGCCGTCCCACGTCCTAATCAAATCAACGTCCACATCTATATCAAGTTCTCTGGTTGGATTTTAACAATTGGTAATCATTGTTTCGTAGGTGTATAAATTGACATATTTAATACGATTTCGTATGTTGGGTAGAAAGTGTCATGTTTATTTTTATTGTATTATGAGGAAAGGAAAACATGACAGTTGTATTCCTATCATCATTTCCTACTCCTCCACATACAATGATATTTATTTTAAAGTAACTTTAATTTTTTCCTAATATCACATTTTTACTAAGCAAAATATTGCATTTTTATTTAAAAATATATCATCGTATTCAATATTATTGGCATGGAGTCAAATTGTGGGCCCTAAACTATAATATGCTTAGATCAGTATCTCATAATCAAAATATTGTTGTATTGGTCTTGAATCAATGGAAAAGTGAATTGTTAAATATTAGTAAGTGTCACGTACTTGGTTTATTCCCGTTGAAGACATTATAATGATAAAATATGTTTAATTATATATAATTAAATGTTATATCATGGGGTTAAACATAATTATGATTTTTATAGATTGTTCATAGATAATATTTGTTGATACAAATTTATTTTATTTTATTATTTCATAAATTTGTAATTTTAAAATGGATTGCAAAAATAATTCTTATTAAACAATTTTTTGTAATATTAATGTATTTATGTATTTGTCAAGGATGAAGGCTTCATTGTGCTCATCCAAATCAACAAAAGACGAACCAAGAGTTTACAAAACAATTTCCTTAATTTTACAATAGTCGATATTTATTTTGTTTCCACCTGCTATAAATAGGTCCAAGTGTTTATTAGATTTCAATTCCTTTTTCCTCTGGGAGAAACTAATAATGTTTTTTTAAATATTCAGAAGTGAATAATTACGCCGAAAGGCATTTTTTATAGTGATAAGCTTGCCACCCCTCTAACGTTTTGAGAAATTTATGACATTTTCGTTAATTTTATTTTTTCCATGAATTTTCTTATTATTTGCCATTAAATTATCCATATTATATGAATGTGTGTCTTTTTATAAGGATTAGTGAAATGAACATGGTTAAATATTCAATCTTAACATATATATCTTATTTTATATATTTATGTCGAAAGGCTTGTGCACAAGTAGAAAATTCGGGGCCTTTGACAACATGTTGTAATCATCGATGTCCATATTTTAGATGCATCAATGACCATGACATATTCGATCCTGTTTACTAGATTCTTTCCATCCACCTGAGGCATAACATGTATGATACCATTACATCAAAGGACATCATGCAACCATATGTGTTGGTCATTAACAACGAAACAAATGTTTTGTCTGCCTTTTTGCTTCACTTTTGTTCCGTATTTTCATAGCGTTATCTCTCTGGGAGCCTTTAAGACCATCAAGAAAGGAGTAATGGTGGTTTTTAGTAGGAAATGATGGGCCCTCACTCAAAACTACCAATACGGTTGTGGATTGGATTTTTAATGTCAGTAGAGGCACTATTGACAGGGATTGTGTTACTGGCTTTAAGCTAGGAAATGGCATTATTATTGTTAAGGTGTCATATTTCTTCCTTCACGAAGGGAACAATTTCACATGGATATCCCTGACTCCGCTCTTTCCCCGATCTAGGGACCCTAAATTCACAAAAAGAGGGAGTTTGTTTGTTGTAAGGTGAAAAGTAATTAGTCTTAATTGTATTATTAAAATTATTTTATGGAATATAGATTACATGTTCTTCAAGGTTGGTTATAGAATGTACCTTTCCTATGTGAGTTCCTATGAAATTCATATTAAATGTCACCCAGCCAAAAAAAATTTAACACTTTAAAAGATATAATAAACTAATAACAAAGCCTCCTTTTCAATTTTTCCTTCTGAAATATTCCATTTCGTTCAATTATGTACAACCGGTTTATGGTACCATACAACTTATGGACAATTTAATGACATTGATTGTGTGGCCCCTCCATATGGCTTAAAATTAACGTTATACACCACTATTCATAAGGGCGATACTATTTTTAAAATCATGTTACTCATTACTTTTTTCACCATGTATTCTTGTTGTCCTGTAAAATTGACGAGGGCAATTTTACAGGTAACCATACCAAAATTTTTGTTTTGGTTCCCCACCGGGGTCCCTTAGCGTTCGGAATGGCATAAAATCCCTTTCAAGAATCTAGTTTTTCGAACTTAGTCATTTGGTCCTTTTTTGGTGGGTGCAGTTTTTATTCATGCAACATCAAATGAATTTGCGCCCCCTTCTATTCCTTTGGCGCATCCTTTGGAGTGTTGACATTACAAATGTTGCGCCTTCCCATGATGCGCCCTTCTCGCCTGCGCCAAGGTGCATGCGCCATCTTGTTGACATTACAAATGTTGTGCCCCTGAATGGTGCGCCAAAGCGCTGAAAAGGTAATGTCGACAATCCCAAATCCACGCCAAGGGCGCAAAGTTTTCATGTTGGCATCTGTTTTGGTGCACCTTGCAAAAAAAATTTGGTGGTGCATTTATTGCACCTTTTGCTATATATAGGTGCATCCAACCTGTCATTTTCACGATTGAAAAAACGTGAAAAGTTAATTCCTCTGCATTTGTCAGCGCTCCTGTCACCCCGTGTGTCACTTTTCGTCGCGTTCATGGACCCCACTTCGTTTCTTCCATCTTATATATTCTTGGTAAGTGGTCCTTGCTCTTCTTGTGTTGTTGATTGTGGGGTTTTTGTGTTGTTTTTAGAGGTTGTTATTATTAAAAACAAAGAAAATGAATCTAAGAAATAATACAACCCCGACCGTTTTGCAAATCAACTCTCCCCCCAAACCGGTTTTCTACCCTCCTTCCAGATCTGCTAACACTGGAAGGCCTTGCTTCTGAATGAATCCCTGACCCTCTTTTCTCTGTTCCCGTCACTGAAAAATCTTAGTTGAAAGAGGCCAAAAGCCACAAACCTATCAAAAGAGGGAAAATCCTTGAAAATTATCAAACCCACGACTTTCCTTTGGCGCAAATGCCATCACTGTTACACAAAACACAGTCGCGCCAAAGGGGCGCACTGTCCCCCCCTTGCTGACACACGCATCTTTCCTACGCCCTATAAAATTCCCAAAACCCTAACACAAGCGTAAGCACAAATCCACCTACACCCACATTTGAATGTCATGCAGACTCTTCCTGTGTCGCGCCAAAAGCTAAAACACTGGCGCACCTTAACTCAATGATGCACCATTTGAACTTGCGCCCCTTGGTGCACCATAATGATTTGCAACATGCATCATATCTATGCCAATGACGCATCCTGAAGCCTTATAACACCAAAATAATTTGTGCCTGTTCAAAACCCTTCATATGGTGCAGGTGCACATCCTTTGACACCAACACTGAATGTTGTGTGTAGTTTTTCTGCGCCCTGCGCCCTTTGCGTTGTTTTCTTCCATGCAACACTCTCCAACAGGTCGCCTTACTTTTTTTTTTTTGACCCTCGTAGCCTCTGAATTGAATTGAGCCTTGCGCCCCAAGGCTTGTAAATTGATAAGTTTTCATTCTGTAAAGCTTTGATGGGTGATTTAACAACTAACATGGCTCTTCTGCGATGGACTTCCCTGCTTCTTCTTGCAGATCATCAGTTGAGCTCAGATTCACACATGTCTTCATCAAGTAAGAAACCAGTCAAGTCTAAGGGTAAGGCCAAACTCACAGAGGAAGAAATGAAGTACAAATACCAAAGGGTCAGGATGCCCGAGTCCCTTGCAGAGTGTGACTTGGACATCAGGGATTCGAGAACTTGGTCACATTGATATGGAGGACTTCTGGGCCAGAACCAAGAAGGTCACAAGCAGTCCATGGATGGACAAATTGGTCGGCAATGGTTTACATTTCGTTGGGGAATTCCCATGAGCAGGGGTAAATAATGAGTTCATGATGGTGGTGGGCCGTTGCTACAATAAGGACACAAGATGTGTCGAGAATGAGAAGGGCGAGGTAATAATCAACCTCACTACCCGACACTTTGAAATCATGTTGGGTATCCCCCACCACCGGCACTTTGTGGCAATAAGCCAAGAAGACTACATAAAAGCATGGAATGAGAATGAGGACAAATGCATGCAGCTTATGAATGAAGTATATCTAAAGAACAAGAAGGTGATAACCAGGTGGCCGCAAGTTATTCATCGCAGTGACTTCTCAGAGGAGTTGAGTGACACCATCACCTTCCTGAGTAGGGTGTTTGGGCTTCCTAATGCCCATTATTTTCACAAATGGATGCTCAGATATCTGGAAACAATGAGCAAAAATGTTCCTGATCAACGTTTTGAATGGGCGAGATCATCAACAGCAGTATCTCCGAGCAACTTCAACAACTCTCAACAACTAGGAGGTTCTACATGAACTCCTACATGGTTTACGATGTTGCCTCCGAAAGAGACTATCCAAAGACCGAGTCGATGCGGTGGTGTGGCCCCAAGTAAGAATATATGAATATTATCCAGAGTTGAGACTGGAAAACAACATCGCGTAATTCAGAAGATCAACAATGCCTTCTTCTACGACATCATCTACCTATTGAGGCCCAATACGACTCACGGTTGGACGACCAAGAGCGTGGTGACTACCACAGAGAAGTGGGAGCGTTATTTACGTAATTCCCCACTTTCACTTATCTCAGAGCTGCCAACTTCTTAGGGGATCCCACCAAGTTACCGAGGTATGCGGGACCAAATTTAATCCTATTGGAGCTGTCCAGACAACTTATCACATACCACGAGAAGTGTCTGAAAAGAAATAAGGGTGGAACTCCATTCCCCCTCACAGTGGGTAGGTACACTTGCACTTCTCATACCAAAGCCTGGGAAATGTTTGCGGAGCTGGAGTTACTCAACTTGAAACATAATTTCCCAGCAAGGCCGACCTTTGATCCTCGCAATTACCTTCCAAGGGCAAAGCTCGATCTAATCCACGTCCCACAGATCGAGGATATCTATATCGATCTGTATCATGAGGTCAAGCTCAGAAGAAAGGATCACTCCTGCCTGGCCCTAACAGAGATCATCCAATATGGTGTGGCCATTGTCCCGAAAGGTTTCCAAATGACTGATCAAGAAGTTGATCAGGTCTATCTAGATACGGACGGGGACAATTGGCCATTTGCCGAGATTGATAGAACAAAGGCACCTCAGACTATTGAGGAAAGGGTTAAAGGCACTCGCAACGCACGCAGAGCATTAGTCTTGGAAAAACAGTCTCATCTACCTTGGGGTAGACTTCACAACGTCTCCTTTGAGTGATTCACCTCTTGCTAGACCAAAACACTTGCCAAAGGGTAAAGGGAAAGACAAAGAAGGAGAATCAAGCCTACTCAGGAGCAAGCTCTTGAGAGTCCTCCTTCCACCGCCCGAGAGCGGGTGTAGTAAGCTGGGTCTCCCAAAAAGAAGAGGCGGTAAGTGTTCCAATGGGCACATCCACTCAGGATGTTGCTACCACTGATGTAACCAGTGAAGTTCCCACCGTCCCATCTCCCGCTCCTCCTTCCCCTCCTCATATCACTCAAACAACCACTCCTCTGGTTGTGTCTTCTCCCCCATCTTCTATTGTTCCCCCTTCCTCTTCCTCCATCTTCTCTTCCCTCGCGGATTTGTCCCCCAGCATTTCTTCCCTCATCTCTCAAATCCCTTCCACCCCCACGGTTTCCTCTCCTACAGTGACTCCTACCCCTATGAGCATTGGAGATTCAACTTCTTTATCAATGCCACCGCCAAGCGTCTCGACACATTTCCCCTTGTTCACTGTAGCTACTCCTTCTTCTACCTCCGTTCCCTCTTCTCCCTCTGGTCCCACTCCCTTAAGTCCAGAATGGATCTCCAAGCACCTGAGCCAACATAAGAGGAAAGTCCCCATTGCACCTATGGACTTCTCTGTCATCCCAACAAAAGGAGCTAAGAAGCAAAAAGCCAATAACCCGCTTCTCTCAAAGCGCTTCAGGTGAAAGGGTTATGGAGATCGCATACCCTGATCCCACAAAGGATAAAAAGGATCTGTCTCCTACAGATTATACAGTGACACAGGTCATGATGGGAACATCCTCTGAAAGCCTACAGGAGAGGGCCTTATCTCAGTGGATGCCCTTTGCAAAAAGCTTCAGGAGGCAAAGGAAGAGAAGAGGATACTGAAAGAACAGAATAAACATCTTCTCTAAGCCCTACGAAAAAATGGGTAGTGCACCTCCCGTAATCGCCACTAAAACACTTAAAACCCTTAGTTAGGAAAAGATAAATGAGTACGCCAACATTGGCGAGCAAGGTATGGTAGTATCCGCCTGGAGAGACCAGATCCTCAAGGATAGTGAGGAAGTAATTGTGAAGTTCACGGAGCTATATCAAAATATTGATCAGGATAATAAGGAACTCCAGGCGATTGCGGGACCTATCTCTGAAGAGTTGGACCATGTTAGGTTACAACATGAGACATTCCAGAAGATGCTCGATTGCCTAGTCGATGACTTAGTAAAATTTGGCGTCTTCGATCACCCAAGAGCACCCAACAAAGTCCTTGCTACTTTGGACTATCGGGTTGACCAGATGGAATTTGTCTTGGAGAAAATTGATAAAATCAAGGAGGAAGCCTTGGATGTAATGCATCAAATGGAGCAGATCATCCTAAGGATGTCTCCAGGCTTGCTCACCCCATCATATGCCTTGAGGAAGGCAGATGACACTATTCGGCTCTTTAAGGAGATCGTGTCGCAAGGGTTAGGGTCAAAAGCCACTTTTGATGCGGAATCTATCAACAACCTTCTAGCCTGCCGTAATTTTGTTGGATACCTGATGGAGGCAGGTAATGAATACTTCAAGCTCCCAAAGAGACTCAGAGATGAACGGGAGACTTGCGAGGTCATCGACGATCACACCAAGGGTCCTGCTCAGGATCAACTTCAACCGATGATTAGCAAATTCATGGAGTATCGTGCTCAATTTCATATTTACTCTCCTAAGCAAAAGCACGATACTCCTTTCCAGCCGTGGGACGACAATGAATAGGCTCCTTCCTCCTAGGAATGTTCTCTTTTTGTAAATTATTTAAAAGTTTATTGGCACAAATGATGACATCATCCATGTTACACCATGAGATGTTGTCATCCACCAAATTGCCCCAAAGTCAACAGTTGACTTTTAGATATTTTGTGAATATTTTGTAAATAGTTTTTGGTTCCTTTTTGCCTTCTTTCTCCTTCTCCTTCTATATATACTTGGATATTTGTTGTATTCGGGGGTGGACATTTTTTAGATGAAAAATAGAAGTGAGAAGGAAAAGGCTTTGTACTTTTGTAAACAGAAAATATTAATACATAAATTAAGACTTTGTGCTCAATGGATGTGTTATGTGTATTAGATCTTTCTTAAGTTAGATCTATGTTGCTTTTCTGTCAGATCTATCTCTACTTTTTTGTCATTTGCTCATCAATATTGCTTTGTTTGTTTATGCAAGTAGGTTTGGCTTTGTTTACTACCACCCAAAACATAAACCCTCTGACCTTTCTGCTTTGGAATTCATTTCTTTTCTCCCTTCGATCTATCCTATCTCCTCTCCTCCCTTCATTCCTTTCTGTTCACAGTGGAAATACCCCCACTGGGATGAGATCCCAAACCCCCGAAGGCGAATACAAGGGACTTGCATGATTCCTACTTGGTAGAATAGCAATAAACCGCCGCTTTGTTGTCTCAAAGAGGGGCTATGCCCTACACTGCTGTTGGCTCATCTATCCATGATCTCGCCCTTCCGATAGATTTTGGACCAACAATTCCACAACTATTACGCCGCTCAATATGAATGTTTATGAGGGGGAACCTTATTCATGTTCTTAAAATCTAAAGAGAAACCATAATCATATATGAGCTTGAAATCGACAACATAATGAACCCTCAATGCAAAGAAATGCAATTTTTAACATATGTTGACTTCAACATTGAACCAAAAATGTAAGTTTGCCTTTCAAGTATTCATTGACAACACCTTCCTTTCTAAGATATCTCTAGACTATATTGCCATAATGCCCTGCACACCATATCCCCTTTCTTCATCAAACATTTGACAAAATATGCACATGTTACATATGTTCCTCCTCGTAAGAAAGTTTGCTTCCTCAAAATGGTTCCACCCAATATTATCCTCTCCCAATTTCTTCTCCTCCCTCTAACCCCCTCTTCTACACCCCTCTTCTTACACTCTGTCCCTTTAGCATTCACATAACACATTTCACGTGTGATTGCTAATATTATAATACAACTAGATCAAGACCATTTAATAATAATAATAATAATAATTATTATTATTATTATTAGTATTATTATTACGCCGAAGGCTTTCCCCCTATGGGAAAGGCACTTTCGGACATTTCTACAACTGTGTTAAATTTGACGTCCTTTTTGACGGTTTTCATTCGCGATTAAATTCAACGTCCTTTTTTACGGTTTCAACAAGGGTTTTGACGTTTTAGTTTTTTTGGGATGTTCTTAACAGCTTTTGTTGTTTTTAGAAAACCATAACCTAGTCATTATGCCGTGATATGCGATCAAGGAAAGGTATATCAAACTCAAAGTCGCATCGAGGAAATTGATGTTTATGAGTAGTCGATCGATTCAATCGAATGAAATTCAAAAAATGAGAAACGTCATACCCTAGATGAACCTTGCCGCCTCTTTTCCATGTAATCGAGATAGAAACTAAAGCCGCAAATGAGATTTATTGTTTTATAACTTACGAAGAGCCAGCTTGTTTGTTTAATACCATGGAAGGGTTTTAGGGTTTTGAATAGCTTCAACATGATAATTGATGGCACCCCGCATCGATGGCATGACATGGTTTAAATCGATTGGTTCAAAGTATTGATTTTACGAGAATTTGTGAATTATTATGGAAGCCCTAAATTTTTGTGAATAATAATGTGCTCTCCAAACAAATATCTTAAACATTGTTGCAGCATATCCATAAAACGTGGTCAATTCCTTTGGTGCAAAAAAATATTATATTATTATTATTTGGTTGTGTTTAGGCATAACACGTGGGGCCCATAGCGTGTTGGAAATCATTGAATCCTGAAAATAAGAAACCAAATTCCATAATATATATCAACTTACTTTATATGTTACTTAAATGTGATTTTTATTCTTAAACTGAAAATTAAAATAAAAAATAATAACAATATAGTACAATATTGAAAGTAACACGACCCTTTAATTATATTGTATCAAAATATGTTACAATATCTTAAATTGCAGTACGATGTCAATGATAAAGCAATCAATCAAATTTTTCATATACCAAATTTATGGAGATCAAATGTTACTTGTAGCTTAAGTGATATACTTTTTATGAATTCATTTTGATTTAAGGGGGTTTAATAGGAATATCTTATTTGCTATAAATCACACAACAATTATGACAAATGTATAGTGTAGAGTTGGTCTAGACAACAAGGTAAATAAGATCCTAAAAAAAGGAACGTGTAGAGAATCTTTGTTGGAATTGTGACAACACAAGACAAATTTGTTTTTTGGATCATGTTGTTAATTTCGGCATTACAAAAATTCCACTAGATTTTCAAATTTCTACACAAATATCTAATAACCACTCACTTTCAAAACCCTAATAATACAATAACACCTAACAAAAACACAAATAAAATGAGGAATGACGGTTCAAGTGTGTGCATTATCGCTCCATTATGATCAAGACTGGATATGATGTACAATATTTGAAACCTACATACCAAATATTATTTAATGTTAAACAAGTATTCCAATGTGAATGCAAATGCCCAACCCTCATCACTTTTAATGTTATAATGAATTATTTCAATGCAAAATATTATAAATGCTAAATGCTCTTCAAATTTTTCTTTAATGTTTAAATGTGTGCTCTAAATTTTTGTAATCTATTTTGGCACGAGAATGCTCTTCTATTATTCACTTCCTTCATGTTCTAAATGCATTAATGCGCTCATAAAATTATACATTTCTTGAATTCAAATCACGACCTTATTGGCATATAATTAATTAACATATCATTGACGAAAACAATGGACAAAAATCTAGACAATATGACATGGATGCACCTATAAAAAACCATAGAAAACATGGCCCTATAATTGTACAAGAATGGCTATCAGGACCCCATAACTATACAAATATAATTATAGGGGACCTATAATTATCGTTACAAATGGTTATCGAAAAAAACTATAATACATAGAGAGAGAGAGAGAGAGAGAGAGAGAGAGAGAGAGCCAATATGAGCCCAATCTAGAATAGGTGTCTACATGATACTTCACTTTGATGTGTGTGCACATACATATTAAAATGAAATAAACTTCAATATAGAGAAATATATAACATGACACCTATATTTGGTGGAAACTTGAAATACTACACAAAAGTCAATGCTAGAATAATAATAGTGCTCTATATTAATATAAAAAGAAAGGCATACCACCTTATTCCTCCCAATAGAGTTATAAATATATAATGAAACTATTATCTATGATCACATGTGTCATGGGATCTATTACCGCATTGTTATGAGTGATTTAAATGTATTATAGAAATTCTAAGAATAGTAGCATTGTCGGACCAATGTTGTTACTCTCTCGTTCCCTAGTCATGGTTCCATAGAATTGTTTTGTCCCTTTGGGTTGTGCATCGTGTTGAAAAGAATCGATGTAACCATGTATAGTTTTCACAAGAGAGAAATGGTAAACTTTGCCCTTGGGTTAAATGTTGTGTTGTAAACCCTTCTAGGACATAGTAACAATGCAATTCTAAGCATAATAAATGGTTAGATGATCCTTATAAAGGTTAAAATAAATTATATATATATATATATATATATATATGAATAAATTAATGTAGTTGTGATCTACTTGATAACATTTGAGTCCTTAAGTGATCAAAGAGGAAACTATCCTTTGTAAAGAAAAATATATACCTTGCTAACCCTAGATAAACTAAGGAACATTATCCTTCTATGGTGAATTCTAAAACGATCTTAAGATGAAATCAATGATTAGATTTTGGAAGATATTATGGTCATAATAAGTAGGAGGAGACTGATTAGAACCTTTCAATCTATCTCACCCATTGAAACGTAATTTGTATATTTTGTCAATCTCGTCAAGAGAAGCCTAAGTGAAATATTTAATCATTCTGGATAAATTCCTAGCCCAATAAAATCCTGGTTAATAACTAATGAAATCTTAAATACGAATCCAATCCGATCTTTTGCCTCTAACTTCTTCCTAAGTGCTTTGTATTCTTCTCTTATTTTTTTGTTGTTAAATGTTTGATCCTCACACAAGGAGGTTATAGTGCCAAAACTAAAACGACACTTTTCCCACAACTGGAGCTTGCGCTCATTGCCTTATACAATGGAGGTAGGAAATAAGATTTTGTAACTTGGGTATGTTTGTGTAACCTTGTGAGAATTGGAAAATGTTATTTTAATCAAACGAAGTAAGCAAGTTATTGACATATAATTGATGATCCTCTTTCAGAAAAACTTGGTCTTAAGATAATTGATCAATAGTAGTAAGGAAATAAGTTCACCTTTGTAAAAATAATTGTGCAAATCAAAACATGAATCTTCTAGATTGTAAAGTCAAGTTTGAAGTCAAGTAAAATTTATATTGTGGGATGCCCTTAACTGTAACTATGTATTGTGGTTGGATTTTTTTGTTGTGCCTTTTCGAAGAGAAAATTGAATTATTCATGTTGGGTGTTATATGTTTCCTGGTTTCTTATGCGATCAACGTTGTGTCAAGCTCATTGAGAGTTGGTCGTAGCCCCTTCTACAGTCATTTCTTGTGTTGATGTGTAAACTTTAAGCAATAAAAATTTATTCGATTTTTCAGTGTTGTATTTGTGTGTGTTTTTGTGGTAGATGTTGTTTAAGTGTAGGAGTATAAATGAAACATTACATTTAAAGGTTCTATAATAAGACCCTCTAAGGAATTTCTTGATAGATTCAAATGTTTCAATCCTACGCAACTTCCAACTGCTGTCGGAATGGCACCACGAAACTTATTGCCTAAAATGTCTATATATGTAACCATTGTAATTTTTCCAATCTCTTTCGCAAGGACCCTCCTAATGCATTCCATGAGAAATCTAAATACAACTGAATATTTTGAATACCGGTAAGAAGTTCTCCAGGTATATTGCCTGACAGCTTATTGTAAGACAGGTCTAAAAACCATTCCTTTAGACTGGCAGACATTTGTCTTGAAAAACGGTTGTGATACAAAGAAAGTCTTCTTAGCTCTTTGAGGTTATTATGATTACATGGTAAATGGAAGTCAGGGACATCCTACATGGTGAGTAATGATTATGTTATGAAGAAGAAAGGAGGAGTCAAGACTACTATCACTCAACAAAAACAACCCGTCGTAAATACTACCCTCTACTTAGATAACACCTCCACTAATACTTTACTCAAACTTCTTGTATCCAAAGTGATATCAAATGTATTCATGTTTAGTGCAAATAAAATTGGCCACAAAAGGCAACCACTTATGATATAAAATTTGCAAATATTCGAAGTTTTCATGTATTCATGTTTAGTTCAAATAAAATAGTCCGCAAAAATCTACCACTCATAATATAAGATTTGCAAATGTGTATGTATGAATTTGTAACAAATTTGAAATGTACAGATAGAACCTTTAAATGTAATGTTTCATCTATACTCCTACACTTACACTATCAATCACACCCCTCATCAACATCAACTACAAAAGTAATAACTATCCCTCTAAATCAGATAACATATACCATTCAATATTTAAGCAACATCTACCACACATTTTGGACAAAAATGGGGACGATTTTTACTTAACCAGGAGGGGGATTTAAGTAGATTTATTTAAGTTGGTGCTGGAGAGAGAATTTAGCAGATTTTGAGTTGAAACTCGGCTATGCACTTACTAATCTTTCTCCTTTTTAGTTGATAAAAAATAGGGAATGCTTCCATAGAACTATCATAAAATCCATGCACTAAGTCAAAAATTATTTGCTTAAGATTTTGTTTTTTTCTATAGCTGCACACAACAACATTCATGGGACCCCATGTCGAGAGAGAGGGGAGTGGGAACCCGCTCCTAACTAGGGAGGAAATGGTAATACATAGTCACATGGGTTATTGTACTTAAATGATGAGATGATGTCACATGGCCTACATTATGGTGGTGCTTGCTTTGACTAAGACTTATGCAAAACTCGTCGCTTCTTTATCTATTACTGGTATTTACATGAATCCATTTTGTAGCACAATTCCATCTCTGTCTATGAAGATCACTTGAACATGATGCATTCCTAACATTGCAGGTTCTATTTTTGGGGCTTTTGCCGAAATTTGTACCATGCTCATAATTTCTCATACTATAGAGGAAAATAACCGAATTGCTCAATATTTGTAGGAAATAAACAAATTGCGGTAGAGACTCAGTACTCATTTTAAAAACTTTGTAAATAATTTATTTTTGTCTTTTATTATATATGTAGGATAAGTAAAAATGGGCACATGTAACATGTGGCCGTAAAATTATGTCTTAAACATACTAATTTTTTTTGCAAAATTGTTTGAATGTCCGAGAATTGAGCGAGTAGATCAATGTGAGTTGAAATTGAATTCGATTACAATCAAAACACTAGATTATAAAGAATCCTAAATTCTAAAACATCACAAAATGCAAAATTTTGCCCAAATATCCAAATCACTTATAGATGAAAATGGAAAATAATATCATAGTGCACATGATCTAGGTGGCTACATGATTCCTATGGTCGAATCAAGATTCAATAATATCTCCTATTTGGAAACACCGCTCACTACCTATGCATCCTTATCCCCTTATGGGGCCGAACCCCTCTCACAGACCAAGAAGACAAAGGTACATGCATGGAAGAGAAATTGTTTCATCTTACAAAATGTTTCCTTTGTCCTCTACAACATCCTCGCATCTATTCAATCATCCCTTATGGCAAGGTATGTCAGAGCAAAGAAAAGAGGTGTGTGATTACTGATAATTTTTAGAACATCAACTATGAAAAGTAATTAACATATACCTCTACATCAAATTCCTTATACCGTTCGGCGTTCACATTGCACTCACTACGTGCGATTGCTAATTATAATAATAATAATAATAATAATAATTAGGTATAATATGCAAGCCATAGAACCCAAAAAAAAATACTCATATAAAATGATATTGGATAAAGCCTCACTTTCCATTTCGTTGTGTTATGCATATAGAGTTTAGGTGACCGAATGCATTTTTCCAAATTAATGACACCATGTTAGAAGTTGGTCACTAGAGATAAAAAAATGAGACAAAAGTGTGACGACGCGGGAAAAACTTATTGAACTAATAAAAGGTATCCTTAAAGTACACTAGATGATGTTACTTTTGAAGAATGTAATGTAGAGTATGGTATTTTCCCAAAAATACTAGTAACATGAATGATCCTAACCATTCCAAGGTTTTCAATAAATTTTTGGGCAAAGTTTTATTTACATTATTTGCCCGAGTTAGGGTAAATACTCTTGCAAATCATTTAAAATATATATATTTCCTTTATTTTTTAATTTAAATTGTAAGAAAAAAAAGGTTAAAATAAGATATATTTTCTATTTTTAATAGTGCAAACAAAATATTGTTAAAGAGACATATGGTCCATCACAATTTATGTAGTTAGAATAAGGATAAAGACATGTCATATATAAATTTTATTGATTGTATCAATCATAAAATTAGAAAATAAAAACACAACCAAAATAGACATTTTAAAAGAGACGTGTGATCCACCACAATTCATATGTTTTGAACTAGAATATATGTGTCATACATAAATTTATTGAATGTATCAATCATAAAACCAAAAAGACATATATCTAACCAAAAGACAACCTTTAATATTATTGATTATGACGTACTATTATTTTTTGACAAAACATTTATTTACATTTAAACTAAGATTATTATTGATTTTTTCTTTATAAACATTATTTCTTCCATATTGAAAAAATTATGTGCATCCTACAATTATTTTGTTTTATAGAAGGGTTTTAAGATTTTTCTGAAAAACAATTTATGTATTTTTTACGCTTATACATTTACAATATTTGTTTATTATTCTAGTATAATTTGTAAGGTTTAAGTCCGATAAAGTTTTTATTCTTGACCAACAAAAATTGGTAACTCAATTTGCAAGCTTTTAGTATTATACATTGAAAAATATGTAAATGGCCATTATTTTTAAACCTAAAACTACGTGAGTTATATATTATGAACATACCACATTGTTATTATTCCTTACAATTCAATTATTAACGCAATTGACAATACATACGCATGGACTAGCCATTGCGCGACCCTTGTTTAAACTTAAAAGTATTCTAACAACATCATCCATAAGTGTTTGTTAAAGATTGATACGCATTTTCTGTATAGGAATATTTCATATGAAAGATGTAAACTCCTTTAAATAGTTTTTTTTTCATATCTAATCATATGATTTCCTCGACCCTTATAACCTATACATAAAGTATAGCATTGAGACGATTTCACATGAGATAACAGAGATAACGTATGCTTTGAATAAATTAATTTTTGAATCTCATAAACCTTAGTGATAACTATTTAGGTTACCATTCATAATTCCAAATATCAAATTATAATTCACAAGATACACCATAAAAACATTTAATGTTGGAAAGCATCACAAATGAGATCAAAGCCCAATTCTTTTCTTCAAAATTGAGATGTTTCTAACATTAGTCACTTGGTAGAAAAATATTAGACATTTATGCCACTATATATTAAATCTTTCAATGCGATGTGAACGCCGAAAGGGATTGTGTATAGAAATAAAAAGTGGAAGAGACAAAGAAAGGAAGAAGAGGAGGGCAAAGTGGAAGGTAAGTATTGGGATGAAACATAACATAAAAATGTAATGGCTTTGATAAGTATACATGACAATTAAAGGAGATATTTGTGGAAAGTGTGTAGACGCAAATATAGATTGAATAGCTAGAAAAGATAAATGAAATAAAGGCTGACAACATGATATCATGTGAGGTGATTAGGACTTCCATTTCTCCATCAATCGAAAACACACACATGGATGCTTGAGAAAGTTTAAGGTCATTGATTCGGGCTTCTATGTGGATGGACATGATCTGACACGCTGTCAGAAAGCACTCCCGTTTATAACGAGGTATACACCTTTCGACGTAAAGATATGAAAGTGGGTTTGATTCAAGATACTACGAAGTACAAGTTGTCCTCACAAGTAATGCTAAATATATATGTAATTTCCTTTCTCGAGGATCGAAAATGAAAAATGTTTAACCAACAAATTAAAAAAATTAAAAAATATATTTCTTTGAATGATAGAGGATGAAATATTTTTAGTTTCAACTGGATAGGTGTAGGCCCAATTTGGAATCCAAAAGAACACTAAATTAAAATATCTACTGATGTCAAAGAAAAGGTTGGGAGGGAAATGAAATAGGCATATATTAGCTTGCACTTGAGCAAAGTTCAAAGATTCTATCTATTTCCTGTATTTTTGCACAAATGGTATGCTTGTAACAATGTGTACGAAATTTCTTCAATTCAAAGTGAACTGGTGCAGGCCTGATTTGAAATTCCAAAATTCCCATAGAATAAAGTAATATCCCTTGTTTTGTCAGAGAAAAGGTTTGGAGAAATTTTGAGAATTTGGCACGACATAAGGGCATGAATGAGCATGGGACAAAATATATTATATTTCCCCACATTCAAGATCTTGACTATCAATAGCCAATGGTTAGCGACTTAGAAATTGACATCAGGTTGCAAAAAGTTTGGCCACCAAAATAGAGTACTTGTCCATTAAATACATCAAAGGAGATGGGATAACATTTAAAATACATGTGACTTAGTTTTCAAATCCGTCTTCATCATCTTCAAGAAGATATTTTTTTGCCATGTAAAAATTTATTGATCCGAAAGTTTGACTAAATGTTTGATTGGAATGTGATCTCTTGGATTGCAACCATTTCTCAAAATGCATGGAATGCCTCAAGACATTTTAAGAAAAATCAGTTATCATCTGTAAAACTAAATTCATCAAACTTTGCAAACATTCTCCCAGTGAATCAAAACAGTGAATGGAGATGTGACAGATTTTTATCAAATTTAATAGTTTTCTCCCGCAAATGAGGGGAAATGGCCCAAGAAATAGTGATTGATCAGAACAGTGAATGGAGATATGTGACAGTTCTTATCAGATTTAATAGTTTGCTCCCAAAACCCGAGAAATACTAATTGATCATCTGCATTGGGAAATCCTTGTTTCTATTACGCTTCAGAAGCAAAGATATTGGGATTTTTCATTGTTGCTTTCAGCACTTGATACGGTTAGCGGGAGTCTTTCATCTAACTTTGAAAATTATCTACACTTCTGCATTGCATAAAAAAACAATATACATAGCCAACATAGTCCTTTCCTTGCTATCATCATTAATACCCATGGACTCCTCATTCTCACTTGCAATTATAAGATATACACAATAAATTTCATCCCCATTCACAACTCCCCCACCTCCCCACTGACTGCTTCCCTACACGATTCGGAGAAAAGAAAATGCAGATATGGTTTTTTCACACACTTATAACATCTCTTGATTTCCACGTGCAATTTTTCTTTTTTTCATTTAATACCACTACATGCATGGCCTTATTAAGGTATTGTCTAGTCACTTTCATTGAATGAAAAACATCATATTCACACCACTTGTATGCTAGTGTCAAAGGAGCAAGTACAAATTTCTGATTTATAAATAAGCAAACTCACAATTTACTTGGAATGCAGTCCATCTAAAAGCATTTTTCCTGACATAAGTTCATTTCACATGGCATTAATTGGAAGAACCATGATGTCGTGACCTAAGAATTTACATAAAACAGTCTGTATAACCTACTACAACACAACCAGAAACAACATGTCTGCTAGATATTACATCTTACAGCTTCATCATGAGAATAAGAAGGCGGTCAGCATTCCCAAACGAACGGTGGAGTAATTTTGGCTATCACTTATTTAACATTCTTCAAAGACACAAGAGTTTCTTGATCTAGAGTTGCTAGTGCTCACGTACCCTATTCCTTTTTGGTACAATTCTTGATCTCATGCAACAAGTATGCAATTTGTAACACATCGCTTCTCGGAGTTTTAGACATTCTTCCCCAGTTGAACAGAGTGGCGGACAAGTTCATGGCTCTTGGTAAGCAGTTCGAACAACCTGTCTTGTCACAAAACTATTTTTGACCTTATGCTTTTGACGTTCTGGAAGAAACACCCATCATATAGCAGATAAGATTTCATCAGAACACCAGAAGTAAAAAAATATCATGGCACACATATATATGAACTTACACACATCAGGAATAAGGAAATATGACGATCTTCTAACCGAACATTCACATGCTCTCATGATGTCCTACGCACATGGAGAAGAGGCAAAGGCTCGAGTCGGGCCTTATTTTTCAACGTCAGACTGCCCCGTTCCTTGTTCTACGCACATGAGCAAAACAACTCCAGCCCAGCCGATACTGTTACATGTCACATCTGCAGCGAAAAGATTTCACTGTTTGTAATATTTTATGAATCTCAAGTATGAATAGTTTATAAAAAATATATTGAAACGGTCCTTTTCAGGTTCATGTCATACATTAATTACACTGGGAAAAGTCATCCCATTGAAGTAAAGCCTCGGCTGCACCAAGGCTTGTGGTGAAGCGGAGTACAGAGCCACTGTTATTTACTTTAAGCGCGCTTTAGGCGTGCATGTGCGGAGGATATCGAATCGGGCTATCAAGTTAAGTCAACAGATTATAGATTGAATCGCACATCACATCAAAGACTAACTTCACAAGCATCAAATGTAAGTGCACCCAACAAATAATTTTTTTCATCTCACACTACCGTAATGCTAATGACAAGGCACATAGTGTATCAAGTAACATCAAGGTTGTAACCAAGCGCATTCCAACTGATCTTGGTACCTGATAAATAATGATGGAATATTCTATAAAGTGTCATCATTGAAGTTTAAGGCTTACAAAGATAATACTATGACCACTCAGCTCTATTTGACATGCTACAGACTACAATTGATTGGAAAAAAGTACTCTACATCATAGAGATATAGCCTAACATGAACCCCTTCACACTGTAACAGCAGTCAAGGACATATTATGTTTCAGCCATAAGAATATTCAAATTTCAAGTACACATAAGTGATAACAACAATCACATGTCATCATTTATGGTATGTTGGAAACACTTATGACTTTAAGAACTAAATCTGCTCTTGACACTTGTTTAACTGAACATTCACATACTTTCTCAGACTTGGGTTATCAACAACAATAAATAGTCCTAGACTGAATTGTACATTGCACTGAAGACTACCTTTACAAGCATCAACTGTAAGTGCAAGTTTGTAAAGGCGTAATTTTTCTAGTTTAGATATTAAGGAGCATATTTAATTCTATGTCAGTTTTAAAACAAAAAGTAAGGCAGACGACAACGAATTGACTTAATTTCAGCATTTCCAACAAGCTCACATTAGCTTGCTAAAAAACAGATCTGCAACTGTTAGGTATAATTACAATAAAAAACCAAACATATGTGCCATTATGGGCAGATTCCAGAAAGGATAGGAATATAGAAGAAAGTAAATGTATACAAATGCACTCCTAAATCAAGTGCTAATACTGCACATATGATACAACGGTAGATGTCATCACAATATCCTAATTTAACACAACCCAAGAATGCGGACAGAAGCCAGAGTATGAAAATTTGAGACATAAGAAACAATGGCAATGACGCCTTTTCTCTACCTAAACCCTCACAGCCCTCTGAAACCCATCAAGTTAAGACACCTTTGTAAAATAAAACCACCTATTCCCGCTGATGAAGAAGAGGCAGTGGATGATGACGAGCCACCAAGGCCTCCACTAGATTCGAACCGACCACTTTTTTCTTCCTCAACCTATTGTCATTTCCTGCCTCGCCCTCCATCTCAACCTGCAAAACCAACACATGAATGAATGTCAGACAAAGAACAATGTTAGTAAAAAATTAAATATAAAAATAAAGAATGTGTTTTCTTCTGCCCAGAGACCAGAGACATGAACAATATTAAGTGCACAACACCTCACAAAACAGCTGGAGGGATTCATTCAGTTGCATGGGATGCTGCACAGTAGGAAAGCAATGCAAATGATGTAAAAATCTATTCATTGAAATATCATTTTAGGTCCATACCACTATTTTCCTGTTTTGGGAACATATTACAATAATGCTTTTGGGAATCCCTAAATGTGGTGCCCAGGCAACATCACTTACCCAATCGGTATGCATTTGCAAAGGAGGAAAAAAATCAAACTTTTAGGAGCCAATGTACAACTTTCGTACCATAGAATAGCAAGCTTGTTTCTCTGTTCTCACAGCAGCCTTAGCTTCAGGTATAAGTATATTTTTAAATTGGAGATATGTTAATTTTCATATATTTATTATGGTTTCAATTGTATTTGCAGAAGAAATGGGGGATTATGGAGGAGGCATGAGTGTACACCGGTCATCTACTCGTATTCACAAAGGTTCACCCAAATTAGAAGACATTCCTCCTTATTTATCCTAATGCTTTTGCAGTTTCAAGACTGTCAAATTGGCATAGCTGTAATAGATTCTATATTCTGGTTTTGTTTAGGATAGCTGATCGATGTAACATGGGCATGTTATATAAGTAGCTTGCTTATAGTATTCTCATAAGACCCAACATGATATCTCATGGATAAATAACAAATCCTAAAATACATAACTCAGAAATTGCAGTAAAAGGATGCACATCTAAGAAACCTAAACCCAAACCCATATCTCCCGCATTTGCCCTGCAAATAAGAAACCCAAACCCAGATTTTTTTTTGCAAATAAGAAACCAAGTTTTTTTAAACTGAAATAAACAACTACATTTTAAAACTTATAAAACCCAAAAAAAAATCATTTTGCTAAAAAAAACGAAGATTTTTTCAATGAAATGGCCAATACCCTTCAACAGACGCCATCTATTTTTGCCCTAGCTTGCAGGGCACGTCTCCTAATACAACCATGTCGTCATGTAAAAAGGATGTTTATTCAGACTATACCTTCGCTTTGATATATGATCCATCTCTTAAATGTATTGTTGTCAAGGAAGAATTCTCAGTTTGTTGGATAAAAACGACTTTGGAGTCAAATCTGATTTAACATGGAGGCAATTCTTCTGCAAGGGTTCCAAGAAGAACACTTCTTTGCACAGATCTAACCTCGTGATTTCCACCGATCCACAAAGCAAGGAAAACTTATCTTCTGAAACAAACGAGAAACTGAAAAGAAGTTGGACATGAATAAATGGAAGTGAAAGGAAAATTTGGGCGTGTGAGTAGTACTAAAAACATTCCAATAACATGATAGATTTTCAAAATGAAAAATTTGGGATATCCTCTAAAGGAAAAAGAAAACACTACTAAAAATGAAAACCTTAAACCTCCACAAAATGTTCAATTTCTTTCAGCCAGATGCATTTGGATATACAATTCAATGGGTCATTTTAAAAGTGGTTAATGGGTGTGGCTGCTCAGCATAATAGTTGATACAGACCTCTCTCATTTATTGTGCAACTTAACCAACAGAAAAAGCTAACCAGTTTATGTTTCCTTGTCACGACCTCTGCACTTTTTTGTTGTTCGCATTTGCTTCTGCTACAACAAAGGTAACTATGTACTTTTAGTGTGTTGTCCCCCTAATTACTCCTGTGACTCAGAGAAATGCTCATATGTGTATTTTGCATATCTCTTGTCATTTCTGCAATGGGATACCAATCCCAAAAATGCAAAAATGATAAGTAGAGCAAATTTTCAAATACCCTTTAAGGAATTTATAATGTAGCTTATGTTGGTATGCTTACTGTTTCCCAGAGCTAGTATATGAGAGATCCTTGGTAATCCCTGAAGGAATGGAAGTCACTTGTGCCCTGCAGATTTGCACAAAGAAAGCCAATTCCTTATCAGAAAAAGGGATGTTTCAACTAAAATGGAAAGCATAAAATTAGGGCATGTCTAAATCGTTACCTCTTTATCTGTGGATGTTGCCTACAAATTGAATCTGAAACACCAAGATATTCTAGTGCCCTCCAGGCATTGATCATGAGGGTAAATGCAGATCCTGTTGTTCTCAATGAATCTGTTTTCTCCAACACCAAGCTCCTTAACCCAAACCTGAATTATATCAGCATATAATTACAAGCCTGAATAACCAGCAATCCAGTGAACATGCCTGTAAAAGTCACACTAAATGGCTCATAATTTTTTTAAGCATTCATTAGTACAAGATGCAAAAATATTATTTCCAAAGTATCCGTTTGCATAATTTGGCTGAGAATTGAACTCAGCATCATCTTTTTTGAGTGATTTGTACCTTGTTAGATGGCATGACAGCACACTTTACTTCATCCCCAACATTTGGACAAAAACCCACACCTAACTCATTTTTAAAATTATCACTTCTTATTCGTCACCTCTGTTGTACTACCACCCTTATTTTCTAGGGGACATCAGTGCCTAAACTATTAAGAAAACACCCCAAAACACACAATATATATAGCTGCCCTCAATGTCATATTTATCATATCTTCAAGACAACCCCACCTGATTGTTTTTAGAAAAATACAACATACCTACTTGATCTAAAGAGCCCCTTACAAACCAGAGTTTCTAAAACATGGATATTTGTTTTTCAAATTTACCACAGCCTAATTGTATCCTTCAACCCTTTGATACCGCTAACCCTAATTTTTGTTTTGAGCGTTTAGGACCAGCTTTCACCATTGACAATTAAGGGACTCTCATTCCACTGGTGCTCGAACTTGGATTGTTTCACTTTCAACAGCTAAAAACCTTTATTTTTCAGGATATATTCCTCCACAAACCATAAATAAAAAAACACCCAATGTATGCACTTAGATAAAATTTACCATACCCATATCTTCCATAGAAATTCAGACATCAGCACAATATGTTTTTCATTTAGTATAATTCAATAAACCCACATGATCTAAATGTACCCAAAAAAACTTTGAAATAAAGTTAGCATGAAAACACAGTACCTGTGAAGAGCTACTGCTGTGGAAAGCCCCACAATTCCACCTCCGACAATAACTATGCCTTCAAACTCCACATCACTGGATGATGTTTTAGAGAACCCATCATTCTTCGTGCTCATAGAGTTCACTTTTCTCCCAAATTTCAATTGTCTGATGACTTTGCCCTGGTGGCTGTTCAAATTTTTGGAGTGTGGGTTTAATTATGAGGGGCCAATGTAATTTATACTGCTGATTTCATCAACAAGGGACACAATATATTATAAAATTGAAGAAAAGAGGAGACGGGCCTTCCAATTATTGTCGGTATAGAAGGAATTTGTGTTTTCAGGAAGGTAGAGAGGATTTTGAATAAATGTAGTTTCCAAAGAGGAGGTGACATGGGAAACTACCATGACGTCTCTCTTTCATTTTTCTACAAATAAGAAACCAAGTTTTTTTTCAACTGAAATAAACAACCAAATTTTAAAACTAATAAAACCCAGAAAATAAATCATTTTGCTAAAAAAACGAAGAATTTTTCAATGAAATGGCCAATACTCATCAACAGAGGCCATCTGTTTTAGCCCTAGCTTGCAGGGCACGTCTCATAATACAACCATGCCGCGATTTTGCAGGAGATGTCGCCAAAAATCTCCGTCCGTCCACAGTTGCAGACAGCGGATCCATGATTAGGCACCACAAAACTAGCAGGGGGCCCCGCAACCTTCGCGACTGTATTTTAGTATGCGAAAGCCCTAGAATCCATCAAAAACTCTGGAGCTTCCCGCATGAAATATACAGAACGGACATCCCATTATGGTTTGTGTATGGGTATAGGGTAATTCATAATAAAATTAATTGTTTCTTTATCACTCTCTCCAACACTGAATATCCCGGGTTCCATTCACCAAACCGCAGACATGCTTCTTCGCAACGAAAATCTCCTCCAGAACAACATCCTTGGAAATCCTCTTCGACTGTATGCTCGACAGTCCATTGTCTGTATTCCAGTAGAGCAGGTGAAGGCGCCCGCGCCTCAGCCCGCAGAAAAAACCGTCCCCTCCGGACACCCCCACAAATGAAACATTGGGGAAAATCGTCACATTTTGCCCGCCCTGCTCTCATTGAATCCCGTGACCACCATCGCCGATCTGTTCCCGTAACTGGCAACAATGGTCAACATTGATCCCAATCCATTCACAAAACAATACCAGGCCGAGAGCATATAAGCACAAATCCCCCCTCATCGGATCACGAAATGAGAACCTGCTCACGGGTCTTTAGCACAATGCTCTGGTTGAATAGTCGGGCAACTGTGCCATGCCAAAACAACACCAAAAACACAGTAAACTTCACCGCTTCGGGTAATAACAATGGTAACAACGCAAACTGATGCACGCTTAACCTGACACGTGAACGGTCCCTAACTCGTCGTGCATCAATGTCTTCTGCCACTCGTTCCTTGCCGTCTGATGACCTGCGCTCCCAGAACAAAATAGAATGGATCTCGACGCAGCTGAATGCAGAACAAAACAAAATGGACCTCGAGTATTTAAAGACAATTCCGCATGCAAAAAAAAGTCAATAAAAAAACATGCGTTAAAAATAGAACGAAAAAGCCACGGTTAAAATTTTCCTGCAATAGAAAAAACGACATGCAAACGGCCGTCAAAATAAAACACAGTGGAAAAACGTCCGGGAGGCCGTCAATTTTAACATCATCGTAGAAACGTCCGCAAGGTCCTTTCCCATAGCTTACATTAGTCACGATGTTATCACGAAATAAATCCAAAATCAAGACACTGATAACAAGAAATCACAAATTCTCCATTAATATGAATTTATTATAAATTCTTCCTTTGTATTGTTAAAAACTAACCTTACATTTGTAAATATTTTCTAGGAGTTAATGGGCATACTCGTTCGTTTTTATGGTATGGGCTTTCTTATTATTTTCAAAGCAATTATAATCACATAAATATGTACATTTCCATGAGCAAGTTAGATTTTATAGCTGAAAGTTGAATGTTATACACACCATAATTTAGTTTTAAAATTCATACAACGGAGGAGGGTGAGAAAATATTGAAAGGATAATA
Source organism: Taxus wallichiana var. yunnanensis (assembly GCA_018340775.1). Lineage (NCBI taxonomy): Eukaryota > Viridiplantae > Streptophyta > Pinopsida > Cupressales > Taxaceae > Taxus > Taxus wallichiana. Next base: position 157,159,818 of record CM031240.1, on the reverse strand, counting down.
GTAGAGTGATCTTAAATCTTGGTTCATAAAATAAGCAGCCCAATTTGATAAACAAATATGTTAATTGTTCCACTTTTGCCTTCCCTATTCTAACCCACCAATTTTTTTCTTGTTAATGGTTCAAATTTTTACATAAAAATGAAAACTAAAAGGAATGTGAGACAACAATGATGACGTTACTAAGAAAGTGCACTTTAGAAAGGTCTCGCAATTTTTTTTTATGGTAACGATAAATGTTTAGAATATTATTTTTAAATTAAATTGGCATATAAACGAGTAATTTGATTAGAATCTTTTTAACTATAATTTTGTAGCTGTTTTTATTGTGGCTAAGTTTGTTTCTTCTTATATTTTATAAAATAAATGTAATGAATTACATTGGATGGTTTTTTTTTTTTTTTTACTTTTATAATTTTATTGTTAATATATATCTATGAGTGTATGTGTGCGTCTAATCAAATTAAATGGTTGATACAACCACCTTAAAATGTTCAATTTTAATACTCATAGGGGAGTCTTTTTAAAGTCTTCACTTTGACAAGTTTTTATTAGATATATTGAATTAATATAGATATTGACTATCCTTAAGTATCCAATGTCCTTCATGATGAGATTGGTCCATTCCATCAAAATCACCTAAATTACATTTATAGTCTAATATATCCTAATTTATGGAAAGGGTTGTAATCTAATGAATCTAATTTAATTCAATGATTACATTTATGAGATTGGTCCATTTATAGTCCTTTTTAAAAATGATTAGTTCTTAAAGTGTCTAGTTACCAAATGAGGTGTTACATTTGCTTAGATATGCTTCCAAGGTTATTCTATTATAAAATTCCAAACAAGAGGATGTATTTTCTTATAAGAATGTGATGGAATTGAAATAATTAGCTCAAAAAAATGTTGCTCCAAAATCGTATAATAGGGTTAGGATTGACATATGTCAATATTAATCAAAACCGACATTTTAGGACCAAAGGGAGAAAAACATATTTTAACCTTCTGGGACATGAGCATGGATGTTTCTAGGTGTATTTTATGTAGCTAAACTTTAGAGATCATTGATAGGGAGGTGTGCAAAGATAAAGAAGTGCAAGGAGTGCTATCAAGGTGTGTTAAGAAAGAGTGATGAGAGTGTATTAGTCCATGCAAGCGTATAATGCCAAGATCAATAGTTTCGAAGGATAGATTGCCAAATTTGGGTTTCTATAGGAGGTACTCCACCTCTAAGTGAACCTTCTATGCTAGGACTTGGATGTGAAGTAAAACATTGAAAATGACAATTACTTTGTTAGTTAAAAATATACCATGGCTAATTTGTTAAAAAGTGATATGTTATTTATCAATCTGTTAGTGAAATAATTTGTTGTAGTGTAGATTATTTGTTTTCACCAACATTCACGGGGATAAACCCCTCCTCGGGTAGGTGAGGATCCAATTATCGAATGTAAACTACCTAAAATTATGCGCGGTTGTTAGGCCAAAGATCACACAGGAATACTCCACTAAACTTGTGCCATAGTGCTTGTATAATGTACAAGGGAGGAATTTCTTGTGAGGGGAAGTAAAGTGGAGTAAGAGAAATAAGGAGAGAGGGTTAATGTTGTGATTAGAAACTATCATATTCTCACCAAAAGTAATTGGAGTAGGTCCATATTCAATTATAAGAACACAAAAATGTAAGCAATAAGCGAGACTAATAAACTAGAGACACAATGTTTCTTCTTGGTTATACAAGATCACCATACTTGCAAAGTTGGAGAGTAGAGAGGGTAGAGGAATATAGAAAAATAAATAGAGGAAATTCATATTTTATTGATTGATTTAGTAGTGGTATAAATCTCAACAACATATACCAATCAACAATTTCTAACCCTTTGGAATGGAGAAGCCATTCCAATTTATAGCATAAAAAATGTCTCTTCCTCTTCCCTCCATGTGACTTTTCATCTCACCACCATTTGTGACTTTTCACATTCTCTTAGGAATGAAATTAAGTCCTTTTATTATTTTTGAAAAGGGACTTTTACAATGAAACACTAAGTCACTTAAGTGAATAAGATGAAAGAGTGGAAAAAGTACATTCCCAATGAAGAAATATAACGTTGGAGAGAGGGAGGGGGAGAGAGAGAGAGAGAGAGAGAGAGAGAGAGAGAGAGAGGTGGAAATCTAGAGGCGAGAAATATCTTACTAATGAATAATATTCTTCTGATGGACCTTTGAGGAAATGCTTCATGAATGATATTCTTGACCTCTGACCACTGTTGAACTGAAACATGATGATCACAATCTCCTTCTTTTGTGAGGTATGGAAACATTCCAGGGCATCGAATAAGTGTTCAGGATATGATACCTACATTGTGATGGGAACATGATGATATTATCTGATCACAAGGTAAGAGTTATGATATGGAGATCACTTCCTTACTCCTCTAAGTATTCAAAATTCACCTTCATGACACAAAATCAACTCCATGATGCTCAAAAATTTTATGCTTGTCTATAACTTACTCGAAATATGTCTTCATCATGTAGATGGAAGGATTTCTCCATGAATTAAATTTGTGTTCTATTGTCATCTATTGAAATGAAATGAGGTGATTTCATATGCTTCCTCTTTGATGTGTGAACACACTAAAAGGTGTTGGATGGTGTTTAAGAACACTTCTAAGTGAATTGTAACATATGGAATTGAGATGGTAACCCATTCTTGCAAACATGCTACTTCACATGGAAATAATTCATTTACCCTTCCTAGCTCCAATATCCTCCTTGAATGGAATCAAATTTATGATGCTCATACACCTTCTTTCTCATATTCTTCATCATGTTGGTGAAATAATTTTTGTATTGTGAATTATGTGTTTCCACCAATGCTCACGGGCTATGCCCCTCCTTCTTGTGTATGAGGAGGATCCCATTATTAAATGTAACTATCCTAATTCTATCTAAATGTTTTGGGGTGGACAAATAGGTCGGGGATCAAACAGGCACACTTCATTGAACATGCGACAAAGTGCTTGTATGGGGTAAAAGTGAGGAAATTGCAGTGATAAGGGATAAAGGAGAGGAAATTTTAGAAGAGAAGATTATTGTTGTGAGTAGGAAATAACAAAGTTCACATATAATAACCAAATTAGTTCAAAATTCAATTAGAGGAAAACAACAATGTAAGCCATTAGTGAGACTAACAAATTAAAGACACATTGTTATTTATATTCATCTATCAAGGATGAAAAGTTCCTTCTTGATCACTATGCTTGCAAAGTGCACAAAAGAGAGAAAATAGATTAACACAAAGAGAGAGAGATAATAGAGGAACACAAGAAAAGAGAAATGGAATAATTGTACCTTTTATTTCTTGTGTTGGTTATACAAATCTCAATACCCAAAACCACAGTCCATAATTACTATAAAGAGATAAATTTTCAACATTTCACAATCTTCGATTTTTTTATCCCCTAGAATGGAGAAACCATCCCAATTTATAGCATTTTGAATTGACCTTTTATCTACCCACACATGATTCTTCATGACCTCATTCAACTTGTGACTTTAAATCTTCCTAGAAATGAGAAATAATTTCCCTTTTTATAAATCAAAGGGAATTTTACAATTCAACCTTAGAGAGTCACTTTAGTGAATGAGACAAATTATCATGATTATGCACAAAGAATAATTAGCAAGGGAGAGAATAAAAGGGAGAAAGATATGAGAAGGAAGAAGTTTCCATATTTGACGAAGAAGCTCCCAATGATGAAGATATTGTTGATTCATTCTTCCTAATGAGAAGTTTCCAAAACGTGCTCTTGTTTCTTGAATTCCTTGCTAAATTGAGCTACTGCATGTTCCAATTTATCTTCCTCTGGAATGCAAACGTAACCCAACACCTTGGTCTATGACCCAAGAACATCGGTGATCTTATTGTATTAACCGATTCATCCTTTGTGATCCTTTGCAATTGTAGAATTATAACTTTTGATGTTGGTCAGGGATTCTAAGTTATTGTATGTATGAAAAGATTAGTTATGTAAGTATAAATGAAACTAACACCTAGTAGTTCCACCATATAACTAAATCTATCAAGAACATCACGATAAGAGCTTATAAAACTAACTTCTTTAAATATGAATGAAACTTTGAATAAACCAAACTAACATCCTAAGCTATGTTTTACTCTTTAGATTGCTAACTTTAAATGAACCTAGTTAGATCCTAAGCAATCAGATTTGTGTTGTTTTCTCCAAACAAGGTGAAGATATCTCTCTAAAATGGCTACAAGACCATGTTTAGATATTCTCCTACTAACCAAGCTTGGAGTGATGGATGCAAGATGAAGAAGCCACTACAATGGAGGAGGGCTCAAGATCAAATGTCTTATAGCTTTAGCTAATACAAATGAGATCTCATGCATTTCCAAGGAGTCAAGGTGTAAAATTGAAAGGGGTGCACTAGGCTTGTATTTATAGATTTCCTTTTGGGAAAGTTTAGAATCCTAGTGCATGTGGGACAAAAGGTGAGTCAAAAAGCACTTTTTGATTAGAAGTGGATAAACATGCTTTAGGCTAGTTAAGCTTGGTTTAGGATAGTTAAGCTTGATTAGTAAGTGATTAACAACCTATGAGAGTTGGGAGGGGTCTGATTAATCACATGTGTTTGATAGATAGCCTAGGAATCTTGTAGAAGTGACTTAGAGGGAAATAGGGAGATTTTGAATGGTTAAAAGAGGGATGTTTAGCTAATAAAAGGGTTTATTAGCCAAATTAGTTGATTATAGAAGGATTACAACCAAGGTGTCATGAATGGGCATCCGAGAATGGAGAAAATAATAGTTAATTAACGAAGTGTTGTTAATCGACTAAATTGGAGGAAACGTTAGCTAATTAGTGAGAAATCACCAATTACGATGGGAAGTTAGTACAATTTTAGCTATAAAATTGTGTAAGTAGATTTTAGGTGTCTACATTTGCCCCTCTTTGGGGTGGTGTAAGCGACACCACTTCAAAGATAGTAGACAAGCATAAACAAGTAAATTTTTTGAAGGGATAGAAGAAAAATTAGTAGAATGAAGGATGCCCCTCGAGTGTTGATGGGGTGATGAAAGAGGTCGATCAACGATTGAAAATATGAAGGAAATGGATAGAAGAAGTGAAGGGGAGAGGGGGATAGAAGGTGATCCCTATTGCCCCAAGTGATTTGGAAGAATAGTGTTAGATAGAAGAAAATGATAGGGGAGGAAAATGAAGATGAAGAGAATGGAAATAACTTGCATCCAACTAATGTAAACAACTTTATTTCATCATATTTCTTATGATCTATGTCATCGACTCTTATTAAAATTAACACATACAAAAAAAGTGTAATATGACATGAAAATCCATATACGAACAAGTTTTCATTGCCAAAATGATAACTTTATGTAACATATAGAATGCAATGCAATATGAGAAAGTAAACAAGCTAAGCTAACAGGGAAAACAAGTAAAAACACACATACTCAAACAAACAACATTCAATACAGTTGCACAGATGTTTTTGTTACCAATCTTTGATTATGACCTATACAAATTAACAACAAGGGTTAATGATGGTGACCCAAGCAAGGGTACATGTAAGGGAAATAATGGAGGATGCAGAGGTCTTATGAAAAATCATATGTGCATTATGAAACAATACCCAACAACTCGTTGTGCCAAAGAGTACAAACATAGTAAACAAACCATATTTTGTTAATGGAAGGTAGATCTAAATGATTGGCAAATTGCATAAAAGACCAAAGAGAATCCAAGAAAGATGTTTTGTAGGATGATTTTTGATGTTTGAGTATGATGCATGTGATACATGATTCAACTACGTGCATGCTCATTACTGATTTTTTTATTTATGTGATGTTTTCAAATTTTTAGTATTTTTGTGAAAGTTTTATATTATTTTTGAGTTTTTGATGGAAACGTATTTGAATGTTTTGATTTGTACAACTAACATATTTGAATGTTTTAGGTTTTTCAAAAGTTGTACGAATGTTTTTGGTATTTTCAATAGTTTTCTCAAACTGTATGTATGAAAATGAAGAAACGTGGATGCCCCCAGCATTAGATGGGATGTACAAGGGTAAAATTCCATGTGTATCTAAAAGAGGATAGGTTAGGTTAGATCAAGGCCAAAATAGATATGTTCAACTTGATGATGAACACAAACCAATGAGGTGCTAAAAGGAGCAAGGATGCCCCCAACATAAGTTGGCCAAGAAGTCAATGATAGATAGGAGTAGAATATTGTTTATTGCAAGAAGGAACAAAGTTTCCCTCAAACATAGTAAAAGGAAATCTTATACACATGGATGTTCTGAATGAAGCAGAAGAAAAGCGTGAATGCTATGGAAGGGTATGGAAAATGTAGCTAGAAGCCTTACTGATGAAAAGGTGATTAGCCCAAGGCACAAATCATGAGACAAGATAAGGACTAAAGTAAGAGTTTGAACAAGGTAAAAAAAAAGACACTTGGTAACATACTAATCCTGTTTTCTCATAGAGATCCAGTGTGTACGTAGAAGTTTATTACTTCTCGGAGGGAATACTTGATAAACAACAAGTGAAGAAACACTAACCAGTGTGTAGGAATGATTTATTTTGAAAGGTGATTTATAAATGGAGGGTGGAGGGAGAAGAGAGACATACATTTCTTTGCTATCATTCAAGCATCCATAGCCCCGATGGAGATATATTTAATTATAATCGCAACATTTCTCTATCGCCACCAGGGCATCCATAGCCCCGATAGAGATTATTGGAAATACCCCAAGAGATAGTTATATATCAATTTGCCTTTTGCTTTTGATTTTGATTTGATTGATTTTTTTTTTTCTGAAAATGTATTTTATCTCTCTTGACTATTTTGACAAGGGGTTAAGAATCACTTATGGCTTGATGGAAGGATGTGGAAGTGATTGTGATGATGACATTGGCTAGTGTCAACAAATACACTCAAAAGTTCTTCACAACAAGTTTATTAGATGGTGATTGTGATAGGATCTCTATGAGGTTAGTCATTCTTTAATTTACTAAGGTGATGAAAGACCAAGGTCAAACGGATACCATAGAGATAAATGTCACAAAATGCATGCGAATAGACTAACCCAAAATATCATCGAAGGGATGAAAATGGTGGATGACTTGCAAAGGGATGGAAAGAAAGGGAAGAAAGAACATCCATGCGTATGCAATACTTGATTACAATGTTTGATCTTTATACCTTTGATTTTATTTGTTAATGTCTTTTTTTTTTGAATTATTTTTATTTTTAGATTTTTTGATGGTTTTTGGAAGTTGGGACCAATAATGTCACTCATCTTGATAAGATTCAACATTAATTTTTGTGATTTCCTTGATAAGGAGACTAGGCATGTTTGCTTATCAAGGGTCATATTCTCTCTGATCTCAATGATCATGGTGAGCTCATACTCAATAAATGATTGTGACTTATCTTGAAACACATATTACGTATGCGGGAGCTTGAGTTCCCTATCCATAGGTTTATGCACTTTGCACCATACTTGATGGTTGCATTGGTGTGCATTCTTGAATCACGTTTGATTTTTAACTTTATGGTTGTTTGATTTGTTGGGAGATTTGGAGCTCTTTGAACCTTTGATCTTAGCTTGATAAAGAAATTGTTTGGGTTTCATATAAGCTAAGGCATGACTCATCTGATCCCAAGAAGTGGGAGAAGAAAGTGGATGTTTAGGATTGATGTGAGAAATGATGGTGAGCTTGCCATAGTCATTGATAGGAGGATAATACGATGGACGAAGACAATATGATCCAAGGGTTGAAGAATATGGGCTATCAGGAGGTGAGCCATAGACAAATGAAGGAGGACTACTAGGATGTGGCCCCAAGATGGAAGAAAATGGGGTACCAGGAGGTGTCCCATAGATAGAAGACAAAGGACTACTAGGATGTGGCCCAAGTATAGAAGATGAGGGACTACTTAGAGGTGTCCTATAGATAGAAGAGGATGAAGGGCTACTAGGACGCGGCCCAAGAATTAAAGGTAATGGGATACCCCAAGGTGACTCATAAATAGAAAATAATGGAGGGCTACTAGGACGTGGCCCAAGAATAGAAGATAATGGGCTACCCGAAGGTGACCCACAAGTAGAAAATGGAGGGCTACTATGATGTGGCCCGAGAATAGAAGATAATGGGCTACCCAAAGGTGACCCACAAGTAGAAAATGGAGGGCTGCCAAGTGGCGGTCAACACATAGGAGAAGACAATGGGCTACCAGGAGGTGACCCAATGTGACATTATGATTGAGGAATTATAATAGATAAAGAATGATCTGAGATAAGAAGATAGGCCATGGATCAATGCTAGACCCTGAAATCTCATCATTCATAGAGGAAGGTGAAGATGAAAGAATAAGAGGAGGATCATGTTTGATGATCTTAGGGTCTTCCTCTATTTCTTGATGAAAGGAATCAACCTCTTCCCCACAATACACGAATGTATCGAGGTATAAAGAGATTTATTTCTGTAAACTTCTAGAGGATATCTTCATGTACCCCCATAAATGCTCTGATTGCTTCTTCATTCCAAAATGAATCAATCGGTATGGGTGGTTGTTCTTTGACCAGAGTAGGTTGATTGGAAGAAAGAGGTCCAACAGTGTGGGAAGATCTATAAGATGTTTGATGAGGGGAAGGTTTGACCTTATTGTGTCCACAAAGGAATTGGATAGTGCATCAAAAAGATATCTTAGCACATCATTTCTTATGAATGGTTTGACATGGATGCAAACATCGATCTTTAGAAGATTGATGAATATGGAATAAGGTATGATCAACATGACCTAGGGGACGAAGAGGGATTGGATTCCGATTGATAGAAGAAGATGACTCAAGAGATGAAGTAGATTTTTATTGAGATGTCTCAGTAAGTGGAAGAAGATGACTCGAGAGATGAAGTAGACTTGGACTAAGATGTCTCATGAGTGGAAGAAGATGGCATTGGTTTACCTAGAAGACAACATATTGCTTTGGGAAAGAAATAGGATAATTCATCCAGAAGTATATTGTGATGTATGGGTCGACTTGGATGATTGATTAGAGGAAATTCGAGTCAGAGATATCTTCGAAGGAGGAAGGGGTCATAAGGTGAATGTTAAAAGGGGTCCTGTGGAGAAAGGAAGGATCGTGACTCAATGGTCGAATTAGGTGTTTGATTGGATGGACTTGGAGTCGCATGGATCTACAAAGGAAGAGGACATTGTTCAAACAACTGATAAAGGGAGTCCTTCAAAGAAAGGGAGGACCATGAATTAGGAGTCGAATTAGAGGAATTTGAATAATAATTCAGATAAGAATCATCAAGAGACTGAGGAGAATCAGAATAATAGTTTGGATCAGAATCATCATAAAGAATGTTTTGATTGGACTCATCAAAATATATCCATTGACCATGAGATGAAGGCAGGGAAAGTGGTAACCGAACGAGTTTTCTAGTGCAAAGAACCAAATGAGGTTTAGTCGTGATGGGAATATTTTGATGTGAATGCCTAAACCTTGGTTCCCTATTGTCATTAGTGTGAGGAAACCTATGATAGTTAGTCATTGTTGGCATTTTTAGGTACAAATTCCTAGACCTAGATAGTGTGATTGAACTCCTTCAAAGGGAAGGAAGTTCCATGTCAACTGGGAAGCATAATGACAACCAACTAGACATTTTACAAATAAAGGGATGCTTGTTTGATTTTCCAAAGGGAATATAAGGAAAATAGACATCATGATTGAAACAATTTTGAAAAATCAGTAAGGTTTGGCTAACAATTTGCAAGTGTAAACGTCAAAATGGTTTGATCAAAGTTTTAACAACACAAAGGCTACAAAGGTTTCACTTTAATGTGTTCAAGAATACAACAAACCTAAGTAAAATGCGTGACAATTGTCAATGTCATAAAGGAATGTCAACAATAATGAATCAATGGATCAAAGGATTGTCCTAGAAAAAGAATTTTCAAGATAGATAACACACAAGGAACAATCACGCAAGTTTTGGTAAACCAATCAATCAACAAGAAACTATACCCTATGCAAATGTTTTTCAAATATAGTTTGTTGCTATATGGTCAACACAATGCCAATACTTAAGTCAAGTTTGAAATGAACATAAGTATTAACAAGGGGTTAAAGTGATCTCCAATCAAAGGATACTTTTGACGAGCTTAGATACAAGCAAGACCCAAACCCTAAAATAAAAATGGAGGTTACACATGTGAGCTATGCAACAATACTACTAGGATACGTTACCCAAGCTTTGCGAGAAAGCGAGGTATTAGTATCACACTAGTATTGATATGATGTACAAAAAAGTAATCAACATTCTTTCAAGATCAAGGTAATGTTTGAAATAAAACCACGTCAAATTATGCTAAGGATTTGCTAAGATGTGGGTAGCGTAACGTCACAATATGGACACTTAGATTATGTTTACTAGAAACGAGATGTAAGTATTGTAATTGTGGTAAGGCGATGCGAATAACATAACACTTCTAAGGAAGATAAATGATGATTCAAGCCTAGCTATGATGATAATGTGTCTTAATATGGGTTTGAGACAAAGGGCCTACTAGAACATGAAGACGTACCATTCACAGTTTCAACACTTGCATTCCGACATTGCAACCTAGTCATGTAAATAGACTATAAAAGTGGTGGACACGATTATTTCTAGTAGTATCCACGTGAGTTGTTTTCTTTTATCCCAAAATGGCCAACAAGATAGAAAAAGTGTACATCATGTGAGGTTGAAATATACTTGGCGTTAATTTTGGCGAGTTTCGCCTTGTCTTACGATGAGTGAGAAACTAAGATAAAGTAATGTTTTGTAAATTTCATGATGAATGTCACTTAGTACAAACTTGGATGGACTCTCTCCTTTTTTGATAAACAAGGTTTCAACTCGGAACAAGTTATTACTTCATAAAATCTCTGTAAAACATGATTGGTTTGATATAGTAAATTTGGCTCTAAGATGAAATAGCTTCTATTGTTTCTCTCAACTACGTGTCACAAATTACCTTTGTGAGCTCGGTCTACCAAGGAAGTCACACTGACTAAACCTTGGAGTATTCTAAATTTACTTTACCCCTTCGATACAATTATCAATTAATGCATTCGGTTGTATTTTCACTGGGGTCACAATAAATATAAATTTGACGCTAAATCTCACAAGTGTATACTAGTCAAGTGGTAAGCGAGAGCTTCCCGTTTCATCCACAAGGTTCCCTCTTGCATGGAATACTTTGGGGTTCCTAGGAGCATCCCTCTTATTATATTAAGGCTTATGCCAAAGGGAGTTTCTCCTAGTTTAAAGCGGATGGGTTTACCCTTATCCGAACCTACAAATCAAGTGTTTTGAATGTGGTGTGTTTTCTTATCTTTTAACTTAATGAGGTTTTGCACACCATTGACAACCTACAACAAATGTGTTAGCTTTTGTTTAGATTCGATTCTTTCTGAAGAGATATGATCCTTCATGCAAAGATAGGTTGATATTTTCAAGGCACCATAAAAGAGGATTAAACGTTGTTTCGATTCCTAAGATCATCCTAAGATGTAAAGGAAGAGCATACACAATGATAAACCCCACTAGTTAGAAAATAATGAAGAAAACCTACAAATCAAATGCACAACTCATTATTTTTAATCAAGTTGAAGTTCATTCTTTTAACAAAAGCTTAATGAAATGTCTTGAAATCATGAAAAGGTTTAGAATCGTTTTCAATTCCCAAGATCACCTAGAAGGTGCAAGGGAAGAGCATACACCATCCTAACCTCATAAATGAAAATGCAATATTCATCCACTTATCAAGACAAGTTAGCACAAATCCTGACTCAATATATATCCTGCAAATAATGATTAGCTTCAAGAAACCCCTGTAAGATGTCAGCAATTCAAAGAAATCAAGTTTTTGTAAAGAATTTAAACATGTTAGAAATTACTAGTTTTTTAATAAAGGAATCCATACTTTTTCTGTAAATAAAAAGTCTAATCTTAATTTTCCATTACATAGTTCACTTTGATACCTTTCCAACGCAAAAAAATGGAGTTGTTTCGAGTTTGGGAGTGAACATTATGGCCTCTAGAAGACAAGCTATGCACACAGTTCAACGTATGCGCACCCTTGATGACATATGTGTGCCCCTTTGTAACATATGCACCCCCTTGACAGCGTATGCATGCCCCTAACATCATATGTGTACCCTTGATGATGTATGGGTGCAAATTTGTAAAAAAAACACAGTAAGGGTTGCGCTTATGCGCCTAAATGACAAATGTCCACCCTTTCCTATAGGTGACTAAAAACACAAGATTTTTTGTAATTTTTTTTTAAATCTCAAAATTTGGTCTTTTTAGTCCAAATTTGACAACACTTTACCTCCTTTGATCCTGTAAAAAGCATAAAACCCACACAATCCTAACTAAATAAGTTAAGAAACTCTATGTTTAACCAAACATGCAAAAGAGGGTTAGTTTAAACAACTTTGAAACAAAGCTTGAAATAAAAGATAAATGACTAGGGATCCATCCCACCGGGCATGCCAAATGTATGCATGAAAAGATTAGTTATGCAAGTATAAATGAAACTAACACCTAGTAGTTCCACCATATAACTAAATCTATCAAGAACATCACGATAAGAGCTTATAAAACTAACTTATTTAAATATGAATGAAAATTTGAATAAACCAAACTAACATCCTAAGCTATGTTTTACTCTTTAGATTGCTAACTTTAAATGAACCTAGTTAGATCCTAAGCAATCAGATTTGTGTTGTTTGCTCCAAACAAGGTGAAGAGATCTCTCTAAAATGGCTACAAGACCATGTTTAGATATTCTCCTACTAACCAAGCTTGGAGTGATGGATGCAAGATGAAGAAGCCACTACAATGGAGGAGGGATCAAGATCAAATGTCTTATAGCTTTAGCTAATACAAATGAGATCTCATGCATTTCCAAGGATTCAAGGTGTAAAATTGAAAGGGGTACACTAGGCTTGTATTTATAGATTTCCTTTTGGGAAAGTTTAGAATCCTAGTGCATGTGGGAAAAAGGTGAGTCAAAAAGCAATTTTTGATTAGAAGTGGATAAACATGCTTTAGGCTAGTTAAGCTTGATTAGTAAGTGATTAGCAACCTATGAGAGTTGGGAGGGGTCTGATTAATCACATGTGTTTGATAGATAGCCTAGAAGCTTGTAGAAGTGACTTAGAGGGAAATAGGGAGATTTTGAATGGTTAAAAGAGGGATGTTTAGCTAATAAAAGGGTTTATTAGACATATTAGTTGATTATAGAAGGATTATGACCAACAAGGTGTTGTGAATGGGCATCCGATAATGGAGAAAATAATAGTTAATTAACGAAGTGTCGTTAATTGACTGACTTAGAGGAAATGTTAGCTAACTAGTGTGAAACTACCAATTACGATGGGAAGTTAGTACAACTTTAGCTATAAAATTACGTAAGTAGATTTTAGGTGCATACAATTATCTTCATTGAAGGAAATATAGTTTCCTACCTCTTTCTTGACCATCTCTTGGAAGGAAACAATAAGTTCTTCTGATGATGAATTCTTAGTGAGTGGAGGGAACTCAAGTTTTGAACATAGTTGTAGACCTCATTCAAGATCTCGAAAGCATGTTGTCCACAAGATTCCAATTCAAAGATTACATTTTTGAGCATTCCATATCTCGCATCCATGATGTGGATCTAAACTTGAGACAAGTTTTCTGCAGTTGATGCAAACACGTTCTTACTCATGAGGGTGTGAGATTCAAAGGATATCATCTCGGATGCCGGTGAGAATAGCTCTTACAAGTGAATTACCTCTTTTGAAAACTCCTTTGCTTTCTTTACTTTTGAAAAAGTTGTAAGAACATACTTGATGAGAGAAATGACATTTGGAAACAATGCCTTGCCTTGCTCAATGATTTTCTCAATCCACTTCTTGTTAGCCTTCCCCTACATCATGTATCCTTGTGCTTTCTTGACTACCTCGGATCAACACTACTGATCATAGGAATGTATTATATAGGAAGGGAAGATATTGGATCAAGCTCTATGAAAGATTGAATTTGAGCATTGAGGGTCTTTACTTGTTCCTCCAATTACATAATTATTTTCTTGTATTCTTCGTTTCATGTGAGGAGGTGGGAAGAGGATTCCTTGAACAAGTTTAAATCACCCTCATGTGAAGGTTGACCCAATGAGATATGGATCAAATCATACTCTAATGAAGTCATTTCCTTGGTAGCATTTTCATTCCTAGGCCTAGAAAATTCAACATATTGATTACCTAAGGCGACACTGAAGAAACGAGAAGTTGTTTGGGCCTTCTTCCTTTGTTTGGATTTTAAAGTTATCAAGATTGCTTCGACGTCATGAATGATAGCATGCTACGTTGTCCTTGGCTCACTCTCGAGAATTTCTTAAATCCATGGAAATGAATCTTCAAGGATTTACATGATGTCCATCACTAGAGAACCTTCAAGAATTTTTTTGTGGAATCAACTCTTGATCACTATGGGAAAGCTTTGACATCGAGAAGACATACCCGAATGCCCTGAAAGGGATGAAGGTTGCAATGATTCTTTGTGCTCTTTGTTCATTAGTTTCACTTTAATATTTTTAGCTCATTCTTGCAATGGTTTACCTTAATCATCTCACCTTAGATAACTCACCAAGCTCACTCAACTAGCTCGACGAGCTCAAATCAACCAGACTCACCAAGCTCTAATCAACTAACTCATTGAGTTCAAATCAACTAGCTCACCAAGTTCCAATCAACCAGCTCATTGAGTTCTAATAAACTAACTTTCCAAGGAGAGAGGATGATGGATTCAACTTTAAAAATGAGATATTATGATCAACAGAGCTCATAACTCTTTTTGAACCTATTCAAACTGCATAATGTCCCTAAGTTTTACCTTTTGCTCCGTGTGATGTTCAATCGTGCTCATGGATAAAACTTTGACCAGAATGATACTTTGGAAGCCCTGTGAAGAGATTAAATTCCATTTTTGAGATATGAAACCACCTTAAAACCCTATGAATATGTTAAAAATTAGCAAGATGAATGAAAATGAGGCTAATTGAAAATTTTTGCACCCAAAATAGAGACTTGCTATTTTGGGATATTTCACTTGTTTTACTCAAATTTAAACTTCTCAATCCTCTCACATAATCAATTCAACTCCATTGATAATTCCTTACTCTTTTTAGCAAGTTTGTATTTTTCAAAAGTTTCCTTTACTTTTTACTTTTTTCAGCTTTTTTGCTTCTTTGGAAAAGATTGCTTAGTTTATCATTTTCACTGTTCTCTATGTGCACTGATCTAAGGGGACTTAATATTTTTGGTAAGTTGCTATTTTTAGTAACCGATAGTACCAGGTAATTAATATTTTTAAAAACAACATTTATCCACCTCAAATTGCAATGAATTTTTTTTCACTTGATTGGGCTCACTTTCTAGACTTCGTGCTCCAAATTTCACCTCAATCTGACCATTGGAATGCTCGGAAAATGAAAAAGAATCATATAAGGAATGAAACTAGGGTTTTGTGTAATTAAAAAATTAGGTCATAATATTTTCTATTGTTACAACATTTTGAAGGTGCTTGGATTGAAGAACAGTTGTGAAAATCTAATCCAAATTTGTTCATTGGTTTGCAAGATATGCGTTTTTCTTGATTTTTGTGTATATGGATACCCTGGATGAATTTTGACAGATTTTCTAGATAATTTATAGATTCTTGGATGCATGGAGTAGAAAAAATGGAGTTATAGTGGAAAAATGAGGTGGGTAGGAGTTGTTTTATGTTTTTATGATTTCCAACAATGCTTTTAGCTCACGGGAGAGGTAGAAGCAGTGTAAAACAATTAGTTTATTTTTTCATTTACAAACTTCATGGAATTGGGTGCATTTTATTTTCCCATATGTCCCCTTAGGACAAGGATAATAGAGATACAAAAATTTACCCTCATGTGGGCTTGACAAGCGACATGGTATGATTTCACGATGGAGGTAGAAGAAAACCAACTTTCTAGCACTTGGGGGTTGAGACTAGGTCACATGGAGAATCATAAAAGGGGCTTAGATGGGGCACATTTTCTTATCCCTTATATCCCCATTGGATAGGAATAGGAGGGATAGAAAAATTCTCCCTCATGTGGTGATGACAAGTGGCAAGGTGTGATTCGATGTGGAGGGAGCTAGAAATGGCTTAAAAATGCACTACAAAGGTCAAACTTGATCACATGAAGAATCATTAGCATAGGTTAGAGTGGAGAAAATTTATTGTACCTTCTATCCCAAAGGGACAAGAATAGGAGGGACAGAAAAATGCACCCTCATGTGGTGATGACAAGTGTCAGACATTCATTACATAACAGGAGGGTTAAAAACTAGGTTAATGTGCTTGCAAAGAGCTGAACAAGGTCATGTGGAAGTCCAAGAGACATAAATAAGGTTGGGTGAAATTTCTTGTCCCCTCTATCCTCAAGGTATAGGGACAAGAAAATTTTCCACAACCTTGTGTTGACATGTGTCCTCTTGTGAAAATGACTAAGTATCGAAAGCTTACCTTGAGAGAGACCTTGAAGATGAAGTTTCTAGAGCTCTAAGAGGTTTTTCGTGATTCCCTATATTAAATTGACTCAAAAAAACCTTACAAGATGAATTATATGGATAAAAATATCTAATTATTCCTATAACCCCCTCAAATAGCTCCTTCTTTCTCGGGACAACAGGGTATGCCTACTGAAATTGAGCTTCCTTGAGAACTACTTGAGTCTTGTGAGAAATGTGAAAGTTCCATCATATAGAAGAATGGATTAGATTTCCAATTACTACTTATTTGACTCTTAACTCCTTATGGATCTCTAGGAATAATATGATGACGTTTAGGTACCATTTTCAATTGTAAGCTCCTTAACCCTAAAAACCCACTTTCATTGTTCTTATTCCTAAACCTCTAAAAATTTCCTAAATATTCCTAAAATAGTTCCATTACTCTCCAAATTATTCAACAACATTCCCATATGTTTTATGGCTTTCAAATTTATCCTAGAGTATGCACACATATCAAGAAAAGGCTAAAAATAGCCTTTCTAGGCTTACAGATTTTCACCATTGAAAGAACTGAATGACCTTATCACAATTTTTCAAACACTTAGGAAATGTTTTTTTACAATACATATGAGGACTTGCAAGATTAGGATAGGCATGACACAGAGGATAGACTGATCTGAGAGGTGTTTAAGAGGGTTTTCAAGCAAAATTTTTGACACTAGGGTTAAGTTATCATGTTTCAAGTTTGATTTTGCCCTTGCAAAAACACATGACAACATGATTCATCATGAGAATGGATGACTCATTGATCCTAAAAACATGATTGTCCCGGGTATCTCGGTAGCCTAGCTAGTTCATCTTTACTTATTCGTTGAAAAGGTTTGAGCACAATGATAGAGTCAGGATATGAGGATCATTACCTCACTCCTTGAGCTTCAAATTTCACCTTTATGAAAAATATGTTACCTGAGTGGAAAAATAATTAGGATCTCTGGACACCTTTTTGCTCAATTTATCCTCTTGGAAATAGGTTTCCTCATCTAGAAAGAAGGATTGATCCTCGAATAAAATGGTGTGCCTCTAACCTCTTCTTGGGTAAAAACAACGTGGTTGTATTCTCTTTCTTTTGTGATCTATGGGCACACTATAAGGAATTTGAAAGAGTTTTCAAGAAAAGTGTTATGAGTATTGCACTTCATGGACATGTGATAACTTCTTGCTCCTCAGAGGCTCAATTCATGTTTGCAGAAGTTGAAAGACTCCACGAGGACTATGATTCAGAGATTCATGTGTAAACTTGGTCTGGAGCTTCCTGATTCACCTTGGTGATGAATAAATTTCCTTATTTCTTGGATTTAACCAAGATGACTCCATTTTTCCACAATTAGGATGATTTGAACCATTGAGTTTCTTGCATCAAACTATGTTATCCATAAATCACCTCTAGACTGATGCTTTGGGAGTTTGTGGGGGATTTATCTCCTATTTAAACCATGAGAAAACTTCCCAGTATTGCAATGGTGGTAAAAAGAAACAAGATAGGTGAAATGGGAGTTTCCACAAGCTTCTTAAACTTAGTTACAAAAATTTCTATTTATAGAAAGTCATATCTATGACTGTTATTTTTAGCATATCTTTACCATTTTCCCTTTATGACGTTTCTTTCTCATTTGGAGTGTTTCGAAGGTTGAGGATTCACTTATTTTAGAAACTTAATATTTTTGGACATGCACAACCTTGTATACTTACTATTTTTATAAAGGGGACTTTTCGGTGTCAGATTGAAATGAAACTGGTCTCAAAAGTTTCAATATTTTTTAAGGATGCTCTACTCTGATTTTCAGATGACTTTCTTGTTCGAATTAGTGGGAAAATGATAACTTTGCCAAAGAGGGTAGAATACTGAGATAAATATCAAGCCTCCATATTTTCAAAAATCATCCATGTCATCATGCAAGAAATGGATAAGATGCAAATTGATTTTACAAGGAACATTCACTCCAAAATTTCAGGCAATTTGGCTCGTTGGATCACTGGAAAAATGCAAATTTATTTGAAGAGGGAAGAATACTGAGAGAAAATCAGTCCTCCATATCCCTAAAAATTCTCCACTTCATCATATGAGAGATGGATCAGTCAAAATTTAATCATATGAGGATCATTTTCTCCAAAATTCAGGCAATTCGGCTCACTAAATCACCAGGAAATTGTAAGTACAATTTCAATTGTTCTATGCAAAAGTGGAGTTCATGGCTGGAAAAAATTAGTCATCAATAAAATTTGAATGGTGTTGTCACATGGAATTAATCATAGTTAATCACGAATGTGTTTTCAAATGGGGTGCACTAGTGAAGTATTGCGGAGATCACATTCACGGATTTAGAGTTATGGGAAAAATTTAGTTTGTAAACATGATGTTCTAGGAGTTATTTAAGAAGCATGAATGAAAATAAATAGAGGTCAAGAGGGAAAATAAAAACAATATAAAGGTTAAGTTTGTGATGGGATAAGTTAGCCAAATCTTTGCGTAGTTTTTGACTCATATGTGACCATGATAGTTTGACCAGAGTGAAGGGGGTTGAAGTGGAGGAAGGGGGTCACACTTTTGTATCCCCCTTGTCCCCTTTCCATATTGAGGGATAGAGGGGACAACTAAGGTTAAAAAGTGTGAGTGGGAGACCGCATGTTGAAGGGAATGAGCAATGGGGGCTTGAATATGGTATTTGGGAGTTAACCGAGTGTTTTCTTATGACCTAGGGCTAACCGGGGTGAAGGAGATCATAATTTTGTGTCTCCATTATTCCCCTTACACCTTGGGTGAGATGTGAGACATAAGGAGTGCAAAAGTGTGACTTTGGTGAGAACAAGGGCTGGGAATGACTGACGGTGGGCAAAATTTTGGTCACATGGAGCTAAAAGTGACTATTTAGGTGACCAAAGGTTAATTGGGGAGAAGAAATTTGAAATTTTTTGTCCCTCTTCTACCTTGGGGATAGATCGATATCAAAGAGTTCAAAAATGTGACTTTTCCATTTTAGGAAACTTGGTTTTACTCATTATGTCCAAATTGAGGCACTAAAAATGAGATTTTCACCCTGAGAGCATATGAAATTGTTTTGGGGTCAAAAATATATGATTTTGACTCCAAAACACTTTATGAAATAATTCCATCCATTATTAGGATTCAAATTTTCTTTCATTTTTATTTTTATGGAATATTTCATCTTTCACCAAGAGGAGAAGCTGTTATGTTTTGGGTTACCTCGGGAAATATTTGTACCTTGAAAAAAATTTAATGTCTTACTCATGTATAGGATTCCAATATATTTCAAATGACTACTTGTTTTATGCTAAATCCTCCCGAGAGATCTCAAAATCATTTAGACAAGTTGGATTTTACTTGTTAAAGCCTTCATTCTCTACACTGGATTACTCGATGTTGAGCAGATAGTTCCTTAATCAATTTAGTCCACCAAAATTTTATAAATTTCCATGGACACCTTCCATGTTCTCCTACATCACCCTTATATGCTTCATATTTTACTTGTACGCTTCCGTATGGTGAACTTACTTAGTTACAAAATGGCCAAAAATGACCTTTTTAGGCCTCCTGAGGAAGTTGTCTTTCATCAAATTTCAATGAGTTAATCAACCACATTAAAAACTCTTCCATACACATTGAAACACACTTAATAATATTGTTATCACTTTCCTCTAAGCTTGGGTATGGGTTAAACTATGAGAAGGTTGGTCGGAGGAAGGATTCACAGTGACATGGAAAAATAATTTTCAATTCTGGCTTAGTTGTCATGCTTAAAAGTTTCAATTTTTCATGGCATAAATTTTGCATGAAAACACTTTCTGTGAAAAATAATATTATCATGAAATTTTACCGAAATTGGTTATATTTTGTAGGTAACATGGATGAGGCCCCTTATAAGACCATTTTTCCAAGTACAAATATGGAAGAAAGGGTTGATATAGAGTATGAATACACTTCTAGGTAGATTGATTGAGGGTATGAATCCACCGTTAGGAATATATTTGTTTAGTGCTCACATATATTTTGTATCGATTAATATTAATATGTGGGTGTGGATAAATATATTGTATTTAGTGTTTTGTTAAGTAATATTGTTGTATATTATAACAATATTATGTACTTGGTTAGTGGGTTGCACCCGTGAATATTATTCTAGGATATTAGTTGTAACACCTCCCTATTATTTCAGAGGTTGTTTTGGCTATATATTTGGCTATATAATAGCCATGTACTGTACGTTTGAACAATAAGAGAGAATTATTATTATTCCTGTTGTGTTATATTTTCACAGAGCTCAGAGCAAATCAATATTTGGTATCAGAGTGATACTCTTTCTTGTGGGTAATGGACTTCTAAGAGTCAATGGGCAGCTCCATTATTGTTGAGTTGCTCAGATGAATGAGGAGAGCATTATTTGTAGTTTTGTGTAGTGTTAATTCTAGCATAGTTTTAAGGTAGTCTTTGTGTGATCCATGCTTCGGTCGATCTGTTGGTTACCTCCAAAATCTACTTGCTCAGGCCACAACTCTGGGAAGAATTATAGTGATAGCTTCATCGAACATTCTGTCTAATTGATATATGTTTAATTCTGCCGATTATCAAAGTGCCATCTAGTGAGTTTATTCAATTTTGTATCACAGTTGCGGGGAAGAAAGGGATTGTTAAATACAAAACAACCTGTAGCACATGAGAACAACTCGCAGTCACCGATATTTTTCAAATTAGTCCAACAACAGTTGATTGGTCTATTTCCTTCGCTTAGAGTCCAGAATTCAAAGAACTTAGATTTCATATATGAATGAATGAATGAAGTCGTGGATTCCTAGAGAAAGGCGCGTGTTTGTGTTTAGATCTGGATACTCTAATTTCTAAGCGTACCATTCGGATTTATGGTTATGCGATTTTGGAATAATCCTCCAGAACACATGTAACCCATCATTGTTGACTTGTATGGTGGCACTGAGGTTTGTGTGTATCTGGAAAACGTGATCAACATCCTTCACTATTTGTTTATTGCATGCAATTTGGAGTTTGATTCTGCCACTTCATCGACTCCTCAATTGTGTTTATTAAACCCATGTTTTCAAGTGAGCTACACACTCCACTATTTTACCTTGAATACGTGGCTTCAATACAATGTATAGATATATATATATACATACATACTAGTTCTTGCAAAGCCGAGTTACTTCCACAACTAGTGGAAATATTGTGAGTCTTATTTAGGTTTTGATTACATAGTTTTGTGATAATGGTTAAAAGGTCATTTTGTTAGCTCCTTGACATCTTATTGTTTAAATTTCTAGGTTAAATAATGTTATTATGTTCTTATCTAAGTAGTTACTTGTGTGTCGTGTAGAGTCTAGCTTTAATAGACCTAATTATAACCTTCATCATATTCTGAGTCGAGTTGTATAGTCATCAAATATAGTGGTGATTTTCTATCATGGTTAGTCAAATCTTTACGTTGAGTGTTGATTGTCATTTTAAAATATTGTCTCATCAAATGTCAAAGTCATGTAAAAAAAGGTTATATGTAAGTCATTTTTATACATTCTTTTGTTGAGTCAAATCAAAATATCCATCCATAGTTATTTTTCGATTAGTCCCAAACTCGAGTTGTTTAGTCCTTAATTATCAAAGTGTCATAGTCAAAGTTAGTGTTTTCATTTTCATCATCTTCCATGTGTCTATATTGAGTCACTCGTTAAAAACATAATTTTATTGTTGTCACATCCACTTCATTGAGTCAGAGTCAGAAGTTTGAAATTTTTTTCTTATGAACGCATTTCCAATGTTATCGGACGTCTGAAAAATAAGTTGTTTCACATTGCAAAA
Organism: Taxus wallichiana var. yunnanensis; assembly: GCA_018340775.1. Lineage (NCBI taxonomy): Eukaryota > Viridiplantae > Streptophyta > Pinopsida > Cupressales > Taxaceae > Taxus > Taxus wallichiana. The sequence continues at coordinate 157,137,301 of CM031240.1, read as the reverse complement.
GGGATATTATATAATAAACAATGTGGAAATAGTTGAGGATCACAAATTTATCCAGTTGAGTTAGCAACAAATTCACTGGAGGATGGAGGCAGAGGAGGCTGGAGGTCAACTAACGACTTCTCATCGATCCACCAATGACGAGGTCACACCAAACTGTGGTGATAATGTGTGTGTGAGTTTGCTTTCTTTTTAGAGTTGCAATTGATTTCAGTTGTGTGCAGTATGATTTCAGAGTTCTTGTTTTGTGTTGAATAAGTGAAATGTTCACATTGAGGGGGGGAACATGGTCTCAATGTTCCATTTTCATTTTCCCCTCTTTTGATTTGTATTTAGTGAGTAGTATTTCCTACATAATTCCCTAAAATAAAAGCATAATGGACAAATTGGAAGCACAAAGGAAAAGCAACATCATCATATTTGGATTGTTGGTTATCCCATTCTTGTAAACCATCCTTATTGAGGTTGATTGTTGACCTGTAAAGCCATCCTTATTGAGGGTATGAATCCACTTCCGGAAGATTTAACAAGGATTGGTATTTTTTTTTTACAACAACCTCTAGAGTACATTGTCTCAAGGATCAATACATCACACCTCCTTTTTTGTTCTCGTGGTTCACAAAACTCACACCTATCAAGGATTAATCTAAGATCTCTAGATCATGTGGATGTATTGGTTCGGTGAAATCACGAGTCAACCAAGATCACACCGCAAATACAAGTTAATTAAAATCAAATAAATGATAATATTGCAAAACAATTAATCACATGATCCTCCAATATACTCTATATCATAGCTCATAAATGAAGATGTACAAATAAGAGAGTGAATTTGTAACTCATCCATAAATAGTGGACAGAGAGATTTGATTGGGCATGTAACTCCCATACTCGAGAATAGTCGGTCAAAGAGTAACTCCCACAAGCTAATAATGCTAGCCAAGTGTAACTCCTTATGACTAAGTACACCTAAACAAGTTAACTCCACAAGTGTAGGAATAATCCATGTGTAATGAAATACCCAAAGTAAATAAAAGGAGTTGAATAATATCCTACACTAACACCCCACCTTAAGCACGGATTATGTGGGTAGAAGAAATGGGTCTTGAAAATAAAGCCCGATGAGGTATCCAAGTACAGTTTAACTCTCATAAAGTGGAGAAAGGATAAAAGGAGCTCTTTGGAGTGATTGTGGTTTAGAAGTAGATACAATAAAGAGTGGATCACCCTGAAAAAATGATTGTGTTTTCCAAGGCCTAATGGATATCCAACCAAAGTGTGGATCCTATACAAAGAACTATGAGCCAACCAAAGTGTGGTTCTTATATAAGGAACTATGTTCCTTATACGTAGTAGATGAGACTACAATTCTATGCAATGATGGTACATATGAAACAAATAAAGAATGTGGAATTCCATGTAATCGTATACTAGGATACCAGATGTATGATGAGTTCGAATCAATACAATTACTCCTTATAAAGTTTGAAATGGACTGGAAGTAGGTGGATCAAAAATAACTCGTCAATATATGGAAGGTCATAAGGATATGGTGGAGGTGTGTCCCATCACTACTATAGTCATATGTTCTAAAAGAGGAATTATCATCATAAAATATGTGCCTTTCCTTAGAGATATCATCAAGTCCAAGTGATTCTAATGAAAAATAATTTGAGTGAGAGTTATGGAAAAGTGTGAGAAGGTATATAGTCAAATATGATGATTAAATATTCCAACTCGCCACTATAGTATCATTGCATAACTCTTTGACATATAATAAATCTATAGTGAACTCAATTCACATGCCCAAACCAAGGTGAGTAATATGGTAGATTAAAAGGATATTAGGTGAAAGTGAGGGAAACTTAGAACATTGTTGAATGTTCCACTACTCACTTCAGAAAACCCTCTCCTGAAAACTTTTTAAGAACTGTTGCCACCCAATTGAATAGTGAACAAATCACATGGTTCCAAGGAAGTGAACTCAACTTGTGAAGAGTCCACGTTATGTGATGCACCAAAGTCAATAACTCATGTAGAGTCAGAGTTACAACTACAACTATAGCCTTGTCATTTACTTTCTCCTTACCATATGTTTTTTTATCTTTACCATTTCCATTTTCCTTAGAGGATTCTAGGGTTGATGAACATGGTTTGATAGACTCTGGAACACCTATATTTTTCCTCTGAAGAAGGCTAGTTAGGTGGTCAATTTGCTTCTTCAAACATTTGCTTTCATCATGCTTTCTCAAGAAATACCCACATTTGATCCTCTCTTTCTTAGGCTTAACACTGGAAGAGGAGGTCTCATTGGTTGATTTGGAGGTGGGAGGATTTTGATCCTTATTTTCCTCTTGATCCTTTTTATTTTGTTTCTTCTCCTTGTTGTTTGAAGCCTTCTATTTCCCATTCCGAGAAATTAGTGCTTGTGGTTTTGAGGACTTCAATGTGCCCATTTGAATTAACTTATCTTACTCCTTGGTTAAGTCAGCAAAAAAAAAAAATCTAAAGAGGGCATTTTCCATGTGGGTCCAAGAGTAATTTTGTGGCATAGAAAGTAGAGACAAACACATAATAGTTTAGAATTATTTTGGACAGTATAGAAAGATCTAATCGATCATATGTCATATTAGTCCACATTATTTTAAATACAATCTCATGCATTTGAACTTCATGAAGAAATCTTGTATGGTGTAAAAACTGTTAAGACTCAAATTTATGAGATCGTTCTCCAGTACATGACCTCTCATCACATCCTACTTCCCATAGAGATGTTTGAAAGAGGTTGAGTCTTCATTAGTTTATTTAATTGATTCAACATGAAAGAGGATATCATGAGAAATAGAAGTGAAAACCAAATGCTTGTACCACTTTACTTTTTCAACATCGGTGTTTGGTTCAATCTCAACACCCATTGTAATCCAATGTAATGATTTGATCCTTAAGATGATTTGTACTTTACTTTTTCATACATGATATTTAAATGGATTAAGAGGAATTATGAAATTTGGATCCATAGTGAAAAATTAAGTTGTAGAAATGAAATTAAATAAGCAAAGAAAGAGATGGCACACAACACCCCCTTTGTAATTATTTTTGATCAACCCCTCAGATTTGGCACTTTATATTTTCAATATGGTTATAATATAAATGGTACGAATGGACCGGGCCTAAAAAATATACATTTTGAAAAAATGAAACTCAAAATGGAGCAGCCAATCAAAAGTTTATAAAATCTATTTTTCTATTATTAATAGTTCATTAAGTTAAATTCACACTAAATTTAAATACATTATTGGCCAAAAAAGCAACTTTTAATCAACTATGGAGATGGGATTTGAATCAAATACCTCTCCAAAAAATGTTATTAAGCCTAAACCAACCTCCCTGTGCACTCACATGTCCATTCAAATAAACAAAATCTATTTGACCTTTAAAAACCAACTATTTAAAAATAATTTAAACATGTATTATTTTTAAATAATTTAAACATGCATTATTTTTAAATAATTTAGGGAAAAAAGCATTTGACTTAGCTTTTGTTGGAGAGTGTTATCAAGATTGTTGAAGTTGCATAAGTCTTAGGGGGGCAGGTATATCCCTTTTGTCACGAGACCTTACCATGTTGGAGAGATATGCAATATGGAGAGGAGCTTGAACGCCACATGTTAAGGAGGAAGCCCAAGTTTTCCCAAAAACAAATACAAAGGCTTACAAATATCCCACGCATTTCCATAACAAAAACCACATGAAAGAAGCTCCATCGGGAGAGAAACACCCCACTAAAAGGTGAATCAGACTACACTTGTCTAAGTAAAGAGCCCACACTACAAGAAAATGAAGAGAAGTATTTCACCATGCCAAACTACTGCAAAACCATGTTAAAGAAAATAAAAATTATGAAATAAAACATTTCTACTATAAAATGAGAGCTCCCGGATACAAAATATGAAGAAAGTAGAGAAAGAACAAGATTTTTGCACATAAACCAACAAGATTTTAAAATGAGGGGGGGGAGGGGGACTAGCCGGTCATTGGGGTCCCCCACCCTAATTCTAGAATATAGAGGGTGGTTATAGTTTTATAGAGTCAGGGTCGGGCGCCCTATATCTAGTTCTTGCCCATCCGGTCATAATTCCTTCCAATCTCCAATCCCCCAAAGATCGATCGGGGCGGTCGGGTCATGGACAGCTATAGCTATATTCTCTAGAGGGGCGCTTTCTATCTAGTTCTTGCCTTTTTGGTCATCTATCTAGAAATAAATATCCAATCCACCTCGGGTGCTCTATCCGGTCATCTAGAAATATCCTATCCGGGTAATAAATCTATCCCTATCTAGTCGAGCAAGCGAGTTCTCTATAGGGTGCTCGGCCCCATCCCCATATGTAGATAGGGGCCGACAGTCCCTTAAATTCATAGGGGGCCCAGCTATACCCCAGCGGGGCCCCTCGATGGGATAGATGGTTGGAGAACCAGCACCATGTCATGTTGAGAGTAGATGGTGCTGATCGATCTGCCTTTCTATTCTCTATAGATAGGGGTAGGGGATAGGGAATCTAGACACTAGTCATATCCATATCTATAGATAGGGGATAGGGAAATCCAGTCATAGGTCATAGATTCTATTTGTCTCTATGTCTAGTTAGCCATATAGATTGATAGGGCTAGTCGCCTAACGTACCTAGAGTTACATCTGTCTCTGAACCCCTTCAATATATCTAGGGATAGAAGGTCGAGAATGGTGGTAAGACGAAAGGTCGTAAGGTTTCACCCACTCACCTATGCACTTGTTCTACCACTAATATCTATTCTAACACCTGCTTGTTCACACCCCACCTATGCATCAAGTTATGTTGTCATTGTGTTCTCATTGCCAGACCATCACTTTGATACCATATAAGATATTAAGCCAATATCTCTGGATCAAGTGGATGCACCGGTTCAATGAAAGCACGAGTTAAACAAGTGCACAACGTAACTATAAGTTTGTTAAAATAAAATAAAGGAGAATATTGTAAATAAAGTAATCACAAGATCCTTTAATACACTTTATATCATAGCTCATAAACGAAGATGTATAAAAGGAGACTGACTACGTAACTCCTCCATGAATAATGGACACAAAGTATTGAATAGGCATGTAACTCACATACCCAAAATAGTCAGTCAAAGAGTAACTCCCACTAGCTAATAATAGTGGTCAAGTATAACTCCCTATGGCTAAGTACACCTAAGAAAGCTAACTCCAAAAGTGTAGGAATAATCCATGTGTATAAAAAATACTCCAAGTAAATAAAAGGAATTCAATAATTTCCTATTAGTGTAGGTTATTATTTATCCTTTTATTTATTTATTAGGATAATTATTACACTTGTGTTATCCCTACACTTATTGGTTAGCTTGCTTAGGTGTACTAGTTGTGTGGAGTTAGCTTACTAGTGTGTTGAGTTAGCTTCTTAGTTATGTGGAGTTAGCTTACTAGTCTTTTGGAGTTAACTACTAGTATCAGTTAGTGGGAGTTCTTCACCATTGATTTAGGTAGTAGTTTCACTTCCCTCCTCTTATATGTACATCTTTCTTATTGAGTAATTCAATTCATTGCATTATAAAGTATTGAACATTATGGATTATGATGGATTTCCATATATGATATTTTAGCTCTTCCGTTTTATAAATTTAACGTGGTGTGCTATTATCATCTAAGATCGCGGCTTGGAATATTCTTCTTATCATTCCTTTCATGGTATCAAAGTGATAGATGATGTAGACAACCATCTCATCGTAAATTTTCTTTGCAAGCAAAGGTTTATTATTTTCATGTATTTGGAATTTGTTAGCACTTTTTTGCAACATGCATTTTTATTCAAAACAGTGCGCCATTTGATTTGGAAGGTACCTAAACCCTAGAATCGATCAAACTTGACCGTGTTTTGAGACAAGTAAAATGGACGTAAATCTGCACCCTCTCGGTGCATTCTTTTATCAATTGGATATAAGCGTGTACCTTCTAGATGCATTATTTTAAACTCTGGATATTTCTATTTTGGATGTAGTCTTTTATCCACTGGACACAGATCCGTATTCTCTTGATGCATCCTTTTATCTATTGGATACAAGCGTGTACCTTCTAGATGAATTCTTTCACCCTCTGGATATTTTTATTTTGGATGTAGTATTTTATCCACTGGATGTAGATCTGTAGCCTCTCAATGCATTCTTTTATCCATTGGATATAAGCTTGTACCTTCCAGATGCATTGTTTTACCCTTTGGATATTTTTGTTTTAGATGGAGTCTTTTATCCAATGGACGCATATTTATACCTTCTGTGTGCATTTTTTTATCCATTGGATATTCACGTGTACCCTCTAAATGCAACTATTTACCCTCTCGGATATTTAGGTTTTGGACGCAGACTTTTATCCTTTGGTCACAAGCCTGTATCGTGTGGATGAACTCTTTTACCCTTTGGACATTTGGGTGTCACGTGTACCTTTTTTAAAAAACATCACCATTAAAATATTATTTTAATAGCAAGACCTTCTAGATCTCATAACTTTTGATCCGTAGCTCAGATTAAGGTGATTTTTTTTTGAAATTGTATATTTTTGTGAGATCTACGCATTGGTGAAATTTTTATACACATATTTTAAATAAAAAGGTACTTGTTACTCATTGTAATATTTACATGCACTCAATTATAAAGTGCCAAATTTTGGAGGGTGTTGTAATCACTTGTGGACGCAATTTTGGTTGAGCCCGACGTCCTAAAATTTTGGGTGTTGCATTCTTGTATCTATAGGTGTATACATTTATATCTCTCTTATTTGTTGAGATATTTTGGATCTGTACTTTCGACACTTTTTTTGGCATGTTGATAGTCTCTCTTGTGGGGGAGATTTTCTGGTGAAGCCCAGTGTTAGTTTGTTAGTGTTCAAGTAGTTGATTTTGGAAACTCATATAGATATGTCGTATCACTCTACACATTTAGCAGCATGGGAGGGTGTGGTGTTGATACTGATTCTTTGGGTTTCATGTCCTTACCTTATTACCTTGGCTTTTCTTGGATCGTGACATTCATATTTATTTAGATCTCGTGTCCTTGCCTTATTGCCTTGGTTATTGTTCTTGGATCATGGCACACCTATTTGTAGCAGTTGATCAAATTATGTTTGGTATTTTTTTTTACATTTTTGACATCACTCCATTGATAGTCTCCTTACATGGAGTTATTCTGGTAAAGCCGAGTGTCAATTGTTTTTGAGTTCTATGATCGAATAATGGATTCAAACCACTGTGTGCACCACACTTCTTCAACATTATATGAGTTTTTGGAGCCAAAATTCTGAGGATATCTTACAACGGGATTTTTTTCTCTCTACTTTGTTATTACTCGTTTTGGCTACCTTGCGGTGTCTAATTTTTCCAGTTATTGTACGTGGGTACCTCATCAAGCCTTATTTCCGGGACCCACCTTTGTTTTCACCCACCTAAGCTATGCTTACATGAGGATGTTAGTGTAAATTATTATTTATCCTTTTATTTATTTATTGGGATAATTCTTACACTTGTGTTATCCCTACACTTATTGGTTAGCTTGCTTAGGTGTACTAGTTATGTGGAGTTAACTTACTAGTTGTGTTGAGCTAGCTTCTTAGTTATGTGGAGTTAGCTTACTAGTCTTTTGGAGTTAACTTAACTACAAATATTAGTTATTGGGAGTTTTTCACCACTGATTTAGGTATTATTTACACATCCCTCCTCCTATATGTACATCTTTCTTATTGAGTAATTTAAGTCATTGCATTATAATGCATTAAGCATTATGGATTATGATGGATTTCCATATATGATATTTTAGCTCTTCCATTTTGAAAATTTAATGTGGTGTGCTATTATCATTTGAAATCATGGCTTGGAGCAATCTTCTTATTGTTCCTTTCATTTCCTACACTAACAACACCTAGTGCTTCATCCTTCCATATCACCTCTCGTCGTCCTCTAATATTTCGGTTTAATCCTTCAAATTTGACTTCATCGACCACCCGCCCTTTAGAATATCCATTTCACCACTCGATACAATTTCTATCTATTAATACAACTTTACTTTACAATCTAAATAAAAAATCATTAAAATACCCATAATTTGTAACTAAAAACTCATGAAATGTTAAAGAAACTTTGTAGAGGAAATTAACACCACTTTAAGGTCATCTTTACATTGGGACATTAGGGTAGATTCATTAACGTCCCCATTAATGTCCCAAGTCAACATAGAACAAATAATAATAATTATAAACATTAAAAACCGAACCCTAAAATCAAAATCTGAATGGAATGTTCCATTTCATTCACATGTTAAGATTTTGTGGGCCTTCAAAACATGGTTTCACTCCTTTAAATTGATGTTTGGGGCAATGCGAAGAAATTTTAAACCTTTTTTTGTCTACATAATCTGTTGAAAATGAATTTTTCCCTTTTGGGATTTTTGCATATTTGTGGCCCATTTTTATTTAGGTTTGTTGCATATTTGTGGGCCATTTTTGCAGGGGTTTGTTGTAGATTTGTGCACTTTTTGTGCATGTATTTTGCGGTATTTTAAGAAAACTTTCTAGTAGAGGAAATCCATTAAAAGGATGGGAAAAATCCATCACTAGAGAAGGGAAGAAACTATTGACAAGAGGAGCGAGAAAAGGATATTGATTCTTAAACATTAGTGTGGGGACATACCTTTAAAGATGTAAATGATAATTCTTCATATAAATAATAATTTATTGATGATATACCCCAAATGGGGAGGAATTTGGAGAGGAGGAATACTTCGAGGATGGAGGGCATAGATAGAGGTCATACCCGACACAACAACAAGTGGAAGTTGATGATGACAGAGTAAAACTTATTTTTAGCTATATCATTTGTTCTATGTGCTTCAATATTATTTATTTTAGTTATTAGTGCATGAATGATATTCATTACTCTTATTGCTTCATATGTTTGACATATATTTTTGACAACACTAAAATATGCACCAATGTTTTTGTCTCAAATAACCATTCAAACCTTGTATGCATGTTAATGTTTAGATAATCAATATTTGTAATAGACCCCTATAATCTCATAGTTCATAAAGCGAACTATGGGTAAGCCCATTAAGAATTATAACATCTCCACATAATTTAATTTGCACATAATGACATTCTTCATTGTAAAACATCATCTAATCATTTTTGTGACTTTAAGATACTATTTCAACATTTAATGTTAGGTTCTTAAGGAGAACATAGAATTAGAACTATTGGTTCTAATCACACATGTTTCTTTATATTCACATATTCATTATACCTGAAATTCATTATTAAGTTCAACTTCCCTAACAAATTTGTGCAAGCAATAAATCACATCAAAAGAAAGATAAGGAGTGGCCTACTATTGATTAACATTTGAACACGCATAAGTTGTAAATATTAAGATATATTTCATAGAATCCACTGAAATTACATCACTTTTGTCTACAACCAAAAATTTTTATATCCCATTTCTCAAAACAATATGCTAGTTAGAGTAACATAGGTGGTCAAATCTACTCTTCCAACAAATAGTTAGGGTTCTAGTGTCCTAAGATCACAATGGTGCATCAAACATATTTTCAAATAAAAAAGTGGATAATAGATTTTACCTATTACCATACAAATCACATACATGGATCTAATTGATGAACTTACGTCATAACTCATGTATAGGAGATGAGGGTATAATCGTAAATCAAATTTTAGAATAATTACTATTAACAAATTTCATTCATAGACCACAAGGTTGTATACTTATTAAGTAAATAGAGTAGTTTATAACATGATAGTATATACAATATTTTCCAAGGAGTGAATTTAAACATGCAAAAAGGACTTTAATTAATATTTTTTTGATATGATAAGGGTGTCACTATTTAACACATGCCATAGAGGAAGCTTAAATGTCTCAAAAGTATACTACTAGCAATTGCACATGAGTTGCAATCAACGCCGGTGAGGTTAGATTGTAAATTTATTATGGAGGGAATTGAGTGTGACAATATATTTGATATTTACTTCTGCATTTATGTTGTTTCACCAAATTAATTCCAAACATTGTTCAGCAAAAAACATTGCTTTAGCAAATAAATATGTAAGAAAACTCACCTATTTCACCAAATATATTAATTATGAATACTATTGCAATTATAAATATCCAAAATCCGACAACCCGTAAACATTGGATCCGCTGAAATTTGACACTTTTAGTAGGAGCATCTTCAAAGGAGAATTCCAAACACTGTTTAGCAAAAAACATTGCTTTAGCAAATAAATATGCAAGACAACTCACACTATTTCACCAAATATATTAATTGTGAATACTATTGCAACTATAAATATCCAAAATCCGGCAACCTGTAAACATTGGATCTGCCAGAATTTGACACTTTCCAGCAGGAGCATCTTCAAAGGAGAATTCCTACCGCGAATTATCATTCCTTTATCTCAAGTATAGACCACTACGATTATTATTACTTTGTCCCAAAACGCAATACCATACAAATCATCCATTGTATTCCATGAAACCTCATATCTTTTAGGCTCTCACATTTTGCATACATGTCTACTCGAGCATTAAACTACAACATACAACAAATTTTCACTTTCTAAAATTCCTTGATCGGTCTATACTCTATTTCTAAGATCTCATTCGTACACATATTCAAAGGGCATAACCCAACTAAATGATCATGCTTTATTGTCATTTTGACAATATTGGATTGAATAACAATGTGCATTTCCATTTTTATCATAATCATACAATGTTAATGTCATTTTTTGAAATTCTCAACCTCGAGATCCCAACATTTGTAGAGAGAGAATATTAAAGGAGATGTTATACATTTTGATTACTGCACTTAACCCTCCTTCCATCCATCCACCCAAACTACATTTTAATATTTTATTCAAATATTTGAAGCTTGCAAATTCCAATAATTCCCCCTTAGAGGGTAATAAAATCCATTATGACCTTGATGAGAGGGAAATTTATGTGTATATGATTCTTTCAAAATACCCACTTTGTAAACTACATACATTACAACCCTTGAGACTACATTTCGTTAATACATTTTTCAAATATGAATGATACAAATCATGACACCAATAATTTAATGAAACATAATAAGGTCAAGAACACAACATGTAAGAGTATAAAGAGGTCATACAATTGCAAATTCATAGGGTTGTCAAAGTCGAGATTTGCCATACAATAAGCAACGACTTACATAATCTATATACAAGAAATTGAGTGTAATGATAGATGTAAATATCACGTGTAGGATTTGTATCAATAGATGTGATGATCATATCATGAGAGATAATAAATTATATGTAATATTCAAAATTAGAGGACTATCTCATGTGTTATAGTAGTTATATTCACTAATATCTATGTTAATTAGTTGTGCATCATATATAGTCATGTAATAACCACAAGATCCATGTGTAAATGAAAGGGCATTATTTTCCTTTTTAATTCAAGCCGACCAAACATTCTATCAAATTACATCATGTTATGAGAAATTATATATTATAGATTATCAATAATCCTATCAAAAGATAGATCCTAGTAGTAAAATTATATGAAGAAAAAGTGTTAGGCTAGAATCATTGATATAAGGCATGAGATATGTAAGGTTACTCGATCTCGCTTATAGAGTGATCAATGCAATTGTTCAATCAATATTTCTATAGTTTTCATAGGATATTGATGTGCTCAAGTAGGAGCGATGGGCTTATGGTGAGAGTTAACATGTTATACACCTAAGGATAAAGTCATGTGTGATTTACACAACTCACATTGTTGTGAATAAAACGATGTAAACTACATCAAAAAGAGGGTGTGCAATTGGGATAGGTATTTATATGTCTCTTTGCACAATGCCAAGATCTTGTGAATGATATGGGACTTAGTAATGATATCTCATAGTGTGGTTTCCATTTGTTATGTTTGTGGAGCCTATTTTCCACTTAGAGTGTGGTACACCTTCCATATGTTACACTCGGATATTTTTACGGTGGTCCCGCTCGCCGGTGAGCGGGTTAGGGAGTTCCGGGCGAAGCCCCAAGCAAATTTTCATGGGTGGTTTATTAACCCATGGGTAATGGGTAACCGTTATGGGTTGTTTTTGGGCCCATGGTTTTGGTACCCATTGTTTTGTAAAACCGCCTCTTCACTACCTATAGGTTTATCCAGACAGCTTTTGTTTTTACCCATTGTTTGATACCCATGGTTTTGTAAAATTGCTTAAGCAGTTGTCTATTTATATGGTCTTATGCATATGATAGATAGACAAGCAAATGTATTGCAGATGTGTTTTGAATTCAGGTGTGAATTTTGTAGATTTTGTTGAGCATAACTCCAAATGGATTTGGGTATTGTATTGAGAGAGTGGAGGCTTGTAATAAAATCTGAGCAAGTGATTCTTGGTGGACATAGCCCAAATTGGGTGAACCACGTTAAATCTTGTCTCTCTGTGTTGTGTTATTTATTCTGCACTTTTATTTGAGATCCGAAATATTTTATCTCTTATTTCCTAACAATTGGTATCGAGCTGGTTTGGTTTGTTTGAAGTGTTGAATCGCAAGAAAAGTTTTTAGCCCGAGTGGGAGCTATGGCGATGATGGAAGATCCAGGGTTGATAATTTCAACGGGCAGAATTTCAGTCTTTGGAAGATGCAGATGGAAGATTACCTTTATCAAAAGGATCTTTATACTCCATTGTCTGAGAAGGTGAACAAACCCTCGAGTATGATAGATGCGGAATGGGATTTCTTTGGATAGGAAGGCACTTGGAACGATCCGGATGTGTCTTGTATCTTCGGTATTATTTAATGTTTCAAAGGAAAAGACTACAAAAGAACTAATGGATGCATTAGGGAAGTTGTATGAAAAACCCTCTACCTCTAACAAGATATTTTTAATGAAAAAGTTGTTTAACATGAAGATGTCGAGAATAGTTCAAGAGCAAATCATTTAAACGATTTCAATACTGGTTGTGAATATGCTAGCTTCGGTTCTGATAGAATTTGATGAAGAAGTTAGGGCTTTATTAATTCTATGCTCTTTACCCGAGAGTTGGAATAGCACAGTAATGGCGGTAAGCAACTCGGTTCCAACTAACTTGAAGTTGAAGTTTGAGGATGTTTTAGGGGTGATTCTAAGCGAGGAAATGTGAAGAAAAAGCTCCAGGGAATCTTCTACTTTAGGGAATGCTTTGACAGTGGAAACTAGAGGGAGACAAGAATAGAGGAAACCGTGGAAAATTGAAAGATTGGGCAAGGTCAAAATCCAAGAGCAAGATTGTATGTTGGAACTGTGGAAAGTCTGGGCATGCAAAGAAGGATTGTTGGGAGCTTCGGACAAGAAGAAACAACAAGAAGAAAACAAGGAGGAAAATGTGGCATCGGGTAATGTATGTCAGGATGCTTTGATTCTTTCTTTGCATAATATTACTGAATCTTGGGTTTTAGATTCAGGGGCTTCTTTTCATGCTACTCCACATAGGCATTATTTTGTTGATTATGTTCAAGGGGATTTTGGGCATGTTTTTCTTGGTGATGATGAGCCTTGTAGTATAGTTGGAAAAGGTTACTTCTGAGTTAATATGCAGAATGGGAATACATGGCTATTGAAGGATGTTAGACATGTACCTGCATTAAGGAGAAATTTGATATCGGCGGGTAATTGGGAAGTGATGGTTGTCTTGTGATATTTACTGACTAACTCTTGGAAGATTACCAAGGGTGCTCTTGTGGTGGCAAGAGGTAAGAAGGTTGGAACCTTGTATTTAACCACCGATAGTACTAATGATTGTAATGTTGTGGCTTCGATGCGAGATACAACATTATGGCACTATAGGCTCACCATATGAGCCATAAGGGCATGAACATCATAAAGAAGAATTTTCCTAGATATACAGAAATAGGTTTGGATTTCTATGAGAACTGCATATATGGGAAATAGAAGCGAGTAAGGTTTCTCAAGGTTGGACCTATGAAGAAAGAGAGTAAGTTAGAGCTGGTACATTTTGATGTGTGGGGGCTCAGTATCATCTCTTGGGGGTTCAAGTTATTATGTTACTTTTATTGATGATGCAACAAGGAAAGTTTGGGTTTATTGTATTAGAAACAAATATGATGTATTTGACACTTTTGTTAAATGGAAAGCCTTGGTAGAGAATGAAACAGGTCTTAAGCTAAAATGTCTCAGGTCAGATAATGGAGGGGAGTATTACAACAATGAATTTAATGATTATTGTTCTAAGAATGGAATCCATAGGAAAAATATGGTTCCAGGAACTCCACAGCAGAATGGGGTATCAGAAAGGATGAACAGAACAATAATGGAACGTGCTAGGAGCATGAGGTTACATGCAGGACTACCTCTTTCTTTTTGGGCAGAAGCGGTGAGCACAACTGTGTACTTGATAAACAGAGGACCCTCAAGTGCCTTGGATGGAGGTATACTTGAGGAGACATGGTATGGTAAGAAAGTTGATTATTCATTTCTTAGAGTCTTTGGATGTGAGGTGTTTGTTCATATAGACAAGGATGATAGGACCAAGCTAGAGGCTAAATCAGAAAAATGTACTTTCATTGGTTATGGTGGTGATAACTTTGGGTTTAAATGTTGGAGTATTAAGGACAAGAAAATCATTCGGTTTAGGGATGTGGTCTTTAATGAGAAAGTCATGTATAAGCAACAGTTGTAGGAAAATAGGGAAGAATCCAAGAAAGAATATGCAGTGGTAGAGGACCTTCCAGATGGGAAAGTGACCCATGAATCAGTTCAGGAACCTACTCAACAGGAACCCCAAACTCCTATAGTGAGGAAGTTTTCTAGGGTAAGAAAAGAACACGAACGCGTTTTTCTCCTTCTCTTTATTATTTATTACTCACCGATAGTGGAGAGCCGAGAGCTTTGATGAAGCAATGCGGGTAGATGCCAGAAGAAGTGGGAGCAAGCCATGGATGAGGAGCAAAAGTCTCTCAAGGAGAACCAAACTTGGGATTTGGTGAAGCTACCCAAAGGCAAAAGGGCATTGCAAAACAAGTGGGTATACTGAGTTAAAGACGAAGAAGGAGGAAAGAAAAGATATAAGGCCCGGTTGGTGGTTAAGGGGTTTACACACAAACAAGGTATATATTTTGATGAGATTTTTTCTCTTGTAGTAAAAATGACTTCTATCAGAACTGTTCTTGGAATAGTGGCAACAGAAGACTTGCACTTAGAACAGTTAGATGTAAAGACTGCATTTCTCCATGGTAATTTAGAGGAAGAGCTATGTATGCAGCAAATCGAAAGGATATGAAGTCAAAGGTAAAGAGGAGATGGTGTGCAAACTGAAGAAGAGCTTGTATGGCCTGAAACAAGCTCCACGTCAATGGTATAAGAAGTTTGATAGCTTCATGATGGAGCAAGGGTATATTAGATGTCATTCTGACCATTGCGTGTATACAAAGAAATTTGAGGATGGAAGTTATATTATCCTGTGTTTGTATGTTGATGACATGTTGGTTGCAGGTAAAAACATGTAGGAAATAAAAGTACTCAAGAAACAACTAAGTGAATCCTTTGATATGAAAGATTTGGGGGTAGCTAGAAAAATCGTTGGTATGAAGATAACTCGGGATAGGAAGGAACGGAAGCTAACTTTATCTCAGGAAGAGTACATTAAGAAGTTTTGGATAGGTTTAACATGCAGGATGCTAAACTAGTTGGGACTCCTTTGGCAGGCCATTTCAAGTTATCAAAGGAGCAGTGTCCCAAGACAGAGCAGGAAAGAAACCAGATGTCCATGGTACCTTACTCATCAGTGGTTGGCAGTTTGATGTATGCTATGGTGTGCACTAGGCCTGATATTGCCCATATAGTGGGAGCTATGAGTAGATTTATGAGTGATCCAGGTAAAGAGCATTGGCAAGCAGTAAAGTGGATCCTTCGGTATTTGAGAGGAACCATGGGGACAGTTTTGTGCTACAGTGGATCAAATACCACTTTACATGGTTATGTAGATTCAGACATGGCTGGAGATGTTGACAGTAGGAGGAGCACGACAGGTTATATTTACACTGTAGGTGGGACAACAAAGAGGTGGATTTCATGACTACGAGAGCCGGTGGCTTTATCAACCATGAGGATGAGTATGTTACTGCGCCACGAGAGGCAAGCAAAGAGATGATTTGGTTACAACAATTACTTGAAGAGTTGGGGCATAAGCAGGAGGAATGTAAGCTGCATAGTGATAGTCAGAGTGCTATACACCTAGCTAAGAACTCTGCTTTCCACTTCAGGACGAAGTATATACAGTTGAGATATCACTTCATCAGGACAACTTTGGAGGAAGATAAGTTGAAGTTGGAGAAGATTCATACCAGTCAGAATCTTGCAGACATGATGACCAAGGTGGTCACAAGGGATAAACTAAAGCTATGTTCAGCTTTGGTTGGCCTTCGCGGATGACAGTGAAGGGTTGAGAAGCTTGCTCAGTGGAAATCAAGTCTCCAAGTGGGAGATTGTTATGTTTGTGGAGCCTATTTTCATGTTAGAGTGTGGTACACCTTCCATGTGTTACACTCAGGTATTTTTACGGTGGTCCCGCTCGTCGGTGAGCGGGTTAGGCGAAGCCCCAAAGTAAATTTTCATGGGTGGTTTATTAACCCATGGGTAATGGGTAACCGTTATGGGTTGTTTTTGGGCCCATGGTTTTTCGGTACCCATTGTTTTGTAAAACCGCCTCTTCGGCTACCCATAGGTTTATGGGATAGTTTTGTTTTTGCCCATTGTTTGATACCCATGGTTTTGTAAAACTGCTTAAGCAATTGTCTATTTATATGGTCTTATGCATATGATAGATAGACAAACAAATGTATTGCAGATGTGTTTTGAATTCGGTGTGAATTCTGTAGAGTTTGTTGAGAATAGCTCCAAACAGATCTGGTATTGTATTGAGAGAGTTGAGGCTTGTAATAAAATCGAGTAAGTGATTCTTGGTGGGCGTAGCCCAAATTGGGTGAACCACGTTAAATCTTGTCTCTCTATGTTGTGTTATTTATTTTGCACTTTTATTTGAGATCTGTAATATTTTATACATATTAGTTTCTACTGCTATTGCGATTTTCGTAAGGGATTATTCCGCATATTTTATCTCTTATTTCCTAACACCATTTCTGGACAATGAATGTCTATGGCCATGGAGGCGAGCTCGACACAATGTCATGATAGATTCTTAATGAAAACTATCAACATAAAGAGGAATGGGTATACGTGTGTCTTGACTAGGTGTTATATCTAGTATGTGTGTGTGTTAATACACACACACACACACACACACACACACACACACACACACACACACACGTATATGTATATGTATATGTGTGTGTGTAGGTAAAAATTCTATTGTGAGATGTATATAGAGTATAGTCCTACATGGTATATTGTTAGGATATGTGAGAATGATTAAGAATA
This sequence comes from Taxus wallichiana var. yunnanensis, assembly GCA_018340775.1. Classification (NCBI taxonomy): domain Eukaryota; kingdom Viridiplantae; phylum Streptophyta; class Pinopsida; order Cupressales; family Taxaceae; genus Taxus; species Taxus wallichiana. Next base: position 157,119,761 of record CM031240.1, on the reverse strand, counting down.
ATTCAACTTTGTATTTATGTTTCTTAGAAAGGAGTTTTTCCATCTTTTATACATATATTTAAGTCATTATGGGAATATATAGGTATAAATTAAAAAAAAGGAGTTTAGAGAGACCTAAAAGGCTTAATAGGATTCGATGCTAAATATTAGATGTAATAATTAAAGATATTTCTAGACCCCTTTACAAGATTGAATATGGTTTGGTAGAAAAATTGTAAGCAATATAATGTTTTCAATTCCTAATCTCCGATTTTAATTAGATTTTTTTGAATCAACATTTATATATTAAACGAAATAAAATAAAGTGTCACAAAACACATAAAGAATGATTAAAATGATCGTTTATGTTATTATATTTAGCCAATTTTATCTCTTGGAATAGATTTCCCATTGAATATTATTCTCTTATAAACATTGGGATGTGATCTATCATGATAAATCAAGTTATAATTTTTCTTATTTTGATAGTTTTCTTTCTTGAGTTGCGATTGTATGTATGTGCTCATGTTAATTAGATACACATTATGTGGAATAATTAATGGGGTACAAAATAGTTTTATGAAATGTCCTAATCAATAGAATCTCATGGAATGTTATGACGTTAAGATTAAAAAAATGGTATTCCTTGAAAGTATTTAAAGATTCCAATGGAAATTTCTTGATTGTTATTTTGTGCAATAAAATTGTTGAAATATTTTCCCAATATATGTATTCTAAAAAGTAATATGAAACCTCAAAAATAAATTTCTAGGTGAAAATACACTCCCCATAAATATGTTAACATCATTGCAACCTTCCTTTTTTAGTATATGATTTGGAATGTCTCAAATAGGGCTTCTATTGGTACCCTTTGTTGGTGGATCACTATAGTCAATTGTTACTAATAAGGAGTTTTGTCTCACATAAATTAAAGTTTATTGACATTTCTAGGGTTTATTTAAAATGTTATGATGCATATATTATAAAAAAACTTTAGCAAGCTAGCCAAGAAGGTAGACAAAGATTCTTGTGATGCCTTTTACATCAATTTTTTGAAGAAACACAAAAGTTGGGTGTTTAAGGAAATTTGGGAAATGTATGGCCCATTGTTAGAAGAGGATAATCTTATTCATTGAATAAAATTATTTGAATAATAATTAATTTGAATGATTTTCTAATGTTTTATTATATTATGTTTTGTTTTATAACTTATTTTTTACAATACAAACATGGTTCAAAGCTATGTTGTTTTAAGCATGTGGGAGAGAGAGATAATTTGAAAAGAAATTTGAAGATGTATTACGACCATGATGAGTGGAAAATAACTAGGAGGTAAATTTTGATGTCTAACTAAGTCATATTTACTTTAATGTTTTTTTATAAATGTGGTTTATTTCATAATTAGTTTTACTTTTTTAAATATTGTATTAACCAAGTTTGTACTTCTAAATTAGTTAGAGGCCTATAAAGTACAAAATTGATCCATGGTGTAGGTGCATTGACTATTGGGATAGTCATGATTCGATCAACCAAGCCAACAACAAGTTATAAATTCCTTATTAGGACAAGGAAAAAAGATCACAAATCTCACTTTGGTCCTATAGACTTCATTGGAGCATGGACTTAATTTGTATGTATTATATTTTAAATTAGTTTCTACTAATAAGTGTTTAAATTTTTAATTATATATAATATAAATTAATATTATACTAGCATTTTCCAACTGGAGGACTATGGACAACCTATCCAATCTTGGCTTAAGGATCATATATGTACTTAAGGATATGTTTTTATTCAAAAGGAAATGGCCTCCAATGGATTCCAACCATTACATGTATGCTATATAAATTCAAGATAAAAAATATTTTTTAATTTTTTTATTATCAAATTTTATGAGATTATTAATAGTGGTTTATTTTTCTTTAATGTAGGGAACCCGAAACACAAAATATTATCCCTTAGAGTAAGTGGTAAAATCCCTCAAGCAATGAATAGGTTTCACATCACTACTAGGGTTATCATTCAACGAATGCTTTGAACATGAAGTGGAGCCATGGGGATAGGGTTATCGAGGTTTTAATGATACTATAGTTGATGGTGATGTTACTCAGGAGCATGAAAGGGATGATATTTTTGGGGAAAATGAAGACAAGGACCACAATGCATGGGGTTGACATTGAATATTATGAACTTATATTGTGGATGTTAACCCTGATATATATCGGGTCAATAATGACTCTACAACTATTTTCTCGATTATAATATTATTATGAATTTTGATTAATTAATAATGGTTTGATTATCTTGTTTAATTTATCGTTGTTTCATTAAATTTTTTTGTATTCAATTTTCTACTTAACATGGTTTTCATTTTTTATGTATATCATTAAAATTGACATTAACATCAAATTTTGTAACTAAAGTTGTATAATATACTAATATAATTACATAGATAAAGTTGAAAATATTATATTTTTTGATATCATTATAATGACTAAAGTCGTAAAACAAGTCGGGTCTAATTTCTAATTAAATTGTAATAAAGTCAAATTTTGAATTCATACTTAAGTCACAATTGAAGTCACATTAAAGCAATGATTGAAGTCACACTAAATTCATAAATAATGATGGAATTAAGTCACAATTGTACACCGACTAGAGTCACAATTTAAGTCACAACGAGTGTCACCATTTAAGTTAGATGTAGTGTCACCATTTAAGTTAGATGTAGTGTCGCAATTTAAGTCAAGATTACAATCGTAATTAAAGTCATCTTTCTAGTCACACATAGTGTCATTTTAAAGTCATACTTAGGGTTAATGTAAATATGAAGTGAAAGACTATTATTAAGTCGGTGTTAAGTCATATTAAAGTTGGGAATTAGGTTACATATATGGTTTCCTTTTAAATCACCCTAATGTATTAGTGTAAGTCACCCTAACATTAAGCTAATGTCGTTTAAGAGTGATGTTAGGGTGAAACATTAGTGTGGCTTAAACTGGGATGTTAGGTTGTCTTTAGTGTTACTTATTAATTTATGTCATTTAAAGTCACAGTTTAAGTCATTTCATTCTTTCATTTTCATGACTTTAAATTTGAATTTTGGGTAGCTAATTAGAATTCAAAAAATCAGATTTGGTGAATTGAAATTGACTTAATAATGACTTAAATTGCAACTTGTTTCATTAAAAATGTTGTAATGACACCAAAATATCGTTGAGACACCTTCCCCCAATAAAGTGTGGTCAGATCATCTACTTCAGTGCATGTGTCATTGTACCAACTAGTGTTTACATATTTTTTTCTCTTGTTACTTTTTGGAGCATTTGTGATGCTTCATCCAATAGTAATCATATGTTTTAAAGAGTTTGTTATTGACACTTACAACTTATTATATCTCACTTAATTTAAGACTAAGAGGGGTGCACGCAAATAAGTCTATGAATTTATCACTTCTTTGTTTTGATATTTCTATGCACTACTTCTAGTCATCATATCATGTAATTATGTTGATTATAATGATTGTACATGGGTACCTTACATATCCTAGTTATTGGGGCCCATATTAGAGGTTTTCATCACTTGTTCACTTTATCTAAGTTCATCTTGCGGGGTATTGGTGGCATGTGCACCTTTCTTCGTTAAAATTACTTAGGTTGGAGTAGCTTATTATGTCCCAATGCAGGTGTGTTAGTGGGAAATACACCTTAAGCTCCTCTAGTGGGTGTGTTGGTGGCCAATATATCTTTCTTTTTTAAAGTTACTTAGGTTGGTGTAGCTTATTATGTTGTCTTCTTTTACAAAGTACATCTTAAGGGGGGATGTCAGTGTATATTATAACATGTACATTTTTATATAATCTAATATTTATTTGTAATGATAATATTTATGGATAATCACATCTTCCTATACACATCATTATTCATTACTTATTTATAAATCAATTAAAAATAAAAATGTCTCTTTAGTGGTTATCCTCAAATCGGGGTTTTGTTTAATTTGGTATTATTCCTTTATAGATAGATATGCCTTGTAAACCCTAAATCTCCTTAATTAAATATGTATAAAAAGTTAGAAGATGATTTAATATAAATGGAATTAAATCTTAATTTCAGAGTAATTAATGCAACAAGGGATATACAAATGATAATATATGGTAATATACAAATGTTAAGTACTTAAAAATGTAAAACCCTAAGGAAACAAGAGAGGTAGATGAATTAGCCCGTTCTTGTCTAACACGGAGGCATTCGGACTATATATCTCGCTAGATATGATTGGGAATGATGTAACAGTGGCTGGAAGAGAGTTCGAAACTCCTTATTATGCATGACAAAAGTGCCTATAGGAGGACATGAGTGCCCAAGCGCTAGTACATGTGTAAATATTCAGGATCTGCTACTTTTTGGGGTCTAAGGGTCTTCACTCCAATATATTCTTTTTTTACTTTGACCTCCATATTAGGGTTTCAATATCACCTATAACCTATAAAACAAACCCTAGCTATCTGCACAAGCTCACAAACACATTAGATCTAAATAAAATATGCAATATGTGAAGTCGGACTAACTCCCGATGGTCACTCGATGAGTGAACTTAGTACTAAACACTGCACTACATTTCATACTCCATGTAGTTTTGTGTGCTTGTGTGTGAAATAATGTCCTTAGGTTTGACTTTGCACCAATGACACTAAGATAGCGGGTTATAACTAGTTTTGATGTAATTGTGTGGTATGGAATTCAACACTTCCCCTTCCTATGCAACCCAAAATGCAGTCCCTTTTGATAGTAATGATAGTATGTAGATATAATATCCCCTTTTTAAATTGCAAGCCACAATAATAGTGCATATGTTGTGTATATATATGAGTCTCTTGTTTGAATTTCAACACTAGTGACACAAAATGACGACTATGAACATGGGATAAGGATAAGAAAAGTGAAAAGGCTGACCAAAAATGTCAAAATGTGTAAAAAGAATAAACAAGACACTAGCGCCCACAATGGACACAAGGCCCTGTGCGCTAGTATCCTAGGATAAATAATGAAAAATGTGAAAAGACAGACATACAGGGATCCATGTGACTTAACTAGAAGTGGATACAAAAATGACATATGTAGAAGAGAGTTACAATAAAAAGCAATCAAAGACATAGATGGACAAGAGATAGTGTCACCAGTGAATACTTTTCTTACTTAAGATTCATGCATATAACAACATACTAACGACATATTAAAATAGTAATATGTGTATGAGTTTGTGTCTATAGAAGATATTGGTAAATGTTGATTATCAAAGTTGTATTGTTATGGTATTCTTCATGTGAGTAGGGACACTCGACCCTTTTGCTCATTTGAACTTTCATTAATGAAATCTAGTAGTCATTCTACTAAATTTGTATTTGTGTTTATCAAATTTTCTTTAAAAGGTATGCATATGTAATTATGGTTTGAAACCTCGAGGTTTCTTATTCTCCGATTCTAACATGTCTAAGAGACTTTACAACTTTGAGAATTCCTATCCAAGTGTTTTCCAAGTTTTAAAACATGACATTGAATGTTGCACATCAATTATTCAAGGATGAAACAAGAGATTCAACATCCTCCATAGATCCCAAGTTGTGAAATAAATGTTGTTGCCATGGTGTCAAAATACACAATTTCATATAATATGATGAAACTTGAAGGAACTTTTGATTCATTCCATGTTTGACATTGAAGGTTCTCTCAAACGGATCCTTAATTTCCTTATCCCTTCAAGCAAATTAATAATTTATCTCCAATCTTGGTTTAGGTCCAAACATGTACTCTTATGTGAATTATTTTCATATTTGTAAATCTCCATTATTTCTCTCAAACATATTTTAAAACATAATTGTTTTCATTGTTATGTCAAGCTCAACGTAACATCAATGACAAAACAGAGGGATGGGAGGAGCAAATTTAATAGTGTGAGATGTCATTAAAAAGAGTCAAATGAAATTTTAACATTTATTTGACCATTATAAACGATTTTTCTTATTGTTTAGATAAGACAATCAATAAATTATAACATCTTACATATTCAATAAAATAGTAAACCATTTTTTTCTTATAAATATTTACTTGATATTATGATGTAACTAGATCAAACCCATTTATTACCAAAATTTTATAATAAATAATCATCAATCAATATAAAACTTTAAATAAACAACATTTATAACAAATCCAATAACTTAAATATTTTCACATAAATATATTTAAACAGGTATAATATTTCAAGCAAAAGGAACAAAATAATACTCATATAACATAATATTGAATAAAGCCTCGCTTTCTAGTACGCTCTGCACAAAGAGTTTAGGTGACCGAATGCATTTTTCCAAATTAATGACACCATGTTAGAAGACAAACAAGTGATGACGTGGAAAAATTTATTAAACTGATAAAAGGTGTCCTTAAAGTTCGGTGGATGATGTTATTGTTGAAGAATGTCATATGGTTTTTTTCCCAAAAATACTAGTAACACGAATGATCCTATTATTTTAACTATTTAAATAACTTTTAAAATTACAATGTAAAAGAAAATTAATATTTACATATCTTTTATTATTAGAACTGCCTTTTATATTAATTAAAATAAAAGAGAGTTATATTGTAAGGGGGCGACTGGATAATACATGGTCCCACAAAACATCAGAGAGGCAACAGAAAATGTCATAAGGGCACCAGAAAATGCCACACATGCTTACATTAACACGCCCATTGGGCAACTAGAGAGCAGAAAACAACCAACATCATGCACATCCACCGCCACACCGGGAGGAGAAGGAGGAGGATCATCCAGGGAGGGATGAAAACTTTGCTATCAGGCTCAGTGGACGGAGGATCCACTTGCCAGCCTTCCTGATCGAGATACCATATTTGAAGAGGCACCATAATTCCCCAACCGGGGCGGAGATCCCGGGAATGTCCGAGTAGGCGGTGGAGGAGATCCACAGGCGTGGAGTGCCAGCAAAACCTTTTCCCCACGAGGGCGGGCTCCAACCTTGTCCATAAGAGGACTAGGTAGAAGGGCGGCCACTCGGGGAGGGAGAGTGGTGACTTCTCGAGCAGCTCCTCTGACGAGCACTTGCAACAGGTGGTCATCGGGGAGGCGAGGGCCAAGGTGGTGACAACTGAGGATCCAACAGGACCCTGCTTATCGTGCATGGCATACTCCCACAATAATCGAGGAGCTCTTGAATGTGTGCAAATTCCAAAGCAACTTTAGTAGCTTGAGCTTGAATCTGTAGGTGAACAATAGACATAATAACCACCTTATCATTAGTAGAAAAATTTATAACCAAATGATCTTATTTGAAAATGACAACATTTTTTTTTAATTATTGGCAAATAGTTTTTTGAAAGGGACTATACCCTTGTACACCAAGGCTCAGAAGCCAGAATTGAAAGTTAAAGCACAAGAGATGGATCAAAATCCAAATAGAACAATAGAGCCCTCTTCGCAGAAAATTGTCACAAACAACAACCGAAACAAAAAAACAACAAAAATACAACAATCGAACAACAATGGCATAACAACACCATTGGAAGCAACCTGCTATCCGGCCAAGAAAAATGAGACCCATGTAGCCCAGCCAGCCAATAGCAGAGAAAAGAATCATCCAGGCGAAGTGCTACCCTTCAAAGGGGTAGATTTTTTCTTTTTGCTGACCGTAACCCATCCTGATGGAGCCTTCGCGGTTGGAGAAGAAGACAAAGGAGGAGTATTTTCCTTAGTCACATTTGTTCCTTTTGGGACAGCCACTTTGTTAACACGAGAGAGATATTTATCATTTTCCATGCTGCCCTCAACAGCGTGTGCATTTTTCATGCTGCTCACAATTTGAGATTCGGTTTCTGGGGCTGAAATGGATTCAATATTTGTATCTGCATTTGAATCTAGTCCCTTTTTTGCCTCAAAAATCAGGTGTTTCGGAAGAGCATCTCTCCACCAGCTACGCTTCTCATGTTGACGTTTTTCCATCCCACACTCAGTAGAGGTGTGCCCTAAGCAAAAACATCTTCTACAACGAAAAGGAAGACCTTCATAATCAAGAGGTTGTGACCAAGTTCTGTTTTGCACTCTAAGGTCTATGGTTGCAGGAAGATTTTTATCGGTGTCAAGTTCCACCAAGATTCGAGCATAAGTAGTATGGGTGTAATTAGTGGTTTGAGAATCAATATAGAGTGTAGTTCCCAAGGCATTGCTAATGGATGTCAAACAGTCACGACTCCAGAACTGGAGAGGTAAATGGGGCCACCTGATCCAAACAGGTTTCCATGAGAAAGATTCTGTGAGTGGGTTGAAGGATGGAAACCAGGGTTTAATGATCAAATATTTAGATTAGCAGGTCCAAAGATTGGAAGCAATGATGTTTCTATCAGCTATTAAAGAGAAGGTTACAATGAAAATACCTTTAGCACACGGATACAAGTCTATTTTTCTAGCTAAAATTGGAGTCCAGTGCTCAGAGATCCACGCATGAAGAGTAGGAAGGCTGGGCCATAGTCCCCCGAATCTACAAATCAGAGCATGCTCTTTGTAGTAAATCTCAGAGGAAATGACCTCTTCCCCGAAAGTAATAGATGGGGTAATGTCTGCAGGTTTCATGGAAGATTCCTTGTTGTTTAAAATGTTTTTGAAGGATGACCCAATATGGCCGCGACTAGGATCTCTGTCGAGCTCCAATCTGTCACGAACTGATCCTTCCAACACAGATTTTAAATGTCTATTACCAGCGTTTCCGCACCCCCGGATGGATCTTGTGGTAGATTTTGGCTAGGGTTTGCGTAGCCATTCTGAGGTGGAGGAATGGAGCTCCCTGTAGTGAAGGCAAGGTCGATCCACGACCAGGGTGGAACCTCTGAGACGAGCCCCATACCGTGCCGTCTCCATCTCCCTCACCTGTCTGTTGAGTTCTTGCCGGGTCAGATTTAGGGTTCGCTTTGGAAGCAAGGGCTCGGGTAGCCACCATGGCGCAGGGTGCGAGTAAAGAGTGTGAGTAGAGGGCGTGGGCGCGAGCAGAGGGCGCGAGGGTGCAGACAGAGGCACGCGCAGGGGCGCAGGCAGAAGCGCGCACAGAGGCGGACAGCGCGAATTAGAGGGCGCGGAGGACTTAAGTCGTAACTACTAATTAGCAATGTAATACTGTACAAAATAAATGCCACAAATTAGCAATGTAAGTAGGCCATGGGCTAAAGTCACCGAATAAAGCAAGACGCCACGGGGAAAAATTCAAGGTGAGAAGGTTGGAACAATGAACAAATCCATTTCCGTATAACTTGGGCACGCGGCAAGACCAAAAAAGGTGTAGGAACGACTCAGGGTTGGAACAAAAAGGGCAATTTGAAGAAGGAATACCGATATGCCGAAGCCTTTCACCTACAGAAGCCCCTAATAAATAATGAATATTTATATATCTTTTATTATAATATTGTTTTCATATTATTATCTTGTCAAGATTTTATCTCAATTCATAATAATAGTTATAAAATCTATTTAATATCATAAATTACTTAATTTTATAAATTAAAATATCAATTCAATAAATTAATATAATTTTTATTACATTTATAATAATTTATCATTCTAATTCTATTATAATAATAACATATCTAGCATGTATAAATTTTTTCAATATATTTAAATATAAGAGGATGTTAAAGAATATCAATTTTAGAGTTTCTGAATTTTAAATCTTTTTAAGAAATGTTTTGTTAATATAAAATAGTATTATTAAATGCCTCATACTTTACATTAAATAATAATTTTAGGCACTTTAATTAATTGAGAAATTTGTGAATAAATTATATTCAATAACATGAAACTTTTAAGTATACATATGTTAAAATTGAGTTGTAAACCTATTTATTTTTACTACAATTAATATAACAAGTAGTTGACAACCTGTTTACTTACATAAATTGATGCTTGTTTTATAAATTTTAAAGAGAACATGTTTAATAACATGGGATGAGATTATAATGTCGTATACTTTACATTGAATGACGATTTCTAGTACTCTAATCATTAAAAAGTGTTGAAATGTTTTTTTGTTGATCTTTCAATTATTATCAATGTGAGATTAACTCAATTACATTTATCATTCATTCCCCCCTACAATCCAATAACATTTTTCCATATATTTTTGAATTTCAAATATTGGATTCTCCGTTGACTTGTGCTCTCATAGATTTATAAGGTTGTTTTTTCAATTCTTAGACAAAAGTACCCTTCTAATTTCCTATGTTTTCATCTTCTCAATATTCCACATCATTTTCCTCTACACTTATAAAGCAGTACTCACGTCATTTTCTTCTACTCTTATACTAGGTATTCATGCCACAATGTGCCCCTTCTTTACTATGTTAACCTCTTTTTATTTTTGATTTGATATTTAAGGGAAAAAAGTTAGAATAAGATCTTTTTATCTATTTTTAATATTTTTTAAAGAGACATTTGGTTTATTATAATTTATGTGACCCCAACGTGTATCATAAATAAATTTATTAATTGTATCAATCACAAAACTAAAAGACAACTTTTGATGTTATTGATTGTTACTTAACATTAAATTTTAGAAAAACTTTTATTTGCACTTAATATAAGATTATTATTGAACTTTATTTTATTAAAAATAAACTATATATATAAGCTTATTATTATTATTATTAAACTTTTTCTCAATAATTTATGTATTATTTTATGGTTATACATTTGAGATATATGTTTATTAATCAAATATAATTTGCAAGGTTTAAATTTGACAAATTCCTTCATTAAAAAACAATTTATATTAATGACCATTAAATTTAAACCTTAAAATATATGAGTTGTATATTATAAACATATCACATTAGTATTATTCCTTTCAATTCAAATATATGAATTATATATTATGAACATGCCACATTAAATTATTACCACGATTGATAATACATGTGCACGGACTTGAGAGTATTAAATTTGATGATGATGATACTTTTTATAATCTTATCCTTAAAATGAAATTGGTGTATAGAAAAGTAATTGAGTTAGAATATTTTTAATTGTAATTTTGTAGAGTTGCTTGTAGTAGGGCAAAGCTTGTTTCTATTTATATTTTATAAGTTATATGTAATATATTAAATTAAATGATTATTTATTAATTTTTACTTTCAAAAAATTATTATATATAAAGCCACATTTAAAAAAATTCATTTATAGGGTAGTCTTTTCAAAAGTCTCAACTTTGACATGTCAAAATATTTTTACTAAAGATATTGAGTTATACATAAGATGTCGAGTGTCCATAAGTTCTTTAGTGTTTTGCACCATGAGATGGATCAATTCCACTAAAATCACCTAAATTAGATTGGCTAGATTTATAGTCTAATATCTACTCATTTATGGAAAGCGTTGTTGTCTAATTAATTAATTTTAATTCAATTATACAACATATCCAAAAAATACAAATGGAAAATACTAAAATTAAAATGAGCAATTAAGATGTCATGTCATGTTATTTACCAAAATAAAATGTATGGAAATATTTGATAATAGTATCCTCTTAATATGTAGCAAAAATGTTGTTCCAAAATAATTGCAACTAACAACAATTACTAGAAAATAATTTTTAAAAACATAGAGCATCAACTATTTTAAAAAGATCCATTGATTGGGAGCTTGGAGGTACTCGACATTTAAGTGGACCTTCTCCGTTGGGATTTGGATTTGAAGTAAAACATTAGAAACAATAACTACTTTTTAGTTTTAAAAACACTATGGCTAATTTATTAAAAATAGCGTTAGGCATTCATATTCTATCCTGATTTTTTTCATCTTGCTTTGCTTTAATTGAAATATCGGCTTTTGAGCCTTTACGCACAAGGGTATTGTCCCTTTCAAAAACCATTTACCAATAATAATTTTTTTAAATTAAAAATAGAGTGTTTATTTTAACCAATGTGAAAAAGAATATTGTTATGAAAAACTTGGTAAAATTGACTATATTTTGTAGGTAACGTCACTTTGAGTCCCTAGTAAGACCATTTTTCTAAGTAAAAATATGGAAGAAAAAAGCTGATACAATGTATGAATCCACTTTGAGGCGGATTGACAACAAGGGCAAAACCAAAAGGTGTTTGATAGACTCAACTTGATGAGAAGTGGGATTTTTCATTCCATATGTTTTAGTTCATTTTCAATATGTGATCTTTGGTAACAACAAATACACCAAATAAAATGAGACTTTTTGGGCTCAGTGTGGGCTTTTCAAATACAAGAAAATCACTTAGTCCAAGCGAGAATCCAAAGATCTTAAAGTTAATTTGTCAAGATTAAGGGTATTTGATTGTATGTGTTAAGTTCCAAGACGATGATAACCATGTTGGCATGTGCATCCAATGCTCCCCATGAGTTTTGTGACATCCAGACTAACCGCCTCTCGTGGATCCTAACTTTGGCGAGTGCAACAAAGATTAACACCAACAGTTTTTGGTCTAAAGGCAATCGTGGTTCAACAAATGGTATTAGAGCAACAGGTCTCAAGTTTAAAATGCACCCGGTAACGCTAGGAGGCATGTGCATCCAAAGGCTACCCGTGAGTTTCGTGACGTGGACTAACCACCTCTTGTGGATCCTAACTCTGACAATTGTAGTGGAGATTAATCCCTGCAGGTTTTGGTCTAATGGCAATCGTGGTCCAACAAACCAATCCAAGGTTTTTATGCAAAAGGAAGCAATAATAAGTCAATTCTATTCTATCCACCAAGGAGCTCAAGGAAAAAATCTAGTTTTTTGGATATACTCACTAGGGATGGAATTTTGTATCTCTAAAATAAACTCAACATCCTCATTCCTAAGCTAAAATTTGTCCTTGAGAAAATCATAAGGAAACCAACAACGAGAAGCCTTCAGAAAATGTCACAAATAGTCTTGATTCCTTTACTAAAAATGCCAAGGCTCTTAATTTAGGGGACCATAGAAAAATAAACATTAAAATAAGAATGAGAGACTACCAAAGAGAATGTGAGTTAAGGGGTAAACCATTCTTGAAGCTATCTCCAATCCATATGAGATTGGGTTTGAGCATTTCCCAAGCCTTACAAATATTTTTCTCAACAAATGTAGCACTAATTATAACTCGCACATGGGTGATGAGGATAGATGTAACCCAATACCAACCCAAACCTTTATGCGAGAAGGAGCTCATTGTGACGATGAAATTTCTCAACAAGATTTTTCATGTCTCAAAATTGTCAAAGCCTCTCGATAATCCATTAGACACTTAAGGCATAGCCTTGAAGCTTGATGTCAATGAGGCCAAGTCCTCCAACATCCTTAGGTTTGTAACAAATGTCCAAAGATACTCTATTTTTCGTCATTGTCACTCAAGAAGCAAACAAAGCTTATTTTCCCACTCTCACCGGCCTTCGTCTAAAAAAAGGAAGTGGTGGTGTATTTGATAGACCGGGGTGGTGGCACTGGTGGTGGGTGTGGCCCTTGGGAGTATTCTCCTTATGACAAGTTTTCCCGCATAACTTTTGTCATTTCTCCAATCCAACAAGTAAAAAAAGAAGAAAAATAAGAAAACAATGGCTAGGAACCCACATCTAACATTGAGACCCTCCTATACCATTAATTAGGGGACAAGCTTGATAGTTGTCATCTTACACTTTTATTAGCTATCATATTCATTGCATTGCGTAGTGCAATTTACACATTTATGTCTCTTTTGTTTTAAAACTTTTTTATTGAAATTGTTTTATTAACTATATGTAATTAATATAACCATTTTGTTGATGCACATTTCTTCAAATTTATATAACTTGATTTGAGTGACATTCCAAAGTTTCATTCCACTTCATTTTTATTTTTTTGGTACTTAACATACTTTTATATATCATTAATACAAACTACGCTTTCAATATAAAAACAGATCCATAAATTCACAAATAAACTTCAAGAAAAGATTCTACATAACATTTTTTACAAAGTTATTTTAATAGGTGACCTTCCTCCTAAATTTTGAGTGCCTTTTTTTTCATTCTGAAATCTAATTGTCAAACTATGCCTTGTGGAGTTTCACTTATATATACTTATTATGTTATAATTCTCTGCAAATATTTTTATATTATGTTATAATCGTTATTACCCTTCTCTTTTATATTTTTGTAATCTTTATAAATCTTCCCTTATTACAATTTACAAATAAAATGAAATATCTGCATAAACTAAAAATTTTGTTTAGAAGTTGCTCCTTTTGAAGAAATAAACATCTTTTTAGGGAAATATATTAAGCCATGTTATCAATTCTTGGTAATTTGGTAAGCTAAAATGTAGTACTTTTTGTAGGCAATCAATACTATATAAAATGATATTGGATAAAGCCTCCCTTTCCATTCCGTTGTGTTATGCATATGGAGTTTAGGTGACCGAATGCATTTTTCCAAATTAATGACACAATGTTAGAAGACAAACATGTGACGACGTGGAAGAATTTATTAAACTAATAAAAGGCGTCCTTAATGTTTGGTGGATGATGTTGCTATTGAAGAATGTTATTTTAACTATTTAAATAACTTTTAAAATTAAAATGTTGAGAAAATTAATATTTACGCATCTTTTATTATAATCTTGTTTTCATATTGTTATTATCTTCGTTTGATTTTCTTAGTAATAATTATAAAATCTATTTAAAATTATTTATTTTTTTATAAATTAAAATATCAATTCAATAAATTAATATATATTTTTATTAATTTATGACATTAATTCTATAATAATAATAAAATATTTAGTATTTATAATTTAAATATATTTTGATATAAGAGGATGTTAAATAATGGTAAGCTCAAAGTTTTTATTTTAAATATTTATTGTGAAATGTATTGTTGATATAAAATTAGTTTTTAAATGTGTCATATTTTATATTAAATGATAATTGTAGGTACTTTAATTAATTGTAGGTACTTTAATAAATTATAGCCAATTACATACAACTTTTAAGTACAATCTATTAAAATTGAATTGTAAAACTATTTATTTTCACTACAATTAATATAACTAGTCGTTGTTAAATGATGTTTGTTTTATAAATTCTAAATAGAATGTATTTAATAGCATTATAATGCCTTATATTTTGCATTAAATGACGATTTACAATACTCCAATCATTAGAAAGTGTCACAATATTTTTAAAGATCTTTCAATTATTATCAATGTGAGATTAAGTCAATTACCTTTATCATTCTTCCCCCTATAATCCAATATTATTTTTCCATGTATTTTTGAATTTTAAATATTTTTTTTTGTTGAGCACGTCTAAGGGTGTCGAATTGGGCATTGAATTACATAGTTTAATGGCATCTCTGCCTAAGTTCCGGAGGGAAAATATAGATTCAACAACAAAGTAAGCGAAGAAACTAAACCAATGATCACCTTCATCTAAGCAGCTATGAGTAAGGGGCATCCACGCTGTCAAAATCACCTAAGGCACGATCCTGGCCTCAACCATTTGACTCTTCGTGTCGGGTGTCTCCAGGCCTTGCACTTATCAAGACTTAATCTTTGGTGTGCTCATTGAAAGTCATACATCTACACCAATAGACTAAGAGCCCTTCGATAAAATTTTAAATATTGGATTCTCCATTCTATGTTGACTTGTGCTCTCATAGATCTGTAAGGCTTTTTTATTCTTAGACAAAAGTACCCTTCTAATTTCCCGATGCTTTCATCTTCTCAATATTCCACATCATTTTTTATACACTTATCACAGGGGACGCATGCCACCATCATTTTCTTCTACACTTATAACAGACACTCATGTCGCAACACGTTCCTTAGTTCTGTGTTCACTTTTTATTTAATATTTAAGGGAAAAATGGTTAGAATAAGATCTTTTTATCTATTTTAAAATATTTTTAAAGAGACATTTGGCCTATTATATTTTATGCGACCCCAATGTGTATCATGAATAAATGTATTAATTGGATCAATCACGAAGCTAAAAGACAAATTTTAAAGCCATTAATTGTTAACATTAAATTTTATTAAATTTTTTATCTCTACTTAATATAAGATTATTATTGAACTTTGTTTTATAATTTTTTAAAAATCATGGTTGAAAAGTTGTGTACAATATACTTTCTTCTCAATAATTTATGTATTTTTATGGTCATACATTTGAGATATATCTTTATTACTCTAAAGTTTAAATTTGATTCCATTCCATTAAAATCACCTAAATTAGATTCGCTAGATTTGCAATCTACTACCTCCTAATTTATGGAAAACATTGTTGTCTAATTAATTTGATCTAATTCAATGATACACCATATCCCCAAAAATACAAATAGAAAAAAACTAATTTAAAATAAGCAATTAGGATTTCATGTCATGTTATCCACTATATGGAAATATTTGATAATGATATCCTCTTACATTAATAAACATGGAAGATATAACTAAAATCCCTCTCCAAAATAATTGCAACTAACAACAATTACTAGATAATGTTTAAAAACATAAACCATCAACTATTTAAAATAGATCCTTTGGTCGGAGCTTGGAGGTACTCCACCTATAAGAGGACCTTCTCCTGGTGGGACTTGAATTTGAAGTAAAACATTGGAAACGATAGCTACTTTGTTATTTAAAAAAATATCATAGCTAATTTATTAAGAATAGTGTGTTTATCTTAATCAATGTGAAAAAGAATATTAGCACGAAAAACTTGGTAAAATTGACTATATTGTGTAGGTAGCATCACCGAATCCCATAGTAAGACCATTTTTCTAAGTAAAAATATGGAAGAAAAAAGCTGATACAATGTATGAATCCACTTTGAGGCGATTGATAATGAGGGCAAAACCAAAAAGGTGTTTGATAAACTCAATTGGATGAAAAGTGGGATTTTGTACCCCATATGCTTTAGTTCATTTCCAATATGTGATCTTTGGTAAAGAATACACCAAATAAAATGAGACTTTTTGGGCTCAATGTGGGCTTTTCAAATATAGAAAAATCACCTAACCCAAGTAGAATCCAAAGATCTTAATTTTTAATGTTGATTAAGGGTATCCGATTGTATGTGTTAATGTTCAAGACGATGATAACCAATCTATGGTTTGTGTGCAAAAGGAAGTAATATTAGGTCGATTCTATTCTATTCATCAACTAGGAGATAGAGAAAAAAACTAGTTTTTTAGATATACTCATCAAGGATGCAATTTTGTATCTCTAAAATAAACTCAACATCCTCATTCCTAAGCTAATTTTTTTCCTTGAGAAAATCATAAGAAAATCAACAACGAGAAGCCTACAAAAAATTTCACAACCCTTATTAATGATAATCCATTATCTAGACTTAAGGCATAGCCTTGAAGCTTGATGTCAATGATGCCAAGTCCTCCAGCATCATTAGGTTTGCAACAAATATCCCAAGATACTCTATTTTTCGTTATTGTCACTCAAGAAGCAAACAAATATTATTTTCCCACTCTCCCCTGCCTTTGTCTAACAAAGGAAGTGGTGGTGTATTTGATAGACTTGACGGTGGCACTGGTGGTGCATGTGGCCCTTGGGAGTATTCTCCTTATGACAAGTTTCCTGCTTAACTTTTGTCATTTCTCTAATCCAACAAGTAAAAAAGAAGAAAAATAAAAGAACAATGGCTAGGATCCCACACCTAACATTGTAGACCCTCTTATACCATTAATTAGGGTGACAAACTTGATAGTTGTCATCTTACACTTTTATTAGCTATCATATTCTGCGAAGTACAATTTACACCTTTGTGTGTCTTTTGTTTTAAAACTTTTTTATTGAAAATGTTTTATTAACTACATATAATTAATATAATCATTTTGTTGATGCTGATTTCTTGAAATTTATATAACTTGATTTGACTGACATTCCAAAGTTTCATTCCAATACTTCACATATTTTTATATATTATTAATACAAACTATGCTTTCAATATAACATATAGATCCATATATTCACAACTAAAGAAAAAATTCTACATAAGAAATTATTTTAATGGGTAACCTTTTTTTTCTAAATTTTGAGTAACTTTCTTTTATTCTTAAATCTAATGGCTGACTATGCCTTGTGGAGTTTTTCTTCTACATATGTACTTATTATTTTATAATCCTATGCAAATATTTTGCTGCTATATTTGTTATTTTTGTAATCTTTTGTAAATCTTCCATTATTACAGTTTACAAATAAAATGATATATCTGCATAAACTAAAAATATTGTTTACCAGTTATAAGAAATAGACATTTTTAGGGAAATATATTGAGCAATCTTAACAATTCTTGGTAATTTGGCAAGCTTAAAAAAGTACTTTTTGTAGGCAATCAATACTATATTTCAACTACCCAAGATAGGCGCTGGTAAATTTCAGGAACAATTTGGTCAGAAATTTGGTGGAGATTAAAGGAATGCCTTTAATGCCGTCCCGCGTTCGAAACCCAATAAATACGCACTGCATGTTTGATAATTATGTCTTCCTCGCCCGCAATTCATATAGTTTCTGTAGTTGGTGTTTTACGAGGTGCAGGGATCGAGTCGCATGGCGAGGTGGGTGGCAATGGCGGCGGTTGGAGGTTCAGTTACAGTGGATTTTGTAGCGCTGGTCGTATGCGTGCTAGCGGTGTCGACCGTGGCTGCGGCTCTCTGCGCTACTCACTTCCGCAAAGAAGACAAATCCCGCAGAACATCCAGCAGAAATGGCGGCAGCGGCAGCGGCGGTTCTATGGACTTAAATAGTTTTGGCGATTTCAAGCTCACGCCCAAGTCGCCTGGCAGGATCCTGATCAAGAGTCTGAGCAGCAGTAAGTTGTTTGCGGTTAAAAAATGGGGGCGGAGTGAGGAAGAGGAGCTAGAGGCATATGACCGTGCGGCAATGGAAAAAGGAGATTTTCTGTGGCAGAGAAGTATACTGATGGGAGAACGCTGCCAGCCGCCAGATTTTCCAGGTTTGATAATTTACGATCACATGGGTAACCGTTTGCCAGAGTTTCCTCCCAAATCTCCTAAACTGAACTTTTTTCATCCTTCTATCCAGGTGATTCTAATCTTTCACGTTGAAAATTCATGAAGGAATTTTTTTTAGCGCTGTTTTATTTTGAATGCCATTGATGGTGGTGTAAAGCTCTATTTTTTTGGTTCAGGAGGACGCGCAGCACTGACGGCGGGTAAATTGAGAAGAAATAAAATAGCCGTTATACCGCTGAAATGTCTTTTTCTTTTTAAATAAAAGATATCAACTCATGTTGGATGGTTATCCTATGGTAACATTTTGGATTTTTTCGCACCTAGTAATAAGGGCCTGTTCTATCACATTTTTAATAGGATGGTTTAATGTTGAAAAAATTGTGATTTTGAAAGAGAAGTCGCAAGTTTTAATTTTACATGAGTATGGTATATATATTTTGTATTTGAATTACAGTTAGTTCTTTTTGTATATTGGGAGTACGAGGTAGTCACATATGTTTCAATCTCTTGCATACCCTAAAATAAGTTGCCACATATGTTTCAATCTCTTGCATACTCCAAAATAAGTTGATTTGAAATTTTTAGCCTGGTTTAATTACATAATTATTTTTTGAGGGATTTTTATTAGTGTGTTTAATTCATCTTAAGGTGACCACTAATTTTTTGTACCAATAAATAAAGAGACTTAAGTGGTAAGAAGATTAAATTCGACACATGAATTACTTGTAAAAAATCCACAATTTTCAATTATCTACTTGAAATATCTTAAATATATTTATAAAAGAGAACGATTTCAAGTTTTCTATTTTGAATTTTTCACATAAACACTAGAACATCTCTATTAACTTGATTATTCAATTTATCCAAAATAGATTTAATGCTTCTTTCTTTGGAGCAAAAATAAATACAGTATCTTATTGAGAATAAATTAAATGATTTCTATTTAGAAGAACAAAGATAAATAGTTTACTTAATTGAAAATATATGTAACCACTAGGTTTTTATAAGTGCATTTTCTTGAAAGTAATTCTCTCGTCTGCATCCTAAATAGTAATATATATTTTTAATTTATATTTAGTCTCACAAAAACATGGTCTATTCCTCTCATGTTTGGTTGCACTTGAAATGGTTTTTATTGGATAATAATTGAATAGTTATGTGTAACAAAAAAAAATACTTTGTAGCCTACCATTGTTAGCGAGAGGGAATATTTCATGCAATTTTTTTAATGAGCAAGATCTATTGGAAATAGTAATCCCAATTACCCACCTTATTTGTAACGTCCCGCCTCAGCGTTAAGATTTCCTCTAACATACTTCTGCAATAGATTTTTGACTCTATTAGTGCCAATCCCTATGTAAATTTGGGCGTTTCTCCAAATATTATGTAAACTTTGAAGTCATTTTTGTTTAATGAAGTTGGTCAAATTAATTGTTCTTAGGTGTATTTGTAATTGGACAAATCCTCCATGAGGACCTATAAATAGTTACAAGTTATAGTTATTTTTATGTAAGGCATGAAGCAACGAATTTGTGCAAAATTATATTAATAGATGTGAATTTTTTGTGTGTTTTTTTGTCCTGTCTTTCATCTATCTTATTTCTAACAAATGGTATCGAGCTAGATATAGCAACAAATTGTAAGTCCAAAATTTCAAGGCTTGAGTTTTTGTTAGGTTATCCCCCTATTTAGGATTTCAAGAGAAGAAGAAGAAGAATAGAGAAAGTTTAAACATACAACAACACAAGGAGATAAACAAAGGAAAGGAAAATGGGGACGCTATTGAAGAAAATTGTGATTGTTGCATTTGAAGCTTAGAGTCGGAGGTATTTTATATTTCTATTGTTGGTTTGTTCAACATTACCTAGGAAATCCTATTCTTAATCACTCATAGGTATTCCCAGTGTTGTTAAGATGTTATCTTATTTTTATTTAGGTGTTTATTGTATGGCTTTAAGCAATAGAAGGCATATGTTTGTGGCCTAAACTATTCTAACTGTTGGTAAGGATTTTGATTTTTTGTCTATTAATATGAGAATTTTTCTATGCTCATAATAGTTTTGGGAATTTGTTGAGTGTGATTTTCCCGAACCAACAAATTACGCAAACTATAATGCATTATCGTTAGATGAGAAAGTTTTCTTGAAATAGAATTGTCAAGACGACGTAAAAGCTTTATTTCTAATTCAACAAATTATAGATGAGTTGCTTTTTCTAGTAGATGCAACAACAAAAAGGTCCAAAGAAGCATTGAAGAGATTTTATAGAAGGTATATCAAGGCCAAATTTGTTATCAAACAAGCAATATATTTATAACAACAATAACCATAAGAAAAGAAATCTATACGTTTGAAGAAATCTATTAGTGGTACAATAGAATAAGTGTGTCCATAAAAAGATATTGAAGTGGTGAAAATGGAGGAAATAGTGCTTTTAAATGAACAAATTGAAGAGGCTTCAAGATTTCCGCAACTCGAAACAATGCTAGGAAAACTCCCCTATCTCTCATCTTCACGAGATCTCACAGTGTTCAAAGCAAAGCCCAATATCATATGGAAAACCCATGTCAAGCTCTCGCCGCAACAAGCTCTTCCCTTACCACAAAACTCATTGAAAGTCTGTCTTAAATGAGAAAGAAGGATTAAATTTTGGTTATCAACTAGCAATCGCACGTGAGGTGTGCGATGATAACGCCGAAAGAGAGGTTGGGGAATAAGTTGAAGGAAGTGGAGAAGAAGAACGCATTTGACGGAAAGGTTAAAAGAAATGAAAAAGGGGTATAACAAATCCAATAGTTATATTAGACTGGCTAGAAGTAGAGCGCAACAAGAAACTTTGGACGTCTTTATAAAGAAACATAGATCTAATATGGAGTTTAATTTAGTTGCAGATAATATGAACCGAGTGAAAAGCGGTTATCGATACAAAATACACGTGAAATCTACATGCATGATTGTTATAAAGAAGGTTTGGCAGCAACACTGCATGGGTCCTGGAGGATACCCCATAGACTATGTCGATGATAGAACCAGTAGCGTCATTGACAAGACCTTTCTCAACCCACAAGTTTGTGGAAAGCATTACTTTCTGGTTGATGCAGAGAAGAACCTTGGGCTTCAACTGGTCATCTTTGGTATCGCCGTGTAGAACATCTGGTTTTTTCGGCAATTGATCTGGCTATAGGAGAGTTAAGGGACTTCAACATAATAAGGTTGTGCGAGTGCACAAGGTCATTCTGAGCGAAAAGATGAGGGCCATTTTTAAAATCAATGCTTTCTTGTTCGGTAAGGGAGGAATCAGATCTTGACATAAGAGCTTCCCAGTCCTGGATTAGAGGGACAACATTATGAATGTTAAGCAGCAAGTTTCGAATGATGTTTGTGTTGGATCAGAGCCTTGTTGTCGGAAGATTGAATGTAGGGAGACAGATATGTTGAATTCTCACCAAAGGGTAGCTCCGTAAGACTTGATGGCATAAAGCGGGATGTCCATAACCGGAGGAAGTTGACCGAGGTCTCCAACAAGGATCATAGATCTACCTCCAAATGTTGAATTTTTGAAGTGCGGGAAAGCCTCCCTAAGACGGTAGTCGATTCTGGAAAGCAACTTTGGTCCGATGAAACTCATTTCATCAATTAAAATGTATTCGATGTGCTTGATGGAGTCTTGAAGAGATGATAAAGCTTGGCCCTCTAAGGGTTTGAGTTCTTTAATGGGAATCCAGAGGCTTGCGTGTATTGTCGAAGCTGAAATGTTGAAAGCAACAACTCTTGTTGGGGCGAGCAAAAGGAGAGGTGAAAGGCTCTGTTGGATGAAGAGGCAAATGAAGACTTTATAATGTTAATGAGGAATGATTTTCCAGTACCTGCAGTCCCTTGTATAATAAGTCTCAGCGGAGGAAGGCTGGATCTGTACGTGAAGTGCTGAATAATTATGTTGAAAGTTTGTTGTTGTTCTAGAGATAAACATGAAGTTGGAGGATCAAATTTGTCCACGAAGGAAGCTGAAATATGTTCTGCCTTATTGGTGTCACTCAGATTTCACCCCGAAATCTGTGACTACCCAATTTGAAAAAATTTCGTACTTTTAAAATAGTGGGTCATTTGTTGTTTTTATTGCACGAAAGTTCTGTGATTGCGTCAAGATAATCCTGAAGAGCCATATTAGCCCTTTTCGCCAAATACCCGGATGCCCAAAATTGTTTTATTATATCGTCGGGGATTTGTCTGCATGGGAAATTTGTATTTAATTATTTTGAGCCCCGTATGAGGTCAAGCTGTTTGCGCTCTGTTTTAACTCTATTATGAGCGAATATGTTATTATTCCTATATACCAGAAGGATTTTAACTTATTTTAAGTTTTGGGCTTTATTTGTAACTTTTGGCAATTTTTCGTGTTTTTGTGGTGTCCCGTTCGCTTTTACGTGAAATTTCTCTGGAACAACTCCATCGCCGGTAAGCCCGATTTTTGGCCCTGAGCAATGGAAAACATACACGCACATTTTGCCCGGAGGAAGTCATCATCGAGGCCTGGATCACTGGGAAAAAGCGAAGTCGTGCACAGGAAAGCCCCTGCGGGGATGGGCGCATTTTTGGAAAACAAAGGATTTAAGCTGCGGTGGGAAAAATATAAGCCGCAGTCAGGATGGGAATTGTATACCTGCCTGGCAGGGTACTTTTTCCCATGTTATAAAAGTCACTTAAGCTGCAATGGGAAAAATAGAGGCTGCAGGCAGGTGGGAATTTATTGCCTACCTTGCAGGGTAAAAATTCCCATGATATTATAAAAGGAAAGTGACTTAAGTGAAATCATGGGATTTTAGTGCCTGCCTTGCAGGGTAAAGAATCCCATTGCAAAAGTCAAATCACTTAAGTGGATCATGGGATTGTGGTGCCTACCTTGCAGGGTAAAGAATCCCATTATGGTGAAAATTCTTAAAAATAGAATTACATGTGCAAAAAAGTGCGCCCCCTTTGGTGATGGATAAAAATAATTAAATTGATTATTTTTAATAAATTCTATCCTTGGAAAAAGTGCGCCCAAGCTTGAGGAGGTTGAAAAGTCAAAGGAGGATTAAAATAGAGCAATTAAATTAATTAAATTTAATTTATTTAGTGGCTGCCCCTCTCCTTGGAAAAAGTGCGCCCCATTTAGGAGTTATTTAATGATTTTAAATGCATTAAATCATTGAATTAATTTCTATTTTCAGTGGCTATGGTCAAAGCACACTGTGAGGCTAAAGTTAAGTGCTGTGTGGAGGATTAAATTGGATTAATTTAATTTATTGGATGGCTGTCCTTAAACATGCAATTTTTAAAAGAGAAAAGCATGATTTTTAATTAATTAATTGCCTTTAATTGTTAGGGCAATTATTAATTATAGAATTGTGAAGGTTATATAAGCATGGGCAGCCATATGGATTTATTATTCAACACACAGGTAAAGAATTGCAGCAAGGAGGAAAAGTGCGCCCCATTAGAGGAAGGATTTTGCACAGACAAATTGCTAACAAAGGCTAAAAGCTTCCAGATTTGGCGCATGCTTTGGAAAAGGTTCATCTTCGTCTGCACAATTGTTTTCACAGGTGTTAAAGGAGCTCAGGTGTTGATTGAAAGGATTCAT
Organism: Taxus wallichiana var. yunnanensis; assembly: GCA_018340775.1. Taxonomy (NCBI): domain Eukaryota; kingdom Viridiplantae; phylum Streptophyta; class Pinopsida; order Cupressales; family Taxaceae; genus Taxus; species Taxus wallichiana. The sequence goes on along the minus strand of CM031240.1, from coordinate 157,095,144 downwards.
GATCTCTTTATGTGCAAATTAAACACCATTTTTTGGGCAAAGAGGCTTGAAAAGTGCAGATTTTTATAATTTAAATTCACTATTCATGCTCCGGTGGCCATTTTTGTCTGAATAAATTGCAGGAACTCATTACAGGTGCTTTATAAAAGAAAAGGAGTATTTATCAATGTCCAATACATTGCAAATATCCTCCGAATCAGAAGAATTGTCCAGATCTGCACCAGTATTGAAGAAAGCAGGCCAAATTAGAAGAAAAAGAATTATTCAGACAAAGATTGATAAAGCTATGGCGAAAGGAGATGAAAAAGAGAGCACGATGGATTCATGCATTGCTTCTAAACTTTCAGACATAGGAGACACGGATCTAGGCCCAGAACCTCTTTCTGATTTGATTGACAGATCCAGAGCTGGAAAGACTTCACTCATGCGTGCGGTCAAAAGTAGTGGAATTATTCGAGCTGCAGCTTTCCCGTGTACAGCCCAATTGCCAGAGTTTGTGATGGAGTGTGCTAGATCTTATCATCCTTCATCCAGATCAGTGCGTGATGTTGCGGGAAAAACAATAATTCGTTTGGATGCAGAATTCTTCGATTATTGTCTGAAGATTCCAGTGCGAAAGGTGGTGACTTCTATTAGCATTCAGGATGCTGATAGTAGGTGGGAGAAACATAAAGCTGACTGTGTGAGCATCATGAATAGCCGGTTCATGAAGAAGCCTAGATCCCCTTCCAGGTTCCCAAGAACTCTTCCACGATCCAATTTAGTGCAGGAGGCGGATGATATTGTCAAATTGCTATGCAGGTTGAATGGTGAAGCGAATGCCTACACTTTCCCGGACATGGATGTATGCTTTCATCAGACCATTGAAATCAACAAGGTTGATTCCATAATCGATTAGTCGAAATTATTAGCAAAGCAACATCGGTGAGCAATCATGGGCGTAAAGCGTACCTTCACTTCTTCAAGATGACTTCATACTTGGTATATGCTGCAGCTTCACAGGGTGTCTTTTCCAAGCTGGATAGATGTGGTATTCTTTCCAGGGATCCCATTTTCGAGTGCTACCCACAGCTTACTGCACCTGCGTGCGAGAAGGACTTCAAAGTGATCAACGATGGTTTCTTCTACGATTTCATCTGCAGGTTAGACAAAGACTTGAAGACTCACAGAGTAAGCAAGGAAGCATGGGAAGCAAAGTGTCCAAGATTGGCGAAGATATTCATCCAAATTTGCGATTTCACATACCTCAGGGTTACGAGCTTTTCAGGTGAACCAACAAAGATGCCAAGGTACCCGAGTGACAGATTGATTGCCATGGAGCTAAGCAGGCAACTTGTGGAGTTACACGACCTTCAGTCGAAGCGGCACAAGTCTACGGGCTACTTCCCACTCACTGTGGGATATTACAGTTGCATCAGCATTCACAGAGCTCGAAGAATGGAAGCACAAATGTTGTCCGAGTATGAGCAAGAGTTCTTCCCTGCACGGCTTAATTTTGATCCATTTGGAATAGCCAGGAAGACAATCTCCCAGGAGTACGCACATGTACCTTCGTTAGAAGATTTCTGGATGAAGTGCAGAAGTGAGTACGAGGTCAGAAAGAAAGATTTCAGCAGGCTGTCGGCAAAGCAAGTATTTGACTTTGGACTAGCGCGGATACCTGCGGATCTTAAAGATGATGGGAACGTGGTACTTGACACTTACCATCAAATGGGAGGAGATAAAGCTCTACTACAGGATAGCAATGGCAGCTGCAGCACAATAGAAGAAAGATCCGGAGCTGTGTTGGTGAGTACTTCGAGCTGGTTGCTAACGAAGGGATACTGCCTTGATGAAGTATTGATGAATCAAATCACGGGCAACTTCGGCGCAGGAGATTCCCTCAAGCGAAAGCATGAAGGAGAGAGCAGCAGAAGGTCCGAGAAGTTGAAAGTACGCAGAAAATCTCAAGAGAAAGAGGAGACCACTTCTACGACCATAGCTTTGACTCCGACTTCTCCAGTACCTAGTGGATCACCAACTATTGCACCACAGCAGCAGGATGTTTCCATGCCTTCATTGAAACCAGCAACGTTCATCTTCTCTCCGCAGCCACTTCGTTCAGCACCCGTTCCAGAGGAGATGTTGAAGCTGCAGATGACGGAGTTCGAAAGAGCTTTGTCCTTGGATGTTTCAGAGGATGGCAGCCATGATACTGTGGCACTTTCTGATGGAGAGGATGCAGAGCGGGAAATAGTAGCGCACTCAGCAACTTCTCATTCTCCGAGAAGTAATTTCTCGGAATGGTTAGCTTTGCAGTTGGTTCCGGAAGCAAGAATAGAGATGAACTTAGAGGAACATGACTTGCAGCTACTTCAGGATCTGAGCAGAAGAGACAGAAGGCCTAAAGTTGCTAAAGCAACTTCTAGGTTGATCATCGAGGATTCGGGAGAGAAGTTTGCTGAGATATTAATCCCAAGGCGGAAGGAAAGGTAGAAGAGGAACTCACGGCAGAAGATGTGACAGTGACCAAAATACCACTCGGTCAAGCTACCACTGAAGGATTGAAGCAGGACACGCAGACGTTGCTGGATGCTTTGTTCCTTAGGCTTGACAGTGAAAAGGCGGAGAAAGAAGAGCTGCAGAAGCAAATAACTCAATTATGTGAGATCATAGCCAAGGTTGCTAAACCTTCCGTTCAGCCCATTTCAGCGCAGGTGAGTGATCATCTTATGCAGGAAATGGAAGATGCAAGCAATCAAGTAAAGGCTATTGACGAATGGAAGGATCAGATTATTCGTCAAGCTTCTGTGCAACTTGGGGAAGTGCCAGCCCGCCTAAAGGTTATGAACGATGCAGAAAATCAACTAAAGCAACTGATAGAAAGCATAAAAGGAATAAATACAGTTGCAGAGAGTAACCTGAGTGTTTTGGCCGAGATCAACAAGCTGCCAGGAGATGTATTGGTTGCAGAGCAAATTGTGCTTGGATGGATCGACGAGAAGGGGAAGCAAATAGAATTTGCGATCTTTCGTTTGGAGATCTGCAGAGTTTCTTCAAGAGGATGCGAGCACTTGAGAGCGTAACATCGATTTGCTTAGGATAGTGTTATTTCTTTCACTGAGGAAAGAGTGGATGGAGGTATTACTTCATACGTGCGGATTGTTTCTAACGAGGTGCATGATTCTCTGGAGGGTTCTCTTCTGATGGTGCAAAAGAGGATTGATAAAGCCACCAAGCCTTTCACGATGAACTCTATCAGTAGGCTGGTGACACTGCAGGCAGACATTGCGAGATTTGGGCCAAGTTTGGAAGAAGTGGAAGCATGCAGCAAAGTGTTGAATGAAGGATTGCTGCAATTCAGGACAGAAAAGGAAGCAGTAGCTAAAACAGATGGAAAGATGCTGAACTATATGTTCGACAAGTATATCAGATATCAGAACAAGAAGAAGATGTAGATGTTACAGCTGGCATGACTTCTTCTATTTCTTTCTTCTTCTATTTTCTATGTTCCCGGATGAAATTGTAAACTTCTAAGTTATTGGTTTTGCAACCATTACTTGAAGTCATGTGGAACCTTTCTATTAGTTAAGTGATACATGTGTCACTTAAGAAGAAGTTAGTTGAGGATGATTGCCAAATGTCATCTTTACTTGTTGTTCATACTTTAGTTCAGTTTGAGTCTTCTATTTGTACTTTCCCTCCTACATTCTATAAGTAGGAGAAGAACCTCCGGGTTAATGATCGATCAGAATTTGTAAGAAGCAATCTTGTGTTCTAGACTTTGTGCTGAACCCTTGAGAGCCACTTGTTGCAGAGGAATACAAAGAAGCAGGTTTCCGGAGAACTTTGTGTCACGGCGTACTGTGTTTCTTGCTTCTAAATCTTAGATCTCTTAATAGACTTTGTGTTATTTTAGATCTAGATCTAGAGCTGCCTTTGCTTTATAATTCTGTGTGTTCAAATCTATTTGAGTTTCTTCTATGTGCATGTAATTAGCTCTAATCTACTAATTGGGATGCACATCTTCCTCATTTCTTCTCTCTCAGTAATTCCTTTACTTCCTTCTTCCGTAATTTTCCTTTCTTAAACAAACAACTTACTTTGCTGCAAAACTTCTTAGTTATGGTTCATGAACTAAGTTGTTAAAGTAAAACCCCTGATAGATAGAAACACATTTTTATTGACAAATCTGACACGGGAGCCTCACCGGTTAAATGAGGGAGATTTATCTCATGACTGCCTAGGTTTGATGCTATGCAGAAAATCTAGCCAACAGTTTTTGGCGACTCCGCTGGGGAACAACTAGCTTTGCAGATCAAAGCTTTTCTATTGAAGATCAGAGTGTTTTCCATACAAATCTCAACCTGGCTGAACGTCCGTTCACCAGATCCGTAAAGGCGCAAGGAAGGACGGATCATTTCTTCCGACTGCAGGAGCAATTCAATTTCAATCATCCTCCTCAAGTTAGAAGCCGCAGATCTAGTCTTTCACCAGGTAGGAGAGTACACACCCATCCAGATCCGGATCGTATTCAACATAATCCGGCGGCTGGAATTATCCAACAAGTCTATCAAGTCTACACAAGGAGGAGACGTGCTCAAGCTAACATGGCGCACCAAATTGTACCTGTTCCATGGGGGGCGGCTTTTGGACCTCTCAACTTGGCTCCACCTATGCACGATCTGCCAAAGGGATCCAGAAAGAATTTTCCGAAATTCTTTGGAGATGGAAAGCAAAACCCGGATGATCATTTGGCGGCCTTCTTCATATCTTGTGGTGTGCTTGCAGTAGAGCATGAAGATGTCTCAGTCAGGCTATTCATTGAGACCTTACATGACTTGGCTGGAGAATGGTTCTATCGGCTGGCTCCTGGCACCATAACCAGTTGGGCGACTATGCGTGAACAATTTATCAAAAGATTCAAGCCTGCAGAGGACACGAGCACGATGATCACCCAACTGACGCAGTTGAAGAAAGAGCCAAACGAGAACATGCGGGACTTTATTGCGAAGTTCCAAAGGATTTTGTATAAAATCCCCACTTCTGCTGCATTGAGCGATGAAAATCAAAAGACGTTTTTTATAAACGCTCTATTGCCTGAAGTTGGATATCAGCTAAGAAGGGCAAGACCTGCAAATTTGTTGGATGCACAAAATGCTGCCGTGGAAGTTGAGGACGACTTGATCATGGCTGGAAAACTCAAACAACTATCTCATAAAGGTGATGGTGCTTCTTCTAGTACTTCTGATCCTTTGTTGCAGAGATTGGCTAATGACATGCTGCAGATCAAGAAGCAGATCTCTCAAACGGGGAATGCACCCCCCTCAAGAATAGCTCCTATCCGGACCTTCAATGGTCAAAATCAAAATCAAAATCGAAACAGACTTGCTGCTGCACCACAGCGTTTGGCAATAGAAGCTGCTCCAAGGAATAACTTGGAAACTAATGAAGAGGATCTCGACATTGATGAATCATTTGATGATGAAGACTTTATAGATCCCGCTGGCGACTCCAATATTGGTTACCTGGACTACGAATCTGATGAGGGCTATTATGAATCTTTTGAAGATTCTGATGGTCACACTTTTGCGGTGTTTACAAGGTCTCAGACACGCCAAAATGCCGAAGCATCCACAAGCGGCCGGAAAGAGAGAGAAGATCCTGGCCCGGATGTTACTATCTTGAAAAGAGGTAGCATTCTTCCTTCTTCATTAGCACCCAAGGAGAAATATTCTTTCAATCCGCAGCAAAGAACCAACGCACATCCTGCTGAAGCAAGTCAAGCTTTTGACATAATTGATCACATCAAGAGAAATAAGGTCCAAATGTCAGAAGCTGAGTATTTGAGGGCATTTCCTGATCAGTTGAATAGATTGGTCAAATATGTGCAAAGCAATGGTCCTAGCCCAACGAACAATAATCCACGGGGTATCTTGTCAAGTCCAAAGATTACTCCACCTTCAAATAATGCTGCTGCAAGTTCTTCTTCCACCCCTTCTCCTGCTACATCGGAAAGGATTGAGCCATTCTATGTGTCTTTGCTCATCAACGGACATAAGCTAAGCAATTGCATACTGGATTCTGGAGCTTCTGACAACGTCATGCCTGCCAAAGTTGCTGATGCCTTGGGTCTTACATTGACAAAAACCATTGGAAGATGTTATTCCATGGAAAGGCAAGTCCCTCTTGTGGGGCAAATCAAAGATGCGCAGGCAGTACTTGCTTCCTTCCCAGACAAAAGGCTGAAAATGACTATCCTTGTAGCAGACATTCCAGTCTCCTATGGCATGCTATTGAGTAGAAATTTTTGCAAGGAGCTGGGTGGAGAAGTGAAGATGGATTGGTCTTGTGCGCACATACCAATCAGAGGAGTAAATCAGAAGCTGGAACCTGAGAAGAAATCTAAGTACACAGTATCAAAATCTGAAGATCCTAGATCTCAGATCTTGTTTCAAGAATCGGATCACGGAGTCTATTACCTAGAAATGGATAAAGAAGAAATTCAACCGGTGATTCGAGAATCACATCAAATTGATAACAAGATTTGGACTCTGGAATTTGATGGTAGCTGCTGTTCATTTGGATCCGGTGCAGGTGTTGTTCTTATCTCTCCTGAAGGGAAGGTGCATGCGCACTCCTTCAAATTGATGTTCGAAAATACTAACAATACGGCTGAGTATGAAGCATTGTTGTTAGGCATGGAGCAGGCAAGAACAATGGGAATCAAATTATTACACGCAAGAGGAGACGCTGAGCTGATTGTAAAGCAGATAAGAGGCCTCTACCAAGTCAAAAAAGACAAACTGCGGCACTATAGAGATCGGGTCTACTCTGCTATCCTGGATTTTTCAGCTTTCTCGGTATCTTACATTCCGAGAGAACAAAATTCAAAAGCTGATTCGCTTGCAGTTACTGCAGCCTTGTTGAATCCGGATCAGCCCCCTGCATTCTTTAGACAGGGAGACTACAAGGTGGAAATGGTTTTTCGCCCAAAGGTTCCTGACAACGTCCAGCAATGGCAGGTTTTCAACGATGATACACAGATTGCTGCATTTCTCCAACAGAAAGATAACTTTGAAGAAATCTACTATGAGGGAAGCAATTCACCTCCTAGGCAGACCACTGTCGGAGAAATGGATGCTGACGTCTCAGGAGGTCAGGAGATTATCCAACTAAAGGGAAATAAAATTCCCAAAGGCTTGGTATCTCTTGAGGAAATGTTTGATAAGCATGATCAGATGCTTAAGAAAAATGAAGAAAATGAGGAAGGCTCTTCCTCCGACACACAATTACTAAATTTGGGAGCTAGCAATGATCCCAAATTAGTAAATCTGGGAAAGTGTTGTTCGGAAGCTGAAAAGGAAGCTTTTACTAAGCTTCTTAAGAAATACATGGATATTTTTGCCTGGTCCTATCAGGATCTAAAAACATATCAGCCTGCGGAAGTTCAACACTACATCCCACTTAAATCAGAACAGAAGCCTTTCAAGCAGAAGCTGCGGCGGCACAATCCAACCATTTCAGGAACCATCTTTGCGAAAATCCGAGTTGTTAGATGCAAAGATTATCTATCCCATACACCATTCGGAGTGGTTGGCCAACATAGTCCCTGTAAGAAAGAAAAGTGGTGAGATTAGGTTGTGCGTGGATTTCCGCAACCTTAATCAAGCTTCATTGAAGGATAACTACCCTATCCCCATCATGGATCACACTCTGCAGGTGGTCACTGGATCTGAGATGCTTTCCATGCTTGACGGCTTCTCAGGATACAATCAAGTCAAGGTGGCTGAGGAAGATCAATACAAAACGGCGTTCATCACACCTTGGGGAACCTTCGCATACCAGAAGATGCCGTTCGGCCTGATCAATGCTGGTGCTACATTTCAAAGAGCTATGGATCTAGCCTTTGCTCATCTCAAAGATATAAGCATAGTTGTGTACCTGGATGATTTGACAGTCTTTTCTAAAGATAGAAGCACACACATTTCAAACTTGGAAGAGGTTTTCATACAATGCCGCAAGCATGGTATTTCTTTGAATCCTAAGAAATCTATCTTTGCTGTAACTGAAGGAAAGCTGCTTGGGCACATTGTTTCCAAAGAAGGAACAAAGATAGATCCAGAGCGTGTCAAATCTATTCAGACATTGCCTTTGCCCACATCCAAAAAGGGAGTTCACTCTTTCTTTGGAAAAGTGAATTTTCTCAGGAGATTCATTCCTGACTTTGCTGAGCTAACCCGTCATATTTCAAATATGATGAAGAAGACACAAGATTTTAAATGGAGCAGCGAAGGGAAGGAAGCTTTCGAGAAAATCAAAGAGGCCCTGTCGAAAGCCCCAGTCTTGGTCTCACCTGACTTCAATAAAGAATTTATTCTTTATTGTTATTCTTCTGAACATACTATGTCAGCAATATTGATGCAGAAAAATCAAGAGGACGCAGAAACTCCTATTGCTTTCATGAGCACGCCACTCAAAGCCTATGAGTTGAAATACACTCCAATGGAAAAGCACGCATATGCGGTGGTGAAGGCGTGCAAAGCATTCAGGTACTATATTCTTTCCTCACATACTGTGGTTTTGGTTCCAGATACTGCAGTTAAATCTATCCTTACTCAGCAAGAGTTAGGATTGTTGAGAGGCACATGGGTGACAAAAGTTCAAGAATATGATTTGGATATTAAACCAACAAAGCTGGTTCGAGGAAGAGGTCTGTGTGAACTAATGACAGAGATGAAATCATCAGTAACTGAAGCAGATCAGGATGGGATAGATGAAGATTTACCTGCAGTACTTTTTATAGATCTGGTAGAGGAATGGTACAGTAACATTGCTTACTTTCTAACGTATGGAGAATGCCCAGATCAACTTTCCAGAAAAGAGAAACGAACTATTAAATTGAAGTCAAAAGATTTTGTGCTTTGGGATAATGGTTTGTACAAAAGGGGAATTGATGGTGTATTTCTCAGATGCGTGGATAAAGCTCAACAGGATCAACTACTACAACAGTTTCATGACATGGCTTGTGGTGGTCATTTCTCAGCCCGAGTCACTGCACACAAGATCCTTAGAGCAAGGTATTACTGGCCCACCCTTTTTCAAGATACTGCAGAATGGGTAGCTAAGTGTCAAGCATGCCAACATTTTGTTGGGCGTGTGAAATTGCCTGCATTACCCCTAAAACCCATTGTGATTGAAGAACCTTTCCAACAGTGGGGTATGGATTTTATTGGGATGCTTAACCCGGCTTCCAGCGCCGGTCATCATTACATTCTAACAGCTACTGATTATTTCAGTAAGTGGGTAGAAGCTATTCCTGTGAAGAATGCCACTTCCGCCGAAGTGTGCAATTTTATAAAAGAAAATATTATTGTCAGGTTTGGCGTACCCAGCAAAATTGTAGCAGATAATGCTCCGAATCTTTCTTCTGAGGAGTTGGTGGAATTCTGCTACACGTATGGGATTCACCTTGTTCATTCCTCAAACTACTATCCACAAGGGAATGGTCAAGCTGAATCTAGTAATAAGAACTTGGTAACTATCGTGCGCAAGCTTGTAACAGAAAATCAAAGGACTTGGCATAAAAAGTTGTTTGATGCATTATGGGCCGATAGGATCACACCAAAGAGGGCGATAGGCATGTCCCCATTTCAGCTGCTATATGGAAGAGACACAGAGCTGCCTCTCACCTTGGAATTGCCTGCCCTACGACTTTCTAAAGCCCTGGAAGATTCCACGTTCACGGATGCTATTGATAAAAGAATCATGTACCTGACTGAATTGAGGGAAGTACAAACTCAAGTTGCAGATAGGTTGACAGAGCATCAGAGGAAGGTGAAAGTCATCTTCGACAAAAATGCCAGGGAAAGAAAGTTTGAAGTTAATGACTGGGTCCTCTTATGGGACAAAAGAAGAGAAACAAAAGGCATGCATGGAAAGTTCGATTCACTATGGAAAGGGCCTTTTGTAATCAAAAAGATCGCCGGAGCAGATAGCTTCATTCTTGCTCATCAGGATGGAGTTGAATTGCCGTTGCCTTTCAATGGGCAACACTTGAAGCTGTTCCGAACATGAGAAGCAGGGTAAAACCTGTATGTACATAAATAAAACCTTTGTTTGTTTTTCCTTGTTTTGTCTTGTTTTGGTGTTGTGTTGTGTTGTGTTTGTCTGCCTGACCCCGTGCCCAAAAGACAAGATACGAAACCAGAGATGCTGGGATCTCATCTTTTCCCTTTTCCATTCTGTCAGGAGAAAAAGATGTCCACAGACGGAGCCAACTGGTGTCACTCAGATTTCACCCCGAAATCTGTGACTACCCAATTTGAAAAAATTTCGTACTTTTAAAATAGTGGGTCATTTGTTGTTTTTATTGCCTGAAAGTTCCTGTATTGCGTCAAGATAATCCTGAAGAGCCATATTAGCCCTTTTCGCCAAATACCCAGATGCCCAAAATTGTTTTATTATGTCGTCGGGATTTGTCTGCGGGAAATTTGTATTTAATTATTTTGAGCCCCGTATGAGGCTGTTTGCGCTCTGTTTTAACTCTATTATGAGCGAATATGTTATTATTCCTATATACCAGAAGGATTTTAACTTATTTTAAGTTTTGGGCTTTATTTGTAACTTTTGGCAATTTTTCGTGTTTTTGTGGTGTCCCGTTCTGTTTTCTGTGAAATTTCTCTGGAACAACTCCATCGCGGTAAGCCCGATTTTTGGCACAGGCAGCGTGGAAAACATACACGCACATTTTGCCTGGAGAGGAAGTCATCATCGAGGCCGGATCACGGGAAAAAGCGAAGTCGTGCAGACAAAGCCCCTGCGGGGATGGGCGCATTTTTGGAAAACAAAGGATTTGAGCTGCGATGGGAAAAATATAAGCCGCAGGTAGGATGGGAATTGTATACCTACCTTGCAGGGTACTTTTTCCCGTGTTATAAAAGTCACTTAAGCTGCAGTGGGAAAAATAGAGGTTTGCGAGGGCGGTGAGAATTTATTGCCTACCTTGCGGGTAAAAATTCCCATGATATTATAAAGGAAAGTGACTTAAGTGAAATCATGGGATTTTAGTGCCTACCTTGCAGGGTAAAGAATCCCATTGCAAAAGTCAAATCACTTAAGTGGATCATGGGATTGTGGTGCCTACCTTGCAGGGTAAAGAATCCCATTATGGTGAAAATTCTTAAAAATAGAATTACATGTGCAAAAAGTGCGCCCCCTTTGGTGATGGATAAAAATAATTAAATTGATTATTTTTAATAAATTCTATCCTTGGAAAAAGTGCGCCCAAGCTTGAGGAGGTTGAAAAGTCAAAGGAGGATTAAAATAGAGCAATTAAATTAATTAAATTTAATTTATTTAGTGGTGCCCTCTCCTTGGAAAAAGTGCGCCCCATTTAGGAGTTATTTAATGATTTTAAATGCATTAAATCATTGAATTAATTTCTATTTTCAGTGGCTATGGTCAAAGCACACTGTGAGGCTAAAGTTAAGTGCTGTGTGGAGGATTAAATTGGATTAATTTAATTTATTGGATGGCTGTCCTTAAACATGCAATTTTTAAAAGAGAAAAGCATGATTTTTAATTAATTAATTGCCTTTAATTGTTAGGGCAATTATTAATTATAGAATTGTGAAGGTTATATAAGCATGGGCAGCCATATGGATTTATTATTCAACACACAGGTAAAGAATTGCAGCAAGGAGGAAAAGTGCGCCCCCATTAGAGGAAGGATTTTTGCACAGACAAATTGCTAACAAAGGCTAAAAGCTTCCAGATTTGGCGCATGCTTTGGAAAAGGTTCATCTTCGTCTGCACAATTGTTTTCACAGGTGTTAAAGGAGCTCAGGTGTTGATTGAAAGGATTCATGATCTCTTTATGTGCAAATTAAACACCATTTTTTTGGGGCAGCAGGCTTGAAAAGTGCAGATTTTTATAATTTAAATTCACTATTCATGCTCCGGTGGCCATTTTTGTCTGAATAAATTGCAGGAACTCATTACAGGTGCTTTATAAAAGAAAAGGAGTATTTATCAATGTCCAATACATTGCAAATATCCTCCGAATCTGAAGAATTGTCCAGATCTGCACCAGTATTGAAGAAAGCAGGCCAAATTAGAAGAAAAAGAATTATTCAGACAAAGATTGATAAAGCTATGGCGAAAGGAGATGAAAAAGAGAGCACGATGGATTCATGCATTGCTTCTAAACTTTCAGACATAGGAGACACGGATCTAGGCCCAGAACCTCTTTCTGATTTGATTGACAGATCCAGAGCTAGAAAGACTTCACTCATGCGTGCGGTCAAAAGTAGTGGAATTATTCGAGCTGCAGCTTTCCCGTGTACAGCCCAATTGCCAGAGTTTGTGATGGAGTGTGCTAGATCTTATCATCCTTCATCCAGATCAGTACGTGATGTTGCGGGAAAAACAATAATTCGTTTGGATGCAGAATTCTTCGATTATTGTCTGAAGATTCCAGTGCGAAAGGTGGTGACTTCTATTAGCATTCAGGATGCTGATAGTAGGTGGGAGAAACATAAAGCTGACTGTGTGAGCATCATGAATAGCCGGTTCATGAAGAAGCCTAGATCCCCTTCCGGTTCCCAGAACTCTTCCACGATCCAATTTAGTGCGGGAGGCGGATGATATTGTCAAATGCTATGCGGGTTGAATGGTGAAGCGAATGCCTACACTTTCCGGACATGGATGTATGCTTTCATCAGGACCATTGAAATCAACAAGGTTGATTCCATAATCGATTCGTCGAAATTATTAGCGCTGAACATCGGTGAGCAATCATGCGGGCGTAAAGCGTACCTTCACTTCAAGATGACTTCATACTTGGTATATCTTGCGGCTTCACAGGTGTCTTTTCCAAGCTGGATAGATGTGGTATTCTTTCCAGGGATCCCATTTTCGAGTGCTACCCACAGCTTACTGCACCTGCGTGCGAGAAGGACTTCAAAGTGATCAACGATGGTTTCTTCTACGATTTCATCTGCAGGTTAGACAAAGACTTGAAGACTCACAGAGTAAGCAAGGAAGCATGGGAAGCAGTGTCCAAGATTGGCAGTATATTCATCCAGTTTGCAGATTTCACATACCTCAGGGTTACGAGCTTTTCAGGTGAACCAACAAAGATGCCAAGGTACCCGAGTGACAGATTGATTGCCATGGAGCTAAGCAGGCAACTTGTGGAGTTACACGACCTTCAGTCGAAGCGGCACAAGTCTACGGGCTACTTCCCACTCACTGTGGGATATTACAGTTGCATCAGCATTCACAGAGCTCGAAGAATGGAAGCACAAATGTTGTCCGAGTATGAGCAAGAGTTCTTCCCTGCACGGCTTAATTTTGATCCATTTGGAATAGCCAGGAAGACAATCTCCCAGGAGTACGCACATGTACCTTCGCTAGAAGATTTACGGATGAAGTGCGTAAGTGAGTACGAGGTCGAAAGAAAGATTTCAGCGGTGTCGCTTCAGCAAAGCAAGTATTTGACTTTGGACTAGCGCGGATACTGCGGATCTTAAAGATGATGGGAACGTGGTACTTGACACTTACCATCAAATGGGAGGAGATAAAGCTCTACTACAGGATAGCAATGGCAGCTGCAGCACAATAGAAGAAAGATCCTGAGTTTGTGTTGGTGAGTACTTGAGCTGGTTGCTAACGAAGGATCTTGCCTTGATGAAGTATTGATGAATCAAATCACGGGCAACTTCGGCGCAGGAGGTTCCCTGCGAAAGCATGAAGGAGAGAGCAGCAGAAGGTCCGAGAAGTTGAAAGTACGCAGAAAATCTCAAGAGAAAGAGGAGACCACTTCTACGACCATAGCTTTGACTCCGACTTCTCCATTACCTAGTGGATCACCAACTATTGCACCACAACAGCAGGATGTTTCCATGCCTTCATTGAAACCAGCAACGTTCATCTTCTCTCCGCAGCCACTTCGTTCAGCACCCGTTCCAGAGGAGATGTTGAAGCTGCAGATGACGGAGTTCGAAAGAGCTTTGTCCTTGGATGTTTCAGAGGATGGCAGCCATGATACTGTGGCACTTTCTGATGGAGAGGATGCAGAGCGGGAAATAGTAGCGCACTCAGCAACTTCTCATTCTCCGAGAAGTAATTTCTCGGAATGGTTAGCTTTGCAGTTGGTTCCGGAAGCAAGAATAGAGATGAACTTAGAGGAACATGACTTGCAGCTACTTCAGGATCTGAGCAGAAGAGACAGAAGGCCTAAAGTTGCTAAAGCAACTTCTAGGTTGATCATCGAGGATTCGGGAGAGAAGTTTGCTGAGATATTAATCCCGGCGGAAGGAAAGGTAGAAGAGGAACTCACGGCAGAAGATGTGACGGTGACCAAAATACCACTCGGTCAAGCTACCACTGAAGGATTGAAGCAGGACACGCAGACGTTGCTGGATGCTTTGTTCCTTAGGCTTGACAGTGAAAAGGCGGAGAAAGAAGAGCTGCAGAAGCAAATAACTCAATTATGTGAGATCATAGCCAAGGTTGCTAAACCTTCCGTTCAGCCCATTTCAGCGCAGGTGAGTGATCATCTTATGCAGGAAATGGAAGATGCAAGCAATCAAGTAAAGGCTATTGACGAATGGAAGGATCAGATTATTCGTCAAGCTTCTGTGCAACTTGGGGAAGTGCCAGCCCGCCTAAAGGTTATGAACGATGCAGAAAATCAACTAAAGCAACTGATAGAAAGCATAAAAGGAATAAATACAGTTGCAGAGAGTAACCTGAGTGTTTTGGCGAAATCAACAAGTTCTGCGGAGATGTATTGGTTGCAGAGCAAATTGTGCCGGATGGATCAGTCGAGAAGGGGAAGCAGCTAGAATTTGCAGTATCTTTCCGTTTGGAGATCTGCAGAGTTTTGCTGAAGAGGATGCAGGCACTTGAGAGCAGAACATCAGATTTGCCGGATAGTGTTATTTCTTTCACTGAGGAAAGAGTGGATGGAGGTATTACTTCATACGTGCGGATTGTTTCTAACGAGGTGCATGATTCTCTGGAGGGTTCTCTTCTGATGGTGCAAAAGAGGATTGATAAAGCCACCAAGCCTTTCACGATGAACTCTATCAGTAGGCTGGTGACACTGCAGGCAGACATTGCGAGATTTGGGCCAAGTTTGGAAGAAGTGGAAGCATGCAGCAAAGTGTTGAATGAAGGATTGCTGCAATTCAGGACAGAAAAGGAAGCAGTAGCTAAAACAGATGGAAAGATGCTGAACTATATGTTCGACAAGTATATCAGATATCAGAACAAGAAGAAGATGTAGATGTTACAGCTGGCATGACTTCTTCTATTTCTTTCTTCTTCTATTTTCTATGTTCCCGGATGAAATTGTAAACTTCTAAGTTATTGGTTTTGCAACCATTACTTGAAGTCATGTGGAACCTTTCTATTAGTTAAGTGATACATGTGTCATTTAAGAAGAAGTTAGTTGAGGATGATTGCCAAATGTCATCTTTACTTGTTGTTCATACTTTAGTTCAGTTTGAGTCTTCTATTTGTACTTTCCCTCCTACATTCTATAAGTAGGAGAAGAACCTACGGGTTAATGATCGATCAGAATTTGTAAGAAGCAATCTTGTGTTCTAGACTTTGTGCTGAACCCTTGAGAGCCACTTGTTGCAGAGGAATACAAAGAAGCAGGTTTCCGGAGAACTTTGTGTCACGGCGTACTGTGTTTCTTGCTTCTAAATCTTAGATCTCTTAATAGACTTTGTGTTATTTTAGATCTAGATCTAGAGCTGCCTTTGCTTTATAATTCTGTGTGTTCAAATCTATTTGAGTTTCTTCTATGTGCATGCAATTAGCTCTGCAATCTACTAATTGGGATGCACATCTTCCTCATTTCTTCTCTGTAATTCCTTTACTTCCTTCTTCTGTAATTTTCCTTTCTTAAACAGCTGCTTACTTGCTGCAGAACTTCTTAGTTATGGTTCATGAACTAAGTTGTTAAAGTAAAACCCCTGATAGATAGAAACACATTTTTATTGACAAATCTGACACGGGAGCCTCACCGGTTAAATGAGGGAGATTTATCTCATGACTGCCTAGGTTTGATGCTATGCAGAAAATCTAGCCAACACTTATTATCTTCGATGAAAGTGGTGCCAAGAGACTGTAGAGCAATAGGAACACGATGTGCATGCCAATTGTGAAGGGTGTCGAATTCATGAAATAAGAAATAATTCAATTTTTCACATGTACCTGCTAGAAAATAGTTTTGCTAAATTTATCGATTGGGGGTTTTGAAGCATAAGTGGAGGAAACCATGGGCTCTACGTCTAACCGTTCCTCAACTAATTGTGGTGATGAGGACGGTAACTCTTGTGGCGACATGAAGTCCACAAACACCATCCATTTAGGTAACTATAATTTTCCTTATCATATTCCCATTCGCGATGCAGCATAGACAAGGTAAGATTTCATGTAGAATCTTCCCGTCACATGAACCTCCTTGATTTTTTTATGCAGGAAATCACTAATTAGCTCTCCCCATCTAATATATTGTTGGTTCTTCCTTATGATGTAGATGAATTAGTACATACATTCTTGAAAATCCTTTGCTACAGGAAGACCTACAAATATTATTAGTATGGTAATGATGTCATTAACTTCAGGAATGAAGTCACTCCGAGGTAAGGTTTTAGAAAAACGGTTGATGGAAGGCTTTGGATTTTTAAGATAATTCTTGTTCAAGTGTTTTGTGCAAGCTGAATAATTATCATCCCAAGTCTATTGAGCTTTCTCTTGATTAATGTCTACATACTCATTAAAGTCGGGGAGTTTGAGTAAATCATAAAAATAATTTACATCTAATCTAGTCGTGTCACTTCCCCCTCATGATTCTTCACTGACCTTGCGTCACCATCATAATGACTTATAGTTGTGAGCATGAATTCTAGACATTGTGTCGAGGTTGGAAAATTTGCTTTAAGTGTCAATCCACTATCATAAATGCCTTGAATCCAAGGTGAATTTGATGGGTTATTTATCCTACTCCAAAAATCAATAAGGTTGATATGCCCCAACTTCGTGTCGCTTATCTGATCTAATATTGGAATCAATATTGGAAGGGGGCACCACCCCTTGGTAACTATACTTCATGGTTTTATCTTTATCCTTAGATAATTCTGACTTCTCTTTTCCTTTAGTTGATTCTAACATTGAAATAAAAAAACAATGAAAACTTGCAAAGAAATTCTCCTAAACACCTCTGAATTCAAATTGAAAATGTCCTCTTGCTCGACAACCTAAAAAGCCCGAAAGACCTCTTGGCAGGATTTTGTTCTTGTTTAGCACTTTGAAAACCCTAACACACACTTGTCAGAAATTTATACTTGTTTAGCAACTTCCAAATCCCGACACACTATTCGAAATCCAGACTTGTCGAATACCGTCGAAAACCTGTCTCAAACACTTTCAGGTTTTCTCCTTGTTTGTCAACATGCAAGTCCCGACAAAGACCAAACAGGGTTTAGGGAATGTTTAACACCTCTAAAATCCCAAAAGTCTCATGTTGGGTTCTTCACATGTTTTACAACATAGAAATTATGAAACACTAAGGTGGGTTTTTTATCTTGAAAAGAAGATCAAAAATCTCGACATGAACTTTGTCGGGGTTTTCAACTTGTTTATCAAGTTAGAAATCCTAACTAGTGTTGGAGTAGGAATTTTCACTAAGGCCCCTTTTTGTTATGAAAAGTAACAATCAAAAGCATGGAGAAACAACAAGTAAATCTTTGAGAAACAAAAAACTTGGAAGAGGAAGGAAAATAAAGGTTTTACCACAGTCGAAGAAAACAAGGCAAAAAAAAAACATGTAATGTAGCTAAATCATAGAAAAGACCCACGAAGAATGATAACTCGCCAGATTTACAAATGGATATGAGAGATTTGATCAAAAAGACAATTGGAAGAGGAAGAGGAAGAACTAGGCAATCAGAGTTTTGAGGGTCGAATGCAAGTCGCGGTAAAAATTTGAATCGTACAAGGTGAAAATGACGTGAAAAATCCTGATTTTATAATGAGCTTGGAATTTTTTACAGGTTTTTTTACACATGTCAAGGTCAAATCTTAGTTGTCATTTATTGCGTTGACCCGGGGATCGGGGTTTGACCATGTCAGACATGACTTGACTTCGTGCACTCGGACTCTGAAAACCTGACACACCAGGTCCATGTTCATTTCGGAGTTCGGGACTTTATTTGCACACAACATGCTTTCGTCCTCACATGTTCTGATGTTCCACAATCCCTAAATCCCGAGAAACTATAGAGTGTCAAGGTTTGGGGTTCAGGGGGACATCCGACATTTTACATGTTTTTTTGCTAATATGTCTTGATGTTCGAAAGTCTAAAAGTCTGAAAAAATTGTAGTGTATCGGGTTTCAGGATTCGGGAGACATTACATTTGGTTGTTTGCGTGCTTGAAAAGACTGAAATTTTAAAAAATAAAAGACAATCTACAACTTGGGCAAAAACTCTGGTATTTTTGGGAAGATGACAAACTCCAAAAACTCCCAAAGACAAACATTTGGTAGGTTGTACCAAAATTATCGTGAAACTCGATTTTGGGATAAAACAATCATGTGGAATGCGTCTTTGATTTACATCTTGTAGATGACTAAACAAAAAGGGAAAGATTGCAAAGCAAGGCATGTTGTCACAAGGTCATAGACGCAATACAATGGAATAGGAGAGCATGTCTAAAATAAAGTCCAGGCCTAAAAGAATGTGATAAAGTTGTGGTGATGATCTAGTTTATTTGTTCATGAAAAGTATGTGAAACTAAATGTATGAATCATTATGTTCCCTAAAGACTATAATGTTTTAATGAGTTATCCAACACTTGTTGGATTAGGCCAATAATTTATTTGATCTTTGAACCATCTTTTTAAATTTTGAATGTTGGTACACAACTCATACTCTCAAACTTTTCCAAGAAAAGGTTCTCTTGCACATCAACCTTTGCATCCCCACAACAAACATAGAGAGAAATCAACCTTGACGTGTTTTTAATGCCACATCATGTTATATTGACTTCCTTTGTCTTCACATCCTAGTTACATTGGAACTGTAAAGACTTTTAGCTCTATTGTTAATTGGTAAAGTATTCTATTTCCCCACAAGAAAAAAAAATTAAATGCCCATTACTTTTTCTACCCCTGCATGACCTCCTCCTTATCCCCTTCGTCACCAGCCCTCTTCCTCCTACACCATCTCACTTCTCAACTTTAACATCTTTTATGCATCCCATTTCATGTCTCCATTGCATTACTCACATGTGATTCTCACTAGTATATGGTGATTGAGATTAGGTTTGTCTCTAATACATCAAATAACCACTTCCCCTAGCCCCCCACTAATATGTTTGGCCCCATCTTATCTACATATCACTATCACCTTAACTCACTCAACGATCTTGATTATTTTTCAAGTGCCATCATGTAGGTCGAGTGTTCTTTTCTTCTTATGTAATGGATTTAACTTCATAATGCTTTTAATTGGTGTCGAGTGTAATCTCTCCAAGCTTATTGCCTTTGCTCAAGTAGCTCCTTCACAACCCTAGGTCACCTCAAATCCCTTGTCATATTGACCTCCTAAATTTAACATCATGCAAAAAAGATGACACATTTGAAATAAGTGATGTAAACAAATAACATGTTCTAACTTAATCATTGTTGCCATGTCTTTTACTTCCATAGTCACACCTATCAAACCTTTATCATGGTCCACCAACAACGCCAAGGACACTAACATGGATAGCGGAACTTCTTCGCTAGGTATCATCATCATGATCAAAATGTGTTTCCTGCATCAGTTGCAACATCTTGTCCTCAACTATGCTTTTCATTACATATCTCACTTTGAGCCCCTCCAATATTGTTTGGACTCGATCTCATTTCATTCATTCACTTCCCATTGTCTCATCCATCTAAGGCAACTCAGTTCATCACCTCTATCATTCACGAGCTGAATTTCTCTCCAATGCAACTCACTTTGTTTGCAATGTAGTGCCACCAATGTTTTACCTTTCTCAACTCATATTAGATCAACAATATTTCCCCACCACAAATAGTTACCTGGCCTGAATTCCTTCATACTACACACTTATCTCATGAGCTTTTGTTGGTTACAAAAAAATATCCTTGCTCGTGGAAATGCGAGAAGATTCATCCACTTCCAACTTGTTATCTCCAAAGCGATGTAGATTGATTTGTTTGGCGATGTAATGTGTGTCAATTTCATCCACATGGATCCCACAAACTTGAGTATACACAACAAAGCAACCCACCTACGATCTGTAACTGTGTTGTTCACGTGTCCATCTACTTGGAAATGACGTGTCTTTTTATACCATATTACATTATGTTGACTTCCTCTGTCTTCACATTTGATGTATGTTACAACAGTAGAAACTTTAGTATCTATTCAAAATTGCTAAATTTTTGGTTTCCCGACAAGAAAAAAATACACCGCCCATCACTTTTCATGCCCTTGCAATCCTCCTCCCCATTGCCCTATTCACCGGCCCTCTTCCTCCTTTACCACTTAACTCCTCAACTTTAACATCTTATATGCATCCCGTTCGGCGTCTCCATTACACCATTCGTGTGTAATTGCTAGTTAGTAAATACCATGGCCTTGATTCCACTAAACTGACCCAACAAGACCGGGAATCGAGCCTCGTCCAATACACCGACAAGGAACCGGTGGCTCTTATGGCCCTAGACGACCAGGGTGCAAGTCCCGTCCAACGAACTTTCCTTGCCATGGACGACAAAGCGTGGATCGACTCTTGCGTGTTATTTAAAATTTTGGATTCCATGTTCGAAAACAAGTAAATTAGAAGTAACAACTATGGGTGTGTTGGAATGCCCCAGGGATTCCATGGCAGAATACGTAGCATCAATCATGGCGTCAAACAGGCTCCTGTAAATCTAATGTTCGTCCTTCACAATGGGTGCCGTAGGTTTCAACAAGACATAATCTAAGCTATATGACTCCCTGTTGTTGTTGTAGATGAAAAATGGTAAGACATTGGCCAAGAAAAGAGAGTCATTATTCTTCAAGAAGTTGAGAACGGAGCTTACATCCTTCTTCAGTTAATCAGTGAAAGTTCCCTTAGAAGGAGCCTGAAACGACATTGCGTCTTCAATCGAACACGTAGACAAGTTAATCTCCTCGCTTAAAATTACATGTCCTCTGCGTTAAAGCACAAGTGTCATTAACATGTAGGTATTCTGCTTGAGCTTCACATAGGAAACCGCCCAGGCTTTTAGCAGCAGCAAAAGATTTCAGATATTATCACATTCCAGCTATTTCGCTTGATTTTTGATGCAGAAAAATTAACAAGAATGAATAAAAAGAATGAAATGGATCCGATAACTATTACTTTCCACGCCAAAAATGAAACTGGTCCAGCACGATGCTTGTGCAGGTAGGGGGACAAGTGATGATGGCGTGGCAAGGGATTCGAGGTGGAAAAACCTGACATGGAAGGGATGGCAAGTCGACATGGCCAGAGAGAACCGTTAGCAATTTCAAACTCACATTTGTAAGGCAGATGACACTCCGTAAATTATTGACCAAAAGATCACAGACACTGATGTCTTTTCGGTTGTCAGAGGGGGTCGGACTTTCTAACTTAGTACACGCCTTTCGGCATAAAAATGGATGAACTCTATAAAATGTAATTACCATTATCTTAGCTGTATTTTGACAGCCTGGAGTGACGACTGTCTTAGCGATCAAATTGTATGACTTGGTCTTCCTCGTGAGCGTTTGTTTCCACATAACTATATTCTCGTTTTCAATATATACTGATAAGGTTTAAAGATGGCCATATTTCTAGTTCAAATTAGTGAGATGGGAGATCCAGAGTGATATCTGGATTGATTGGTATGGGCATCAATATTGCAGTCACCGATATAATTTCCCGTATCAATATTTCCGTTTGCTGCACGAAAGAATTGGGTAATCTCAAAGATTTGGTGATGGAAATTGAGCACTAGATTTGGTGAAAGAAAAGGAGGGCAATGTAGCAGTATCGGTTGGCGTTGAACAGTACTATTCCCATTGGTGTACTGGGCATTCATGAAAATCTAGTGCCGTCCTTCGTCAATGACTGGCTTAAAAAATTGAATTCACTTTTTTAAGAAATAACGAGATTGGCAGTGCTTCGAGGGAGTATGGATCGGGTTGCCGAAACCAAAGAATCGAGATGATTCAGGAGCCTCTGGTTGTCGGGCAGGAGAAAGCCTTTTTAACTCTCCGTAAGCTGTTAGTGAATGGTGAAGGACATAGATATGGCGTTGTAGGCATGGGTGTGTCGGGTAAGACCCTGCTTCTGAAGAGAGTATACAACAGCAAAGAGGTGCGGGATCATTTCGGCGATGGGATAGTGGCTTGGCTAACGGTGCTTCAGAATCCATCCATCGAAACTCTCAGATCTGAGCTTGCTACGCAAGTTGCGTTGCAGAACACGTGTAAAGTAGATGACACTCTGTACATCGTCGACCAAAAGATCACAGACGTTGATGTCTTTTCGGTCGTCAGAGCCCCTCCGCCTTTCTAACATAGAACACGCCTTTACTGCGTAAATATAATTCCCAACTATCAATTCAAATAATGACACACCTCCTCTCCCACTTTGCTTTGAAGTGACACCTGTAGTCCAAACAATTTGGTCTAAATATTCTACACGTGGCCGGAAAGGTGTCCCCTTCATAGCCAATCAATTTAAATCAAAGCTCTACGTTCTAGCCAATTACACTTTTATACTTGATATAGTTATAATCTTATGTATTTTAGGCGTGTAAGTTACATCGAGAGGTATTTAACTTATGGTCTACAATGAAATATTTTTTACTTGGTAGACATTGATTAGGTGGTCATTTCTAGAGACTGCAAAATAAGGTTGGTAGGATTGTTACAAGAGTAAAAGTAAGTTCCAAGACAAACATACTTATAGAGATAAAGAGATTATTGGGTTTGCACATTTAGTAATTTCTTTAAGATTTTGTATAATGATAGTAAGGGATGTTAAAGGAAAATAATGCAATTTTATTTTTCTTGATATAGTCATGTTTATTTTTGACATTAAGGGATAGTATCCATCTCAAGTTTAAATTATTGATGTCAGCTATGTATATGTATTTTAGCGAGCCTTCTCATAAAGATATGGTGATAGGAAGATTGAAGTCATACTTGAGGATGAACGAGTATTAAAACTAGAAATTAAGGGTGAAGTAAGCTAGCATGATATGTGACATTGATATCGATTTAGAGCCATGTCCAGGCGTAGGCCATAAGTTTTGATTTGGGAGTCAAAACAACTCCATTTTTTTACTGGAAAGCTCTTGAAAAGTTCTATGTTATGGTAAGTCGCATTGGCTATTTACAGTCCCTCTCGACAATTTTCAAGGCCGAAATCATTCATCTAGAGCTCAAATATTGGGTTTGAAGTTTTTTTTTTTTGTTTTTGTTTTTAATTCAAAATATCATATCTTTGTAACTGTGAGCCAACTTGAGTTGAAACTCTACTTTAGGTTGTATGGTTAATGTGTGCAAATTTATAGGATCTAGACAACTAAATATAGAACTTAAATAACTATTGCTAAAAATAGTAATTCTTACTAAAGATAACAAGTCTATACAAGTTTGGTTTAGAAATTAAGCTTAGTTAGGAATATTTTGAAATTCAAATAAGAGGAAATTTAATGTAATTGGAAAAATAGAGAATAAGTAGACTTATTGGAGTTTGTTGAGGAATTTTTGCCCCACTCACACATATATTGTTGTTTGTGCGGTCTCAACATTAGGCATCATAGTGTAGGTTCAAGATATGATGGCAAGAGGTCAAGGAGGTTATGCACAAATGCATATAATTTTACAACAATTACAGAGGCAAGTATAGGAGTTGTCAGAAGTTATTATGCGTTCAAAGAGAAGGCGTGGCAAAAATGATCCAAAAGAAGATTTAGATCAGGAGGAAGAAACACATAATGAAGAAGTAGAAGAGCAACCACAATCCATTGATTTTTTTTTATTAAAGCACTAGGGGAGGAAAAATGATATTAAGGTAGATGTTTATGACTATGGTGGGAGTTTAAAACCAGAGGAATTGATAGACTAGTTAAATAGCATGAATAAGTTCTTTGAATGGAAGCCTATGACAGAAGAGAAGAAGGTCAAATTTTCATGCACCAAGTTGAAGGGTCATGTAATGATATGGTGGGATCACTTGTAGAAGGAGAGGTAGCGAAAATAAAAATAGAAGATCAAGAATTGGAGCAAGATGGAGAAGTTGGAGAAAATGTTTTTTCCTGTGGACTATGCTCAAACCTTATACAAAAGGTTTCAAAATTTGAGGCAAACTAATTATAATGTCCAAGCTTATGCTGATAATTTTTACAAGTTGTCTATCCGGGTAGAGCGTGAAGATATGGAAGAACATATGACCGCAAGGTATGTAAATGGTTTGAGATTTTCTATTCAAGATGAACTAAACATGCACAAGAAGAGTAACATGGAGGAATATTACCAATTAATATTAAAGGTAGAAGAAAAATAGAATAAACCTAGTTTTAGAAAATTTGAAGGACCAAAGAGAGGACAATCATCTCCAATAAGAGGACGAGGTGGGTATAATAACACAAGAGGAGAAACATCCCATGACTGGCAAGAGGATAACATGGAAGGCTTCCAGAACTAGCAAAGAGGAAGATGGATTAAGAGAGGTAGAGACTATGGGAATAACAATTATGGTAGTGGAAGAGGATGGGATGGCTCACGTAGACTTTATATTTTCTATAAGTATGGTGAAGAAGGGCATATGACATTTGAATGTACACAATAACGTGAACAAGAGAGGATACTACAGTTCATCCTAAAGTAAATTTGATTGAGGATGTAGTTGAAGAACAAGACACAAAAGTTACACCATGTGGGAGAGAATCTCATGATGAGAAGAACAATGATCGTCCCAAGAAAAGAGCACCTTGAAGGTGGCGATTCATGGATGCAGACCAATATTTTCTAAATAAGGTGTGCATATAGAGGAAAGGTATGTAATGTTATCATTGATGGTGAAAGTTATGAAAATATGGTTTCCAAAGAAATGGTAGATAAGTTAGGGTTGTAATGTGAAAAGAATCCTTTTCCCTATCATGTCTCATGGTTTAAGAAAGGGAATGAAGTTACAATAGATAAGAGATGTTTGATTAAATTTTCTATAGGAAAGACTTATAAGGATGAGAATTTTTGTGATGTCATTCCAATAGATGCATGCCATGTTTTACAGGGGAGACCATGGCAATTTGACATAAAGGTAATTCATGATGGAGAAAAGAATACCCATAGATTTTGGAAAGATGGAGTTAAGGTGGTTTTGATGCCACTTAAAGAAGAAAATAAAAAGAGAGCATGTTGTCCACAAAGGATTTTTATCACAGATATGAAGATGATAGGGTTTTTCTATGCATTAATGGTGAAGAGAGAAGATGAGGAGGAGATACCCATACCAAATTTGTAGCAGCAACAAAGGTACTAGAAGATTTTTCAGATGTAATACCAGAAGAGTTACCTAATGGGTTTCCACCCAAGAGGGATATTCAACATCACATTGATCTAATTCCATGATCATCCCTACCAAATAAAGTAGTGTATTGGATGATCCCATCATTACATGCAAAATTAAACAGACAAGTATCAAAACTGGTTAAAAGGGGGGATATACGAGAAAATATGAGCCCACGTGCAACCCCAAAGTCTATTAGCTCCCAATAAATACGGTGCGTGGAGAATGTGTACTTGATAGTAGAGCTATCAATAAAATTACCATCAAATATAGGTTTCCTATACCCCACCTGGATGACATGATGGATGTGCTTGTAGGAGCTAAAACAATTCAAAAGTTGATATAAGGAGTGGATACTATCAAATATGGATTTGAGAAGGGGATGAATGGAAGAAAATGTTCAAAATTGGATATGGTCTATATGAGTGGTTGGTAATTCCATTTGGATTATCTAATGCACCTAGTACATTTATGAGGATGATGAATCAAGTTTTGCGAGACTACATTGGTAAGTTTATGGTAGTCTATTTTGATGATATATTAATATTCTATAGAAGTAAAGAGGATCATGTATTGCATTTGAGGATGGTGTTGCAAGTATTAAGGAAAGAAAATTTATATGCAAATTTGAAGAAATGCAAGTTTATGCAGACGATCTTGGTATTTTTGGGGTTTGTAGTTTTAGAAGATGGTGTGAAGATGGATGTAGGAAAGGTAAATGCAATTATTGAATGGCCTATCCCAAGGAGCGTAACAGAGGTAAGAAGCTTCCATGGATTGGGTACTTTTTAAATAAAGTTTATTTGAAACTTTAGTAGTATTTTGGCACCAATAACATAATTTATGAAGGGAAAAGCATTTGTATGGACACAGGAAGTGAAATAAAGCTTTGAATTATTAAAGTAGAAAGCAACAAGTGCACCCTTTTTTACCTTACATGATTTTAACAAAGTATTTGAGGTTGATTGTGATGCTTCACAAGCGAGAATTGGTTTTGTATTAAGTCAAGAAGGAAGGCCTACATCATATTATGGTTAGAAGTTGAATGAGGTACGAAAAAAGTATTCTACTTATGATATTGA
Organism: Taxus wallichiana var. yunnanensis; assembly: GCA_018340775.1. Taxonomy (NCBI): domain Eukaryota; kingdom Viridiplantae; phylum Streptophyta; class Pinopsida; order Cupressales; family Taxaceae; genus Taxus; species Taxus wallichiana. Next base: position 157,068,475 of record CM031240.1, on the reverse strand, counting down.
ATTTTATGCCATTGTACAAACACTAAGGCATTAAAGGCATTACATGCATTACTTGGTGCCAAAGGAGTTCATTTTGTATACAGATCAACAAGCCTTAAGATTTTTCATTACACAAAAAAATTTAATAATAGACATGCCAAATGGGTTTCATTCTCTCGGGGTACACATTTTTCCGAAAGCATAAAACAAAAAACCAAAACTAGGTAGAGTGGTTGAGTAGACATGTGTAACCTTAATAATTGTTATGGTAAATAGAGTGGTTTAGTTTGAAGGTATTAAGGACTTGTATGAATCTAGTCCTAAATTTGGGAGGATTCTTAAGAAACATGGAGGTCAAAACCATGAGAGACATGTAATATGTTTTAGGATTATTTTATGCAAGATGGTTATTTGTTTAAGGAAAACAATTATGTATCCCATTTAGATCTATGAGGGATAACATTTTAAGAGAATTGCATAGTGGTGGTTTGGGTGGTCATTTTGGTGGCCAAAGCTAAAGAGAGATGTGGTGAGGTATGTTTCAAGATGTAGGATATGTTCAGTTTGTAAGGGGCATGCACAAAACACCATATTGTACATGCCATTACCTATACCAACAGGACTATGGACAAAATTGAGCATGTATTTTGTATTGGGGTTTCCTAATACACAAAGAGGTAATGATTCAATTTTTTTGTTGTGGATAGATTTTCTAAGATGGTGCACTTTATTGCCTATAAGACTATAAATGATGTTACAAGGATATCATATTTATTTTTAAGGAAGTTGTTAGGTTGCATGGTATTCCAAATCTATCACTTCAGATAGAGACACAAAAATTTTGAGCCACTTTTGGAAAACCTTATGCAAAAATCTAGGAACTAAGTTGCAATTTAGGAAATAAAATCTCATTCAGAACAACTTGTTTAAGACCGGGTTTTCAGTGCATGGAATGAAACCTAAAACGATGAAAGATGACTTCTCTAGATGATTATAGGAATTCTAGAAAGAGTTAGGATGAAAAAAAGGCATTGTAAGGATATTATAATACTCTAGGAGGTGGAATAATCGACATTGATTCAAGGCTTAAATATTTCTTTAGGTACTGCAAAACTCTGCTGCTTTCCCTCCTAGTTGAAAATGAAATAAGACCTAAATTTTGAGCTACACGAAAAAAAAAGATTTTTAGAATAGTTTCATTGATCGTAAAATGTGATTTATAGCGTTTCAGTGAAGTATGGAGGTCAAGAACATATAACTTATCCTCAAATTTCATTCAAGGATTCATCCCATATCTAGATAAGGAAACCCATTTCCATGAGGAGCAACTTGAGAAAATCGGTGTCCATGTACCATAAGCATGTTTACACCCAAGTGTCATCTTGGTCAATAAATTGAATTGTGAAGGAGTCATCATGTTCAAAGGTGAAATGTAGATCTCAAGGAGTGACTTGATGATCATCATAGTCTGACTTTGTCATTGTACCCAAATCTCTCCAAAGAACAAAGCTAAAATGAGATAGTTGTGCCACCGAGGTATCCAGGACCATCATGTGTGAAGTATTAAGGCACCGTCTATCTCCATAAGAGACATATCAGAAGAAACATGTATGAGAATCATGAATTTTATTCCATGATAGGATGATTTTAGAGCCATGAAAGGTGGGGGGATGATCTTTATATGGAGCACCTTGTTTCTAAGCATGAGCAATCATATAAGTTTACTTGATGCAATTCACTTGGTACTATTCATAAAAACTCATTCAACACCTAGTAGTGTGATCACACCTTAAGGAGGAGGCACATTACAATCACCTCATTTTAGCCATAGGACAAGAATCCCATTCAGGATGACATCCTCTATCTACAAAGCGAGGATCTCATTTTAGTAAGAAGTAGACAAGCATCATAAAGTTGATTTGTGGTCACTAAAGTGAATTATGGAACAAATTTAAAAATTGGTACTAATTCAAGCAGTGGTAGGGCCAAAATCCAATCCAGAAGGTCAAAAAACCTACAAAATGACTAAATGTTTTCCCAAAACAAAGACCAACTACAATATATATGCCCTAAAAGTTTTAGGTCCTTGCTGAAATCTTGAAAATGAGTAAGTACCTTGACTTGATTTATATTTTGAAAAACTATCTTCTAGATTATAACTATCAGAGCTATGGGACCACTTCTATCTTGTGCGAATGACCTAATTTCTTATATTTATTGAAATAAATTTAAAGTATAAGATTTTTTTAAATTTTCGTATACTTTTATTATTTCAATTATAAAGAAATAATAAAAGAAATCTTATACTTAACATTTATTTTAGTAAATATGCCCCCTTCCCCATTCTAAATCGCATATAACTCAAAACATGTATGCGTTATAACATGCACACATTTTGAATAAAGTAAAATGTGTACGCGTTATAACGTGTACGTGTTTTAGGCTTGGTAATTACCAAACCTACCAAAATACAACGTGTGCACGTTATTTCAAAACTCGTGCGCGCTTTAGCTATTTTCGATTTTGTCCACTTGTTGGCCCCTCAGTTGGTGCGCTTACCCATATATTATTAGTTTGTAATGTTTCTTTTGAAATTTTATTGAAGAATATATCATTTATTAATGACAAGTGATATTTTTAAATTACATTTGTAGAATGTGTTTGAACCCTTGATAAGGGTTCTTAGGGATGCAATTCTGATCACACCGGCATCCCATCTACTTTGCAACCTTATAAGAAATTGCTAATTAGTAAATAAGCTATTTAGTGTCGTGCAAGACCCTCCCAAATTAGCTCAAAGATTGTCTCATCCTGAAAAAATAGTCTCGCGCTTGAAGATGTTGATTTGCATTTATGTGAAATTTGTTATATGGGTAAAGAGATATTTGTGAGGCAAATTTAATGAGTGATGATATTTTGTTTGTAGTACAACTTATAAATTAAAGCCTTTGGTGGGGATGTTGGGGAGGGATTTGGGAAAAAGAGGGTTCTAATAGAGCATTAAAGTTGTTTCACCAAATGCAACCGATAGGTATCCAATCGATAATCTCACCTATGCTAGCATGATACGAACCTATGTATAAAATAGAGTGGGGGGAAGAGGAGGTGGCAAAAGCCTTGGTTTTGGCTCTAGATCCTCTCACCTCTATTAAAATGGGTGATTTATTTTTCTTTTCAATGATCTTCATTTCTTATATCCCTTATCAATAGTTATAATTGATTGGATTTTGCCCTAAGTTTGACCCATGTTTCATGCAAGAATAAGTGCATGCTAGGTATAAGTAATGGACAACCAAATTGTGTTGAAATCCCTGCGCATACCACTCTGTAAGATTAGAGATGAATACCAAAATCATTGATGTTCATGAGCTAACACATCACCTCTTCCCTATGTAGGGCCATGCAAATGAGTAACACCTAGAATATTTTTAGAAACAAAATCCCACAGAGCACTAGTTTCGCCCTTATATCCAGCACGAACCGCCAATGAAAACCTAACAATAGAAAAACCTTCTTCAGGTTTTAGTGGCATCCCAAACTGTATTCTAAAAGCTAAAAAAAGAAGAATAAAACAACCACAGGAGCCCTGACATATATGTTTGCAAAATGTGGAAGTATGTGAACTATTTGACATAATATTTTCAAGTTATGTGGTCCTATGGACTCGCAAGGATTGCGAGATATGCCAAAAATTGGGTCGGTGAAAAGGCCATTATGAAATGCATGACAATGCCTAAATAAGATCCCACTCGGACAAATCAGATCCATAAAGAGGAGGGTGAAGATGCCAAACGACGAAGGGCTTTCCCTAATGGGGATAACACCATTATATGGCAATCAACATCTTACTCACTCAAGCATGGGGAAGCACATGATCACTATTGGATGTAGGCTTTCTTTTAACCTCACCAAAAAAGATATAGAGGAAGAAGCCATATTAACCTCTGACAAAGGTTCTCTTAAGATGATAAATGTTTGTACGACTCCACACTCAATTGGTTGATTAACATTCGACAACCCCATATGAGATTCACTATGTAAACTTGTGGCTTGTCACGTGCCTTCATAAGATATTAAAGAATACCCCTATTTTCAAATCTAATTCTCAATTTGTAATTAATAATACCCCCTCCCAATACAAGTTTTCAATTATTAAATACCCCTTATTTTACCATATATTCAAACTACCCATTTTTTCTTTGAAGTTTTTATACCCCTTTTATTTCCACCTCTTAGATTCAATATCTTACTTTTTCACAAAACTTAATTATAATTCCACTTTAAACCTTGATGAAATTAATATTAGAATTGGAAAGTAGAAAACCGTAGTATTTATAATTTAATATCTCCCTTCCTTTCTTTCCTATCTACTTTTGTCATGCTAATTTCAAACTTTATTTAGTAATGTGAAGCGTCATGTGTGGTTGCATTTTTGTCAGTTGAATTTATTAATCTCAATGACATCCATTTTCCTAAGAAATTCAAATCAAATGAAAAAACATTAGAAATGATAGTACAAAGGATGTCTCAACTATTAAGAGTTATATAGTGTTATTATTATGGAAAAACAAGTTGCTTCTCTAAAACACATACTTCGCTTTGAAAAAACACAATGGAAAAGATATAAATTCAAGGCTTCTTCATTTTCCCCACGACTACTCATCCTCCCTCCTCCTATCGATTGACATACCCTACCCCAATATTTTTTAAAACCTTTATACTTTAACCCCTTATACCCCTTTACATGGGATAATATATTGGGTCCATTTTGACTAATATTTAATACCCCTATATGAACTCACGTGATAGGTAATGCTTTGGTTTGTGAATCCCCATGGCAAAGACCATCCATCGATGGTGACTCAACATAAAGACATGCATGGATGCAACAATGGAGAGGGGCCCAAGTAGACCAACTTACACCGGAGCCAACCCTGGATAAAATTTAATGGATTCCCATTAAAACTCATCATTTATCATCACATTGAAATCAAGTGTGTTTTGTATCTCATTTTTAAAAATTGGGATTATGGATGAAGCAAGGGAAGCAACTTATAATTTGTTTGCTACATGACTAATTTTGGGACTTTGAAATGATATATTTGCAATAATAAGGTATTTCGGGTACTTAAATTGGAATTTGTTAAAAAAATTACCTACCGCAAGAATTCCTATTTGCACAAGGCACCCCTAGATATAAGGGATATTCAATGACCGTTTACACGTGTTTATGTGTTTTTAACTATAATTAATTAATAATTTCATAGTTTTTTAAAAAGTTTTTATTGATTGGTGACAAATGGTGTCACAAAAATTTAAACATGGTTATAATTTATCATGATCCTTACGCTAATAGAGGTGACGACGGTCAATGAAGGTGCCCTCTCACTAATATAGTATGCCAATAATGGTGACACTCCAACCTCCATTGCTAGCTTGGGCGATGCTCTTAGGAGGTGGCAAGTGGGCATATGTTTGGTGTCATGGGCTCAGTGTACCTTGGAATTGCTTCTACGACTCTGCAAACTTTACGTGTCTCCAGGGACGAATCAGGGATACCTCTTCAATACATCTTGAAATTATTTCGACGACCCTACGAACTTTTATATTTAATTATCAACGTAACATTACACCTCTTTTTGGTAAAACTGCTACTAATCTTACATAGGAACATTGACACAAAAAAAACCACTACATTTAATGTGACGTTAATAAAGGTTATCCTTTGACCACCTTCTCGAATGACATCCGAAGCTTGTAAGTGTTTAGGTGGCGAGTTTTGTGATTGTAACGTTACAAGAAATAGTTAGGCTACTCCATTTCCTTTTTGTCGTTTAACGTTCCAGGTAGAAAAGGTTCGAACATTATATTATTTTATTTAAATAGGCTAAAAGTTTTCTCAATTTATTGGAAAAGGTTTAGTTCACATTATTGTTGGTTTTGACATTTAAACTTGGCTATAAACTTCTATGGGGATAATAAGTATTTCTAATATTATTTTAAAATTAATTTGACGTGTATAGATGTCATCATTTAGAATATCTTACTTAAAATATAATTGCTTTTTTGTTGTGATTAATTTTATTTTTAAATGTATTGTATAAAATAAATTGGATGGTTATTTTAAAATAACATGTGTGTTGTTAGGTTATGGTGAGATAGCTTCCTTATAAGGTAATTTTGGTTTGATGTGATTGACATTTTGGGATGTGATTCTTTCTACCTATCATATCTTTTTATATTAATATAAGTGTGCCTTTCAATCAAAAAATAATTTTTATTATTTTAATTTTGGTAGGTGAAATATGTAAAATTTTTATTGAATAAGATTGAGTTATATACAAAAATGATTAATTTTTAAGTGATTATATTTGAATTAGTGAGAACGATGATATATCACGCTATCCACCAAAGTTAAAAACCGTACCACAAAAAAATATAACTGAAATTTCATTCCAACAAAGTTACAAGAAAATAATTGATAAGAATTTAGAGCATCAACTATTTACAATATATCCATAAATTTATCTAAGTAAGGTCACATACTTTATTCTCGTGGCAAACACCTTTGTGCTTCATCCCTAAGAAATAAATTTATGAGAAGAATGTTGGTGACATACACCTCGCAAAGAACAAGGGTTGTAATGTACACCTTTATGCTCTATCCCCATGAACAAGGTTAGTTATTCTTATGAGCAACCAATGCATGCATCCTTTCTACACACTTAACAATCATAATCGGTCGATAAGTAACGCATGTATTTGATTATTATTAAATTTGTAAATAAAAATGAGAATAATAATCAACTTTTCTTTTGATAATCCAAAGGGATCGACGAATATCTAGCGACTCGTGTCTTCGAAAAGCGAGACTCTTACATAAGGCAAGTGCCACCAATCAACTTTTGGAGGAGTGTGCAAATGTCCCACTTGTAACTTCAAAGAGCGAGACTCTAACACAAGGCGAGTGCGACCAATCAACCTCTGGAACAACGTGCAAATGCCCCACTGGAACTTTGAAGAGCGAGGCTCCAAGACCGGGAGAGTGCCACTAATCAATCAACCTCTAGAGCAGGGGTGCAAATGCCCCACTCTCGGCTTCAAGAATGAGGCTCTAACATAAGGTGGTGCCACCAATCAACCTCTAGAACAATGCCAAAATGCCCCTCTACATATTGTGAGTAAACAAAGAATCAAACCCATGACTTGCGCCACTAAAAACGAAGACTAAGGCCACGTGAGCTCGAACCCAAGAGCTTGTAATAAATAAAACTATTATATTAATAAAAAAATTATTTATATTATTGCGTCATTATTTATAATATTGTAATAATCAAACTTAAAAAAAATAAAACATCTATTTAAAAACAATTATATAATTTTCCTTTCAAACATGTGACGTAAGTATCCAAGTTTCCAACCACATATCCAACGTTTTGTTTTCAAGTATAATGAACAAAAAAATTTGAGGATGTGATAATGCAGCACCTACAATACATTTTATAGTGCTAGTTTTTGATTGGCGGATCAATGTTGTACTTGCAACCACCCAACATAAGTGACAAAATGTGTGGTCAACGACGAGAGTGTGGTCAGTAATCAGGAAAGCACTGCTCACAGGGTTAGTGGAAATTAAAGGAATATGCCCTTCCAACGCCACCTGGCAATGGCCATTCCAAACCCAATAAATTCCCAGGCCTGGCATCACTTACGTGAAGAACCAGAATTTCTCTTTTCTTGGTTTTCTACGAGGTGCAGTGTTCGAATCGCATGGCGAGGTGGGTTGGAATGGCGGTGCTCGGAGGAGGCTCAGCGGCAGGGAATTTTCTGGCGGTGGTCGCATGCGTGCTAGCGGTGGCGACCGTGGCGGTGGCACTCTGCGCTACGCACTTCCGCAGAGAAGACAAATCCCGCAAAACATCCAACAGAAGCAGCAGCAGCGGCAGCGGCAGCGGCGGTTCTATGGACTTAAATAGTTTTGGCGATTTCAAGCTCCCGCCCAAGTCGCCGGGCAGGGCAATCCTCGACACTCTGAGCAGCAAAACGTTGTTCGTGGGAAGAAAATGGCGGCGCGGCGAGGAAGAGGAGCTAAAGGCATATGACCGTGCGGCAATGGAAGAGGGGGATTTTCTGTGGCAGAGAAGTATCTTGATGGGAGAACGGTGTCAGCCGCCGGATTTCTCAGGGATGATAATTTACGATCACATGGGAAACCGCTTGCCAGAGTTCCCTCCAAAATCTCCCAGACGGAACCTTCTTCAGGTAAATCAAAGATTTCACGTTCAAATTTGTAGGGAAATTTTTGTTTCGCCTGTTTTTGTGGCGGTAATTATCGTTTTTCGTTTTTCAGGTGGACGCGCAGCACGAGTGAAATCGTTATGTTTTCGTAGTTTTATGGAATTTGTCTTTTATTTGAAATTGGATTTCTAAGGTTTCATAAAAGATATGATGTTCAGGAGTTTTAAAGGATCTTTTATTGGGTTTATTTATTTGTTTCTGTTTGTTAATATTTTGGTCTTTTGAAAAGGAAAAAAATCTAATTTGTTCTTTGTAAATTTAAAGGGTTACGCAAACAAATATTGAAATCAAAGTTCTCTATCTTTGATTTTCCTATATCATATTGATAAACAGGTTTTTTTTAATGTTCTCAAAGATTTTTTTTCTCCCATTGATCTAAAATCTATCCAAAAGAAAATAAAATAATAGTGGGCTTCAAACTTAATTATAAGGCCAAGATATTACTCTTTTTAATACTTGTGTGCCCAATCATTATAAGGTGTCAACTATCGATACATGTCTATGCATCTACTCCCTGCAATTATTTCACTTTACAACTAGATAAACAACCTACAAAGTTCTATAACAAGTAATCGTCGCGATCGGGTTCCGTAGTCGGACATGTCGGATTTTACCTTTTTTACTTTTCACCTTTACACACAAATTACACTCGTGCGAATATTGCACAACGCTAATCGTTAACATGATAGTTGGACAAAAACACCAACCTGAATTTTGCACGATAACGCTACCCGAGCATTCAAGGTACACTATGTATCCTCAAGTCCCTAACATCACCCCGAAACATGAAATCAAATTCCCTTTACATTTACTGTAATCTGCAAACCAAATTAAATTGCAAAAAACAAGGCGGAGCTTGCTGTGATTTTTATTAATATAAAATGAAGCATTACAATCAAAAGAGAGAGCTGCAATATTTATAGATATTGGACATCTTATATCTTTTCCACAATACATAGAACAAATCTCCTAAACAAAGCGGATATGCGGAATAACATATTGCCCTAAAAAGCTTCTACAGAAATCATCCAAGCACAATATTCTAACTAAAGAACATCCTCCACAATCTAAGGGATGATAACAACACACTAACAACTAAGCTAACTAAAGTAATTAAATAATTACTTTATTACAATTACACATTAATCCACATATGGTGAATTAAGTGTTAGATTATTTCTAACATTCCCCCCCTTAATTCATCATACTTTGAAGTGAACATGAGAGAAATACTCTGAATGCCTCAAATTTAGGACGTGCAAGAGATTTTGTGAAGATATCTCACACGCCGATCATTATCGGGCAATCTTTGTCAAGTGAATGTTGTTGTTCTAAACATGTTCGTGAATGAAATGTACCTGCACCTCAATGTGTTTGGTGCGTTCATGAAAAACTAGATTCCGAACAAGTTTTATTACTCCTTCATTGTCTACATGTAGGATTGTTGGATGATCCTGTGGAATTCCCAATCCTTCAAGTATCCGTCTGAGCCAAATCGCTTCACAGATAGCTCCTCCTGCTGTGCGATATTCTACTTCTGTGGAAGACCTTGAAACACAATTTTGTTTCTTACTCCCCCATGAAATAGGTCTAGATCCCAAAAAGAACACAAATCCTGAAGTGGACTTCCTATCATCAACGTTCCCTACATGATCTGAATCTGTATATCCTGTCAAGAAGAAGTTATCATTCTTCTTGTATTCTAGGCCAAAGTCCATGGTTCCTCTGATGTATCTCAGTACCCTCTTTCTTGCTTTCTAGTGACAAACCCTTGGTTCTTGCATAAATCGAGAAAGATAACTGACTGCATAGCTGATATCTAGCCTAGAATAAGTTAAGTAAATGAGACTCCCAATCAACTATCGATAAAGAGTAACATTTACTTGTTCTGATGGATCTGTGTGAGACAATTGAAGCCTTGTCTCCATAGGTGTAGCCATTGGTATACTATCCATCATTTTGAATTTCTCGAGCATTGTCTTGGCATATTTTAGTTGAGTAACAAAGATGTGATTTTCCTTTTGCCATACTTCAAGTCCAAGACAATAATGAAGAAGCCCGAGATCTGTCATGTCGAATGATCAATTTAGATCTTCCTTAGTTGTTTCAATCATCTTCACCGAACTTCCAATGATGACTAGATCATCGACATATACTACTATGATCACTATCTCCCCCTCTTGCTTTTTGAGATAGAGATTAGGATCATATGGACTTCTTTTGAATCCATGTTTGATGAGATGCTTATCAATCTTTATGTACCATGCCCTGGGAACCTATTTGAGACCGTACAGTGACTTTATGAGTCTTCATACCTTTCCTTCTTTACTTGGTATGACAAAACCTTCTGGTTGAGTCATGTAGACTTCTTCCTGTAAATCCCCATTGAGAAATGCACTTTTTACATCCATTTGATGAACTTTCCAACCAAATTGTGCAGCTAGAGCAAATATCATCCTGATTGTTTTGATCTTAGTTATTGGTGCGAATGTTTCTTCATAATCAATGCCTTCTTTTTGTGCATAACCCTTAGCTACCAATCTTGCCTTGTATTTATCAATGCTTCCATCTGATTTGTACTTTGTTTTAAATATCCATTTGCAACCTATTGCCTTCTTCCCTGATGGAAGATCTGAAAGTTGCCAAGTATTATTTTTCATCAAAGAGTTGAATTCTGAATTCATAGCATCTGACCAAGGTTTTGACTGTTTGGCATCCTGAACTGTAGTGGGCTCACTTGATTCAATTACTATACTCATCAAGGCTAAGTTTACCTCATTTTGAGCCATACTACGAGTTCTTGGTCCTGAAGTGGATGTGTTAGGATCACTATCCAACTTAGCATCTCGAATTAGATTAGTATACCACTTAGGCATACATTTAGCTGTTCTGTAGATGGAGGAGTTGAATTATCCCCATCATCATTATCTTCATCAAGAACATCTTCTATTTTCTTAGTAGGATTGTTTTGTGAGTTTATGGAAGGAACATCTGCTTATTTATTCTCAAAAAACTCAACATCTCTACTTGTGAAAATTTTCCTTGTTTTTGGATCCATTAACCTGTATCATAAGGCTTCATCAATGTATCCAAAGAATATAAGTTGTTCTGATTTCATATCAAGTTTAGTTCTCTTTTTCTTAGGAATGTGCATACTTGCCTTGCATGCAAAAACTCTAAGGTGTTTTATAGATGGTTTGTCCCCTGACCAAGCTTCCTGTGGTGTTATTCCATCAAGTGCGGAAGTGGGAACTCTATTCAATAGATAAACTGTTGTTTTTACTACTTCTGCCCAATATGTTTTACTCAAGCCTGAATCATCGATCATACACCTTACCATATCCATTATAGTTCTGTTTCTTCTCTCAACTACACCATTTTGTTGTGGTGTATATGGAGGTGCCATTTGCCGACGAATTCCATGTGTTTCCAAAAATCTTTGAACTCATTACTGGTGTATTCACCCCCTCGATCTGAGCAGAGTGTTTTTATTTTCTTACCAGTTGCATTTTCACAAGCTACTTTGAATTTCTTGAAAGTTTCAAAGGCTTGGTCTTTGGTGTGAATGCAGTATACCCACATTTTTTGTGAGTAATCATCAACAAAGAGCATAAAATATTGAAACCCTGAATGACTAGGTCTCATAGGTCCGCACAAATCGGTATGCACCAGATCAAGTTTACCACGGGCCCTGAATGTACTACTTTTCTGAAAAGAAGCTCTCTGTTGTTTTCCTGCCAAACAATTTGTACACTTGTTTGTATTCTTCTTGAAATTTGGCAGTCCTCTTACCATGTTATTTTTTCGAAGTGTTTCAAGATAGCCAAAACTTACATGGCCAAATCTTCGATGCCACAATTGTGCCGATGATGTATCCTTAGCTACAAGGGCCTGATTTTTGGTTTGAACAAAATCCAATTGAAACATACGACCCACACCAGAAGCTCGTGCAACAATGTTGGAGTTTTTAGACTTATCTTTGATTAAACACATCTTCTTTCCATCTGTACAATCAAAATCCACTTTTAAGTTTTGCTCCAAAAGTTGACTTATTGAAAGTAAATTATTTGTCAATCCAGGAACATATAGAACATCTCTTATTGTGCACTTTCTTGATCCAAGAGGTAAGGATATTTTTCCAATTCCTTGTACTTTGTGTGATGAATCATCACCCAACGAAATAGAGTCTTTGTTAGGTGTATTCTTTAACTCTAAGAACCTATCATTTCTCCCAGGTCATATGTCTTGTTGCTCCCGAGTCAACATGCCAAATTTCTGTGGTGAATTGATTTCTTGAGTTGATTGTGCAACAAATAGGAATTCCTCATCCGGTGAGTTATCCGCTCTTTAAGCAATGTTTCCGTGCTTTGCGGTGTTTTCTTTTTCTAGTTACTTTTCCTTTGTCCTTGTTGTTTGTTTTGATAACCCTAACTAGATTGTTGAAAATTTGGCTTCTTGCCACTAGATGAACCCTTCTGAAATGTGTTATACCAACAATCTTTTAAGTCATGTCCTTTTCTGCCACAAATCTAACACTGCTTTTGCTGAGTGTTCCCTTGATTATTCTATTGAGAATGCTGCTTGTGTTGCTTACCAGTTGTATGAATCTGTTTCTTTCCCTTATGGAATGAAGAGAGGGCTTGTTCCTCATCTTCTACAGGTTTGTTCATGGACTCATCCTGTTGTAACATGTTCACTAACTCTTCAAAACTTGTAGTTGGACCCATAATGTTGAGAGTTGTGACAAATATTTTGTATGAGGCTGGTAAAGCTCTCAATACAATAGGGACAAGAGATTCATCAGTGACCTCTTCTTTCAAAGCTTGGAGAGATGATCTCAATATAGCAACACACTTTAGAAAACCTTCAATAGACTCATTAGACTTCATTTTGAGACAATGGAGTTGTGTTTGTAATTGCAAAATAGCATTTTTGTTCTTAGCTTCGTATACAGTTGCTAGTTTATCCCATGCTTCTTTTGCAGTTGTCGCTTGACGAATATGAGGTTGTACATCATCAGTTACGCCAAATAGAATTATAAGTTTTGCCTTTTGATTAGCATGATCAAACACACATTGTTGAGCAATATCATTTTCTGGTCTCGTTATCGAGCCATCAACTACACCAATTATGTCCTCAAATTCAAGTTGAGTTTTAATTTTCATTTTCCATGCAGCATAATTATCTCCTCGTAGGAGTTGTGAATTGGGCAAAAAGAATTTGGGCGCATTGTTAGCCATTTGTACACGAAAGAAAAGAGAGAAAGAGAATCAAACACCAAACAAATCCCCACCAAATCAGTACACACCCCCAAAATTGATTTTTATTGAGTGTGGGCTCCTTTTTGGCCTTTTACAATGATTTTTCGGCACTATCGGCCGTTTTTACAAATATCTTGTAAATAGAAAAAAAGAATTGCACCCCCTTTTTGTTTACGAAAAATTAACATTTTCGCAATTTTTTAAATTTGTGGGCACTTTGGCCTCTTTTCCCTTACAAATTTAGTTTTGGTGTCTTTGGCCTCTTTGATTAGACCAAAGCGTAGAGCTTGAAAAAACATATACTTTCAAAAAAAAAATGATTTAGGGCTTACTTGGCATGTTTTCTTATCCTTTTACCTTGTTTTTGCCGACGCTTTGGAGAATCCACCACCGCCAATCTCAGTTGAGCTTTAAAACGCAGATTTTGCTTGGTTTTCGGTGCTCTCCCTATGGCGTTGAGTTCACAGTTGGACGGTTTGATTTCTTGCTTCTCCAATGACTGCTCCAGCTACTCCAACCAACGTGTGTGTGGTTTGTGTGTGGCTCTGTTCAGGTCTGCAACTTTCGAACGACAGTCTTTTACGTTGGGACGGTGGTCGGAGTGCTCACCGACTGCTTTGAGATGGCTGCTCCTCCCTCGATTGCTCCAATCTGCGGTGCCTCCAGATTTGGGGCCCTACTAGAATTAGAAGATTCTAATGCGGGGTCTCTTGAAAACAATAATGGAGTTGGGAGGTGCATCCAGGTGTTCTGGCCTGTGATTGCCCTTCCAATTTTTTTTTTTCGATCTTGCTACTTCTACTGCTGCTGGGTGTGTGGAGTAGGGGCAGGGGCTGTGAAGAGGTTGGGGGCATCTATGGCTCCTCCTGGCTTAGGCTTCTAGTCCTCCTTCCTCAAATCTTCTAACACTTCCTCAACAATTATCTACAGCTTTAACTCACCTGCTCTGGTACCAAATGTAATCTGCAAACCAGATTAAATTGCAAAAAACAAGGCGGAGCTTGCTGTGATTTTTATTAATATAAAATGAAGCATTACAATCAAAAGAGAGAGCTGCAATATTTATAGATATTGGAAAACTTCTATCTCTTCCACAATACATGGAACAAATCTCCTAAACAAAGCAAATATGCAGTAATAGCATATTGCCCCTAAAAAGCTTCTACAGGAAATCATCCGAGAACAATATTCTAACTAAAGAACATCCTCCACAATCTAAGGGATGATAACAACACACTAACAACTAAGCTAACTAAAGTAATTAAATAATTACTTTATTACAATTACACATTAATCCACATATGGTGAATTAAGTGTTAGATTATTTCTAACATTTACATTTTTTCAAGCCACCCAATAAAGCCAAGCCCTACAAATTCAAACAAGTATTCGCCTCTACAACATTTTCCATATGTTACTTGCATTTTGTGATATCTCCCTCAACAATTTCATTCATGTCTTCCACAACACGAGCTCTCCTTACAATTAACATACATGTCATGCTCTTTGTAGAGGGTATTTTTTCAAATAGCTTGCTCTATTCCTCTTTCCTTTCCTATGCACTTCTCCACCCTCAAACACCATTTTCTACACCCCTGTTCCTTTCCCATTATTCCTCTTAATTTTGTTTCACTTCTTCCCTATATCCCTTTTGGCATTCACATCGTACACTTCACGTACGATTGCTAGTTTTAATTGACTCCTAAAACAGAAAATGATTTAAAAAAAAAAGTGACAAGGCTTTTATCTTGAATTTTTAGTACAATATAATTATTAATAGCTTCATACATTCTTCATGAATTTCTAGGTGAATGGTGTCCATCTAGCTACACTAATATATAAGTCTCAAAAAATATTTGAGAGAAAAAAATGGGACTCCGAGACACTACCATATGGCCAAGATATTATGATTTTTATTGACGATTTCAAAACTTTTTAGTAACAATTAAATGAACGTCAAATTTAAGATTAGAATTACAAGTGAACGCACTCTTGAATATTATAGCCCACCACCATCCCCATCTACCATTGTAGAGCACTTCTCAACATAATAATTTTATTTTTGAAAATTAATTGAACTCTTTTTTATCGGATTCATAACCACTAATCTATTATTATATAGTCATTCCATTAGAATGCCAATTATAAGTAAAACAAATATCAAAATATGCTCAAAAATATTAGTTTCAATATTTATATTTCCTTATAATTTTATTGCCAAGTGTAATATGATATATTATCATCTTTTTAATTAAACTACAATCATTTTAATTTAGGAGATATTGGACAATAAATTTAATTATAGAATACAAATATTTTAAATTCATCTATTTAGAAAATATCAATTTCAAGACTCTTAACTTAATTTTTACATATACCACATTCATTAATAGCTCCATTACCTTCTCTATATTTTTTACCTATTACACCAACATATCAGTCTTGAAAACGTCTCTAAGTCTAGACTCCATCATATGTTAAATTATTGTTAAGATTCCATAGATTCCTTGAATTACAAGTGTTTCACCAGATATAAACAAAAATGCCGCACCATATTACATTGTTCCACAATAACATTATCCCAAAGCCGACCACCTTTTGATGTGGAGAAAGACTTTACACGCATTCGGTCACATCTATGTATCCTTAACATTAAGTGATGAAAGGATTGAGGGTTGATGTCATATTATCTTATATTTATTGTTCAAAATTCCAAGTTATTAAGTAATATCTCTCTCAATTAAAGAATATTACTTTATATTTATTAATTATATAAATGGATGCATGATGTGGTGCTCGATCCGCCCTAATGGGAAGGGTTTGATCATACATAAATAGAACTCTAGGGCTCTCCCTCGTCTCGTTTCGTCTCGCCTAGTCCCACCGGATCGGTCTTCGGGGAGAACTATAGATCTAATTGAAGTCTGTTGGTGCGAGATAGGCGAATATTAATTATATAAATGGTAATTTGCTACTTTGGTTTGTATATTTACTTATTTAATATGTATATATAAAGATGTATTGATTTTTAGGCACTTGTTTTAGATTTGTTGTATTTAGTATAGTTTACTAAAGTTTTACAATTTGATTAATAATTTTGTTATTTTAAAAATTGATTAATAATAGATGGTCTTAATTTTATTGTACTATAATATTAGACTCATAAAAATATTTTGATTTTTTTTTTACCAATTTTATTGAACGCCAAAGATATTAGAATTTTTCAATCACCTTCTCCAAATAAGAAGCAAAACTATTATGTAATGGTCAAATAAATGTCAAATTTAAGGTGGGCCAGTTTTATTGACATCTCACAATATTAAAACTACTTTTCTCACCTCTTTCGCCAATCAATATTTTTATGTATCTCGACATAACAACAAAACAAGTATATTTTTAATAATGTTTGTGAACATAGTGGATATTAGAACACATGAAAATAATTCAAATGGGGATATTTGTGTGGACTTGAACCAAGTTTCAATATAGATTATAAATTTTCTTGAAGAATGAAGAAAACTAAGGATCCATTTGAGAGAACCTTCAACATCTCTTAGTTCAAAAATGAATCAAAAGTTTCTTATGGTTTCATTATAAGTAAAATTGTGTATTTTGACACCATGACATCAAGTTTTATCTTGTCACTGGGAGAAATGGAAGATGTTGAATCTCTTGTTTCATCAAATGAATTTATTACCCTCAATATCATGTTCCAAAATGTAAAGGAAATGTTAACCTTATAAATGATCAAAGAAAATTTTGTACATTCACTTTCATCCTCAGAATCGACACCACCGTTGTTAGAAATGTGTTGGCTAGATTTTATGCTTAGCTACACACACAAACTTAGGCAATCTCTTCAGCCTCATCATCACTTTTCTCCTCAGCCTCAGCCTTTCTTTTCTCCCAGTATATAACATGTTGATCCAACATATATTGTATTGCTTTTTTGTCTCGCTTTGGCAAAAACTTGCATTTCATTTTCGTATATGAGGATTTATTTTGCTAAGATGTTGTTGAATCCTTTTACTTTCACTAGGATTGATTCAAGATTTTTAACATTTTGATTAAGCTTTGCCAACTTCTCAATCGAATCATAGGTGAAAGGAGTAATGGCTTTATCCATTTCTTGTTCAAAAGTGAATAAATTTCTCTATGGTTCTCGGTGGCTTGGCTTCGTGTACTTTGTAGTAAAATAGATACTTTCATCAAGATGATACAAAGCCTCTTTTGATTTTTCTTCTAACACTTTGATTTCTTCCACCATTTTCTTAAACAACTTCCCATGAAAAGAAAGAATCAAGTCTTCTTGCTTACCATTTTTCACTAATCCCTCCGGTACTATTTGTTCTTCAATCAACACCTTCTCTCGAAAATGAATTTATCTTCTCAAGTCTCTCCAATGAAGTTCAATAATACCACATTCATTGTCTATTTCCAATTTTAAACTCTTTAAATGATCAAAATTACCTTGCAATATCTCAATCCGACTAGCACTTCTGAATATTTTCCCTTAGCCTTCTCAATGACCTGTGTTATCCATTCATCCACAACTTTAGCTTTATCACCTATTTCCTCCACTTATGTGATGATTTGAGGGTTAACTTGTTCTCCTGATATCATAAGCTGAGAAGAAGACTTATCAACTTTTGTAATAATTTACACAATTTAGAGATTTGCTCATTCAGTTTAGCCTTTTCATCCTTCTCTTTATCAAGCTTGAGGAAAAGAAAATCAATTAAAGTCTGAGTGTCCTGCTTTAGCCCTTCAGTAGTCACTTCTCCCAGAGGCACTCTTGTCACGCTTATGCCTTTTTTAGTTAATTCACCCTTTTTCTTTCCCGCTCCTCGGGTAGATACTTCAAAAACTTTTTCCCTATAGGGCCAATGATCTCTTCCTCTTTTATCAAGAATTTTGAGTAACTGCAGATCCATTTCTTCCAAATTTATTATTTCCTTGGCATTTGGAACTATCTGCAATGCCAACCATGATGAGAAGTCTTTTCTTGAAGAAATTGGAGTGCTTGAATGAACCACAATCTCATGACTAGTCACAATCGATAGTAGGATGTATAACTATTTCTTGATGTGTTTTAGCTACAACACCTCAGTAACAACACTTGCTCCAATTCGCCATTTTCTTGATTACTAGTTGATATTCAATTTCCATTTCCTCAGCAGCTTTGGCTGCTCGAATCTAATTCAAATTCTTTCCCTTTCTCGGCCTCCTCGGTCACCCGAGACTCTTGTTCACCCTCCACATGATTTTTTTCTTCCCGATGATTCCTAATTTCCCCTTCTTCCATACCCATCATTTCTATAGCTTCTGCTTTAGTTTCTCCTTTCTCTTGTGCTTTTGAAACTTCGTGAGGTGAAGGGTAATATGAGGAAACACTATATCCTTCCTAATGCTTTGAGTGTTAGAAAAATCATCTACCGGTGGAGGAGGAGGATTGCTTGGTGGAGAGAAAGGAGGAGGATGGGGTGGTGGAGTGTCTACCCTTATGGAGGGAAGAATGGATGAATCAACCTTTAAGGGCGGTATGATAAATTCCACTTGTGTAGTAGGAATTTCAATGGAAGGGACAATAGAGGATGAAGAAACAACCTATGTTGATGACTAAAAAGCTTCATTTGTAGTGACTTCGTGGAGTTGATGCTTATTTGGTCAATCTCCCTCACTGCTTTTTTTGGGCTTCTTGGTTGTGGGTGACCTCTTTGGTCCTTTACTACTTTCACTTGGTCCTTCCTTCCTTTTGGTGCTCTTTTGACTCATCTGTTTCATTACAGATTCCTCTAGACAATAACCTTTTTCAAGGAGCCAATTTGAAGTGTAAACCAAGACCCTTGATGTTATTTATTTTATCATCTTAACATTATTCCTCATGGATGGGAGTGGAGCATTATCTCCTCCCATTTGATTATAAGAATCAAAAATTACATTCCCATCATCATGGATATTTTTAGGAATTTTTGCTAGGCCAAAACTAATAATCTGTGGACTGTCATCTTGATGTAGTCTCTTCTTTTGATTTCAAATTCATCCCTGCAATCTATCCAGAAATATTCTAGTGTCGGGAGGTGCATATAGTCAAAGGAGAAGTCTTTGGCGCCACATTCCTCGAAGTCAATTTTTTCCTGGATTTATAGGACTCTTGTTCATAATGATGGAACATCTCTTTCAAAATATTCCTAGCCTTATGAATGCTAGCACAATGATAATTCCCAATGATGATTGGGAAGCTAACAATCGCTCTATGAATTCTTGATTATAGATCATGCGGCTTCTAAAAGCTTCCTGCCTACTTCCATCAATATCCACTTATCATTAGGGTATCTCGGGAGCTTAAGTGGTGAGCCTGAGAAACCACAAAATCAGAGATAAATGTAATTAAAAAATTGAATAAAGATGAACCCATACTAGGAAATTGTGTCCCATGCTGCATTAGTCACCCTCTTTGCCTTCATCTTGGTATTGAGCTTGTAAATGATTTCATAAAAGAAGAAGTCATTCAATTTCTTTTATTTCTTGAAATACTCAGATAATACTAATTGCGGGTAGTATTTATAGATTAGGTCTGTAGCTAAGATACCTTTACCATGCAACTTGGAAAAATTTCCATTCGATGCTGTAACATACACCAAATAGGAGGTCATCTTGAAACTGAAAGATTTCCTAATTTCCTGCAGCTGATGATCAATGTTGTTACTTATCAACTCAGCCTAGTTACTCAATGCACTAACTTTGTTGGCCTCAATTGTTCTGATGAAATAATACATCCATGTGAAGAAATTCTTAGTGTTCTTCTCTCCATTGACCCTACATAACAAATGAGTTATGTCGTCGTTGTCCTAAACTAAATCTGATCTCACTATGGTTTTGGGAAACTTAGAGGCCTGCTTTGGTTTCTTTAAATAGTTCAAATTCATGATTCTAATACAATCACCAGGGTTATCCTCCCATTGCTTAATGGCCTTTTCCATATTCACATCCAACACCTTTTCCTTTGTGGGGATCTTCAAGAAATAATTGAAAAATTGAGTATCAAGTCTCACTACTAGATTTCCTGATGTATCTTTAATTGACCTAGTTAGAGGATCATAAAACTTGGCACATTCCAAAACAAATTCAGATAATTGAGCAGCACTAGGAAAAACAATTGCTTGTATTAATCCACTATTAGTCGTGGGCCTGCATCAAAGGTGTCTTTAGATATTTCTATAAGTTCTATTGTAGATACACATCCCATGTTTTTGTCACTGATTTCAGCAAGCTTAGATACAACACAAGATTCAACTAGATAAACCTTATATTGATACTTCATTTTATCTCCTTGTGTTTCAATGACTAACCTAGATTTAGATCTTCCTTTTCTTTTTTAGCCTTGGTAGTTTCTTCAATTACAAGATTGGGATCCTCCTAGATAATGGAAACCTCTTCTACTTCCTAGAATTTTCCCTACCTCAGACATTTGTAATGCTTTCTTCAAGTAAACAAAGTATGGAAACTACCGAGATGTCAGCAATTATCCATGCTTAGGATGCAGAATTCAAGTCAATCATTGATCCTTTTACTAGTAACCTCAAATTGATGGGCATATTCAATGCTTAAGTAAAGTTCCAAGATTTTAATAATAAAGAAAATAAGAAATCTTATCTTCTCAATTAATTGCGGGTTTGAAGGATTAAGCCACTAGAAGTTTTAAGTAGGCCGACTTGGAGATGTTTGGTTATGCACAAAGAAGGAAACAGTAAATGTGGTTTGAATCACCACAAAGCATGGGCAATAACGGAACCTTGAAAACCTGCAAATCATAAGTCTTTAGTAAAAGGGGGTTGATTCCATGCAAAACATAGTGGAATTAATAACCATTTGAAAGAGCATAAAGCATGGGAAAGTAATGAGGGATCACAAACCCGCAAAACATAGGTAAGTAAATGCATCTCAAAACTCTGCACAAAGTAGGTTTTGAGTTGTGTATAGGATAATCTCTACAAAGCACATAGCAACACAAGTAGTTAGGAAACCCGCAAGGCATTGGGGAAAGTAACTAGGGATTGGTTTCCCACAATGCATGGGAAGTAATTTTTTTTAGCTTTCTGAATAAGTTAAGGAAAAACCAGGGTGATTCTCATGATGAGATTTTGAGTAATTTGGCACAAAATAAGCATGGACACAATTAAGTCATTCAAACCCTAAACCTTTCTCAACAAATTTTACCTAGCTTCCGAATGATTTTATGAAAAAAGAACTTACGAAAATGAGAAGGAACCGACACGATGGACAAGTGAATTTGGAAAAACAACAATGAAAATGATAGGAGAAAACTTGAAACGAAATAATGGGAACAAAGAACATACCTTATCCGCAAATGGGTCGAGATAGAATAACTCGAAATATCTTCAATTGGCCACTCAAGGTTGTTCGGGATTTAGAGAGGTGATTACTTCACTTGAGGGATGAGGATGCGTAAAAATGAAGTGGAATTACTTTTGTTTTTAAATAGTCCACCTCATTAAATATGTATCATACGTATACCATGTCATCATGTGCTTTGTGGCGGGTTTAGTGAATGACTTTGCTTTTTTTTAAAGAAGTAATGAGTCAATGCAAACCCAATTGGGTCAAGATTTGTTGGGGGTAGACTTAGCTTTTCTTAATTACTTGACCTTGCTTTAAGGATTAAAGTAGTTTGAAAACCCACGTAAGTGAGATCTTTGTCTGCAGAGTTTTTCTTTAGCTTTACTTAACTACTTAGCATTGTGAAACAAGTAAAGTAGGTTAAAAAGACCGATAAGCTAAGTGCCTCGGGTTTGCGGGGTTTTCCAACTGTTTTTCTTAGTTTCTTTCATAAGTAAAGTAATCTCATTTTAGCGCAAAGAAGACAATGATGCAAATCGGGTTTGGGGGTGATTTTATTTGGTTCTTTTGAGGATTAAAGCGGCATTAGTTTAATGCAAAGAAAGCATGGATATAAATCAGCTTTTCTAACTAATTTAATTAAAAACTCTATTAAGAAGTAAAACAACTAAGGAAACTCGCTAAACGTGATAAAATGTGAATCAGGTTTTGAATGGAAACTTACTTGTAAATAAAAAGTAGAGTAACTTGAAAAATTGAATGCTTAATAGGCTAAATACTTAGCTTATATGACTTTTGAGAAATTTTGAGAAAATGTGTATTTCTCCAACTACAACCAAGCAACCGCCTTTTGAATAAATCTAGAGTAATCCTGTAATTCAAATGAGTTAAGACAACAATCTAAAAAAATAAGTATTATTCAAGGGAGACAAGCAACATGACCTCAAACCTTCACAGGGAAAAAAAAAACAAAACCTTTAAAAGGGGTATCCCAAAATTTCTAAATGAAATATTTGGGACACTAGTTGGCTCCTTCTGTAGACATATTTGTTTCTTATTAGAATAAAGGAAATTAAGATGAGATCCCAACATATATGGTTTTGAGTCTTATTCATTGGGTTCAGGGTCATAACAAGGGAGACACAAAACATAACAACAAAACAATGAGACTATATTTATGTACATGCAGGTTTTACCCTGAATCATCAATTCCTAAAAAGCTTCAAATGTTTCCCATTGTATGGCAACAACAACTCAACTCCATCCTGATAGGTAAGGATGAAACTATCTTTTCCAATAAATCTTTTGATCATGAAGGTTCCTTTCCATAGTGAATCAAACTTTCCATGCATGCCTTTTGGTTCATTTTTCTTATACCACAGGATGACCCAATCTCCAATTTCAAAATTTTTGTCTTTGGCCTTTTTGTCAAACAATTTCTTGACCTTCATTTGATGCTCAACTAACCTATCAGTCACATGAGTACGCACTTCTTGTAACTCAGATAAATACATAATCCTTTTGTCAAGTGCATCTTGGTAGGTAACATCCTCAATGGCTTTTGTTAATTGCAGAGAAGACATTTCAATGGTAATGGGTATCTCAACATCCATCCCATACAACAATTGAAAAGGAGAGATACCTATTTCCTTTTTGGGTGTGATCCTATTAACCCAGAGTGCATCAAAAATATTCTTGTGCCATGTCCTTTGATTCTCTTTAATCAACTTTCGAATAATTGTTATCAAGTTTTTATTGCTTGATTCAACTTGTCCATTTCCCGAGGATAATAGTTAGAGGAATGCACCAACTGAACACCATATGTGTAGAAAAAATCAATTAACTCTTTAGAGGATAGATTCACAACATTTTCTGTTACTATCTTATGTGGGACACCAAACCTCACAATTATATTTTCCTTAATAAAATTACACACCTCTTTAGAAGTAGCTTGCTTGACAGGAATAGCCTCCACCCACTTACCAAGTAATCCGTTGATGTGAGAATGTAATGGTGACCAACACTAGAGGGTGGATTTAACATATCAATGAAATCAATGCCTCATTATTGGAATGGTTTATTAATCACAACTTGTTTTAATGGTAATGTTGGTAGCTTTACACGTCCAACAACTGCTGGCATATTTGACACTTACAAACCTACCGTACAATATCTTGAAAAAGACCAGGCTAGTAATACTTGTCCCAAAGGATTTTGTGTGCTGTAAATCACACTAAGAAGTTTCCTCCCAATGATTTATCATTGAGCTTCTCTAGTAACATCTCTTCTTGAGCTTTATCAACACATCGAAAAAAACACCATTAATTCCTTTCTTGTACAAACCATTGTCCCAAAGAACAAAATACTTTCATTTTATCTTGATAGTACATTTTTTCTTACATGTTAGATTATATGGGAAATATTCATATGTTAGTGTTGAGTATTTTTTCATTGATGTCAAAGGTACAAAATTAATGTTGATATAAATATTGAGGTTTGAATATTATCTTAATATTCAATTTTACAACATTAATGTTCGTAAAATATTTATCCATGTCAAAATTAGTGTGATGTCAAAATTTGAATATTTTAATATTCAACATCACAAAGGAATCCTATGACACATGGTGGGATGTGTAATGGATCATTTTTTAATGAGGTACATTTAAAATGAATGTTACTTAATACATGATAAATGTTTGAATTAAAAACGAGAGTTACATTTGCATTAGTGATGAGTTATGACATGGAGGAGTTACAAATTGATTCTAAAATCATGGAGGAGTTACAAAATTGAAGTCAAAAAGAGAATATATCCTTATGGGGTGGATTTTTTCATTTATGGAACATTAAGGACGTGTAAGGGAAGTTGGTCATGTGTATTTATTGAAAAATATGAGTTACACTTGACCATGAAAAAGAATATTGCTATTTAGAGCAAATATTCATTATTTTTGTAACCGCCAAGTGATGTGGCTTCCTCATTCCAAATATGGTACATTTTTTAAAGTAAATTTTCCCATGGTATGGGCACATGGTTTTAGGGAAACCACAAGTGGTTTTTCCTCTCCTTCTTTCTATATAAACAAGTGTTGTGTGCACATTTTCGATGTGTGAAAAAGAGAGAGAATTTTTTAGAGGGATATGTATGTGAAGTTATTATTGTAAATCTCTTAAGTGAGTATGAGTATGTGAGAGAGAAAATAAAGAAGGAGAAAGATTATTGATTTGTATTACATATTTTCTGAAGTGGGTGCTTCGGATTGGGGATTGGTGTCTCAAGAAGTTGGTGCTTGAATCGAGATTGCAAAGTCAATGGTGTTTGCATTCAAGGCTGAATTGGTCTTTGGCTTGAGATTGGTGTCTTCTGTGAGTGGGTGCTCATACTTTGTAAACACTATTTTATTTCGACTGGATTTGGACAGTAGATCCAAGCAGCTCCTTTTGGTGGATGTAGCCCACACTGGGTGAACCACGGTATATCTGGTGTTATGTGCATTTGATGTCTATGTGTGCTCTCATTTATTTTCAGATTTGAATATCTTATTTAGTGTAAAAATAATTTATTAAGTTGAGAAAATTTTTAAATTATGGAATACTTGATTCACCCCCTCTCAATATTCCCATGCTTCTAACAGCTTAGGAAGTAAGAAATATTGCTATACCATTCATCAATTAGGTTTACAAAGAGAATCATAGGCAATTCTTCATCAAATCCTTCTTGAAGTGGAGATGTTGTATCTGGACCATCTTTCTTCTTTTCCATCATCAACTGGAAAAGACCTCTACCTCATACCAAGTTGGTTGAATTTATATCAATATCATATTCTTTCACTTTGGTCACCTAAGTCTCTCTCAACAATCCTAACTCTTTCCGTGTCAAGATAGATTTAATCTGCAGATGTCGTGCACATATACAATAGTATGTGAGGATAGAATATAATACCTAAATGTTTTGCATGCTTTAACAATTTCATATGCATGCTTCTCCATGGGTGTATATTTTAATTCATATGATTTCAAAGGCATACTCATGAAGGATATGGGTGCTTCAATGCTTTCATCATTCTTCTACATCAATATGGATGACATGGTATGCTCGGAAGAATAGCATTAGAGGATGAATTTTGTACTAAAATCGGGTGACACTAGCACTAGTGCTTCAACTAAAGCTGATTTGATTATTTTGAAGGCCTTTTTCCTTCCTCATTCCCTTTGAAGTCTTTCTTATTTTTCATCATGTTTGAAATATGGTGAGTTAATTCAGAAAAATCTAGAATAAACCTTCTGAGAAGATTTATCTTACCGAAGAATGAATGAAATCCCTTTTTAGAAGATGGAAGAGGTAAGTTATGAATTGCTTGCACTCTTTCAAGGTAAATCTTGGTCCCTTCTTTTGAGATAATGTGTCCTAAAATATTTCCCTCAGTAACAAAAAATATTAACTTCTTGGGATTCAGGGATATCCCATGATTCATGCACTGAATAAAAACTTCTTCCAAATCTGCACTGTGGTTAGCTCTTCTTTTAGAGAATATTATCAAATCATCAAGGTACACCACTATGTTATGATCCTTTAAGTGAGAAAAACCCATATCCATTGCTCTTTGGAATTTTTCTCCCGCAATAATTATCCCAAAAGGCATCTTCTGATATGCGAATGTTCCCCATGGTGTGGTGAGCACCATTTTGAATTGATCCTCTTTTTCCACTTGAATCTGGTTGTATCTCGAAAAACCATCCAACATAGATAGCATTTCTAAGCCAATAACTACTCAGTAGTGTATGATCCATGATAGGAATAGGGTAGCTATCCTTTAATGAATCTTGGTTCAGATTCATCAAATATACACACAAGTGTATCTCATCGCCCTTTTCCTTACAGTACAATGTTGGCCAACCTTTCTAAATGATGGATTGGGTAAATAATGTTTGCATCAATAAATTTATGAACTTCAAAGCAAAAATTATATCTGATATGGCTAGATTATGACACCGAGCTTTGGTTTGAAAGGATTTTGTGCTAGATGCAATGGTATGTAGTGTTGTAATTCATCTAGCTAATACATCTTCAAGTCCTTGTAAGACCATGCAAAGATGTCAATATAATTTCTAAGAAGCTCTGTAAATGCTTCCTACTTTGTATTAGAACAACACTTGCCAAGATTCACTATGTTGGGCTCATCTTTTGCACCCAAGTTCAATGGTAGCACTTCGAATGAAGAGCTCTCACCATATTGTTTCTTCTTCTTTAGAACTGGTCATTCTTATCAAAAATTTATTCTAAGGAGACCAAACCTTTTGGGATTTTGTTACCTTTTAGCTAAATTGTCATTTTGTTATCATCATGCTCAGGATCAGTTTCACTGACCATGGTTTGGCGTGGAGGTGAGTTGTTACCTTCAAATTAAAACTCATCAAAGTTATCTTTCTGCTCTAGAAATGCAACTATCTATTTTTTGTTGATATGAAAATGGTACTTAATTTTTCACTGTACTTTCAAAATTTCTAGATTCTTAACTTTGTCAAATTTAAACTTGATCAAGAGTATGTTTTAACCAATTTTGGGTGTCTTGAAATCCCCAAATTTCAAACTCTTACAACTGATTAATTAATTCTTAATTTCCAAGTTAAGTCAAATATCTGAATCTAATACAAATCCAAATAAATAATCACAAGTTGAATGAATAATGCACTCAATTTGAATTCCTGAAAACAAATTTGATAAGTGTATTCAAATTATGTTATGGGTTACGGATATTGAAATGACCCTTCAATCCAATTACCATTTAAGTGTTTTCTTCACCAAATCAAATAGTTAATCCAATTAACATTTTTTTGTCTGATCAAAAGCTTCAAAAACTGAATTAAAATCCACACAACATAAGATTGTTAACGGAGTTCACCCGAAGGCTACATCTCTGGATTTATAGAAAGTGAATTGATCCATTAAATGACAAATGAAGCACAATAAACCTTCAATAATGCCTAAAAAAATAAAAACCTGCAAATCAATTGATCAAATACATTGGAAACTCTATAATTTATCATAAGCTATTCCTAAAATGATTCATGGCTCTATAGTGCTTCCAGAGTGTGATCTCGTTGCCAATGCGACTGAAAATGCCTAAAACTGGAGATTTATAAACACTACATGAAAAAATTATATATCTGTAAATATTATTAAAATATGAACAACTTCCCTTTTTACTCCATGGCCTGGTTCGACTAGAAGTACTTGGAAAAATCAGATCTTTGTCTGCTCCTTGTGCCTGCTTCTGTAACGTAAGTGTGATGGAAAATAACCTACATAGGAAAATATAAAGAGTTTCATGTAAAAAAAGTTACATTTATGGAAATATCTCAGAATTATGAACAAATTTTCTTTTTACACCATGGCAAAATTTGGACTAGAAGTGCCTAAAAATGGTGATCTTTGTAGACATGTCCTTTGTTGTCCATACACAGACTTACCAAAAAGACCCTTTAAATAAAAATGATCTCATGTTATTTCATTTCCTAAAAAGTGGTGAGTTGGTAAGGCTGATAAACATTTCAGCACAAGTAAGGGTTTAAATCCCCCTTCCATAGGTTCAGGCGTCCAATTTAGCCATTAACCCCATATATGGTGGGAAAAGGGATAAGCCTTTAAATGGCTTTTGACTAACAAAATCTTCCTTATCCCATGGGATTTAGGCTTATTCTGGTGGAATGGATTAAATAGATTTTTTTAATGAAAATATTATTATTATTTTTAAATCTAAATCCACCGTAGACCTACCAATTGTGAGGCCCAGAATATGCCATTTGTCCACGTCAAAGTGTGTCACGTCATCATTTGACCACAATTTTGACTATGCATATCTTTTGCATACGAACTCATATTTGGTCCATTCAAAATGTGTTAGAAATATTGCGATGAGATTTATGCCATGGAACTGATTTTTGAACATTCCAAGACCATTAATTTTATAGTTTGACCAGATTTGACCCATTTAAGACCTTAACTTTGACCGACGATAGAATCTACATACGAACTTTGTTTCCGAAGTTCAGCATACCGTCAGAAATTTATCGAGAATCCCTTTAGCTTGGTCTAGGTTTAGGGAAGTCTAGAGAAGAAATTCATAGTGAAAAATACTCCAGATCAGTCGTCATTAAATACTTTCCATTGCTTGATCTTGTTAGGAAATTTTGAGCAGTAGACCATCTCCACTTTATAGTTACCTTGTCTTAATAATATTAGAGGCACTGATATGGATTTTACAGTGTAACAATTATTGCTAAGGAGTCTTCCCTGGAGTTTTTATCCCCTTGAATGAAATTAATGGAGAAATCCGTAAAATCAAGTGTAACAGCCAACACTCTATCCATGTAGTGTCTCAGTTTGTTTCTCTTTACTTAGTATTGGCCTCTTATTTGTTTCACAATGAGCTCCACATCTCCCTGTACTTTGAGTAATTTTACTCCTATTTTTTTGGCTTGCTCCATCCCTAAAAATAAGGCTTCACATTCTATTATATTGTTAGTGTTTTCAAACATCAACGTATAGGAATAAAGATGTGCATTTACTTCGGGGGATATCAAGACAACACTAACACCTGACCCAAGAGAAAAGAAAATGCCATCAAACTCAAGAGACCATTACTTCTCTTCTTTTAAATGTACATCCTGAGTCTCTGGCTCTGGAACTTCTTCGTCCATTTCTAAGTAATAGACTCCGTGATCTGATTCTTGGAAGAGAATATGTGATCTCGGGTCTTCAAACTTTGTGACTGTATACTTCGACTTCTATTTGGGATCCAACCTCCAATTTACTCCCTTGATTGGAATGTGAGCACACGAAAAATCCATATTTACTTCCCCACCCAACTCTTTATAGAAAATTCTACTTAGCAACATCCCATAGGAGACAGGAATATCTACTACTAAAATTGCCAACTTCAATATTTTATTAGGTAATGCCACTAAGACATTCTAAGAATCTTTAATTTGCCCAATCAAAGGTACTTTCCTTTCTATTGAATATCATATCCCAATTTTTTTAGTCAATGTGATCCCAAGAGCATATGCAACTTTGGATGGCATGACATTATCAGAAGCTCTTGAATCTAATATAAAATTACTCAACTTAAAACCATTGATTAGGAAAGAGACGTAAAATTGTTCAATTATTTAGGATGATGTGGGAACACTAGTTGCATTATTGTTTTAGGGAGGAGTATTCTTGGGATTAGGCAAGATGCCTTTGGCTGCATTATGGGATGAACTATTTGATCCATTGCTCTGAACATACTTAACTAGTCTATTCAACTCGATTAGGAAAACTCTCAAGTATTCAAATTATGACATCTAGATTTTGGTTTTCTTAATGTGGTCTATGATATTAAAAGAAGAAGTAGATGCATTTGGATTGGTTTCGTGAACAATATATCTCTCGTGGATCGAGGAGGAGAATAAAAAGAGGAGCTTGCATACCTATCTTTAAGAGCTAGAGAAGAAGGTAAAGGGCTAGCTCTTTTGAGTATGGTGAAATCTTATCTTGATTCATATATTTCTCTTCTTTTCCAATTAATTGAGGTTTTACCACCTTGGTTTTCCTAAGATCTTGTAAACACTATGCATAAGTGTGACCATATTCATCTTCAAAAGTTTCATAGTGGTCAGTATTTGATTCGTAGTCTAGGTAACCAATGTTGGAGTCGTCAACAGGGTCTAAAAAATCTTCATATTCAGGTGGATCATAGTCAACATCGGCTTGATCTTAATCATTCATTTCTACATTGTTCCTTTGGGAAGCTTCAATTACCAATCTTTGAGGAGCAAAAACAATGCGGTTCTAGTTCTGATTTTGATTATTGAAACTTTGTGTAGGTGCATTCCTAATAGGATCAACATTGTTTCCTTGTGTGATTTGTTTTTGTATTTGTAACATGTCATTGGCCAATCTTTACAACAACAGATTAGACGTGCTGGTCAAAGTAGAACCTTCAGCCTTAGGTGTTGAATTTTTGATTTTACCTACCATGATAAGATCATATTTTACTTCAACGGTGGTGTTCTGAGCTGCCAACAAGTAAGTAGGACGTGTTCTGTGAAGTTGATAACCAACTTTTGGTAACAAAGAATTAATGAAAAACACCTTTTAATTTTCATCACTAAGGGAAGCAGTAGGAGGAATCTTGTAAAGTATTCTTTGGAACTTAGCAATGAAATCCCTCATGTTTTCATGAGGTTATTTTTTAAGATGAGCTAGCCAAGTAATCAATGTACTTGAATCTGCAACAGTTTAAATATTTTAAGAAATTGATCATGCATGGTAGTCTAATTTTTTTATGGTACTGAGAGCTAATTGATAAAACCATTCTTCATCTAAGATGTGTAGAGTCTCTATAAATAGCCTATCAGACACATCTTCATGTTCCACATCGATCACTCCATAGGATATGAAGAAAGCAACCAAGTGGTCATTGGAATTTTATTTTCCATCTCCATAAAACTTAGGGAAATTCTTTGTCAAGCCTTTAGGAAACTCATGGAGAGGGGGTGTTAAATTCAAAGGGCTAAAATCCATGCCCCATAGGACATGAAGTCATTGAGCCATTTTGAGGGGAGTAAATAATTTAGGATTGATTAGCTAGATAATACCGTATATATTGAGTCATGTTGTCACTAATTTATAAGTCGATTTGGAGTTCTTCCCACAGTGAAAGACTTATTTTGCATTTCTTGGCTTGAGGAGGATGATTAGAATTGAATTTCTCTTACAATTGGAAGAAATGGATAGTTTTTCCTTGAGCCCAACTTTCCCATGTAAATGGACGATTTGCCAAAATGAAGGATTGGTAAAGAATGGGAGTTGGTTTGAACATATTTTGGTTTTATAGATGAAATACTTAGCTAAAAATAATGCAAAAGTCTAATTATACAACTATTTTTAAATCAGAATCGAGAGTTAGCATGCAAATTTTAGAGTACAAATTAGAAAATAAGTATACACAATTAACTCAACGTTTGGTTTGCATGCAAGCTTTAAATTGGAAATGGACTAAGGTGACCCATGTTTGGGCTTCAACGCCTTTATTTAAACACAAAGACTTTAGTTAAGTGAATGATAACTCAAGACTTTATATTATTTATAGAAAATTCCAAAAGATACGGGAAAGGCACAAGTCATTGTTATTTTGTTTTTGTTCCCCAGATTCACCAAAAATTGTTGGCTATATTTTATGCTTGGCTACACACACAAACCTAGGAAGTCATGGGATGAATCCCCTTCATTTAATGGTGAGTCTCCCATGTAAAATATTTATTTATTCTAACTACTTATGTGCAAACTAAAAGTTATTTTCGAGGTGTTACTTTAATTACAAAGCTCGTGAACCATAGCTAAACAACTTTGCAACAAGAAACTACGTTTGGAAAAGTTGCGGTGAAGAGAGGCGAAAAGGAAATACATGATGATGGTGGTAGCTATGGAAAAGATATGTACTTAATAACAAGTAGATCATAGATCTCATTATAGCTATACAAAGTAAATAAATGCTTGAATAATTTTCACAACTTTCAATAAATGAAAAGAAATTCATATATATGAAAATTCAAGATAACAAATTGTTTACCATAAACTCTCTCAATACACACAACAAGAATTTATCAAACACAAAGTTCCACAAAAATATTCCTTCTTCTTATTCAAGTCCATCCATTTTACAAAATGAACATAAGAGAATCTCAACACAAAGATTGAAATCTCAATGTAAAGAAGTATAAGAGTTGATTACGAAATTTTTCCGATCCTTTGGCCGTAGGCCTCCCTTTCTATTTATAGAATCTAGAAAGGTAGTACAAATAGGAGACATTAATTATATTTCCACATGTTCCTAGCTATAAAACTGCAAGAGGTTGAGAATCTTGCTCCTTGAATTTCTCATTGCTCAGCACACATGGTATTTGAATGTTCCATACTTTAAAAAAGAATCAACTACCTTGCAAGCAATGCCACCTATTTCAGAGTAATTACGTTTTTCAATATGACTTGAAGTAATGAATTTTAACCAAATTACTTAATTCCTACAAATTTTCTTGATTAATTACATCATCAAAAGTAATGAGAAGAAGAAGAAAAAGAAGTATACGAAGAAGACATTATTCCAATCTAAGAACCTCAATTTCATCTTTTCTTGTCTCTTCACCTCATCATCACTTTTCTCCTAAGCCTCATCCTTGATTTTCTCTCGGTATATAACATATTGATCCAACATATATTGTATTGCTTTTAAATCTTATTTGGAAACATCTTGCATTTCAGTTTCATATATGAGGAGTTATTTTGCTAAGATGTTACTGAATCATTTTACTTTAACTAGGCTTGATATAATATTTTTAACATTTTGATGAAGCTTTGCCAACTTATATATCGAATCACAAAGTAAAGGAGTAATGGATTTATCCATTTATTGTTTAAGGAGATGAAGAAATTTCTCTATAGTTCCCGATGGCTTGGCTTCTGTGTATTTTGTAAAAAAATAGATATTGTCATCAAGATGATACACATCCTCTTTTGCTTCTTCTTCTAACACTTTCATTTCTTCCATCATTTTCTTAAATAGCTTCATGCGAAAGGAAAGAGTCAGCTCTTCTTGCTTACCCTTTTTCACTGATCCCTCTGGTACTATTTGTTCTTCAATCAACACCTTCTCTGAAAATGAATTTATCCTCTCAAGTCTCTCCATCTGAATTTCAACAATCCCACATTCATTGTCAATTTCCAATTTTAAACTTTTCAACCGATTAAAATTACCTTGACAATCTCTCAATCGACTACAACTTCAACTTCGAATATTTTTCCTTAGCATTTTTAGTGATATGTGTTATCCACTCATCCAAAACTTTAGCTTTATCACCTATTTCCTCCACTTATGTGAAGATTTGAGGGCTAACGTTTTCTCCGATATCATAGGTGAGAAGAAGACTTAGCAAATTTTGTAAAAATTCACACAATTTAGATATCTACTCATTCAATTTATCCTTTTAATCCTTCTCTTTATAAAGCTTGAGGAAAAGAGAATCAATTAAAGTCTGAGTGTCCTGCTTCAGCCCTTTAGTAGTTACTTCTCCAAGAGGCACTCTTGTCAAAGTTATGTATTTTTCAGGTTAATTTACCCTTTTGCTTTCCTGTTACTAGGGTGGATACTTCAACAAAATTCTGCCTTGATGGCTCCATTATAAGCCTTGAAGCTAGCTTAGAAAATTTAGATCTTTTCCATATGTTATCAAGACTTTTGAGTGACTGCAGATCCATTTCTTCCAAATTTATTATTTCCTTGGCATTTGGAACTGTCTACAATGCCAACCATGATGATAAGTATTGTCCTGAATAAATTGGAGTGCTTGAATGAACCACCATCTCCTGAATAGTCATAACTGTAGTAGGATGTACAAGTATTTCTTGTTGTGTTTCAGCTGTAACACCATTTAACAAGACTTGTTCTGATTTTGCCATTTTCTGTGTTACTAGTTGATTTTCAGTTTCCTTTTCCTCAACAATATTGCTGCTTGAATCCAATTCAGATTATTTCCCTTTCTCAGTATCCTCATGCTCCTGAGAATCTTGTTCAACCTCCACATGAGTTTGTTCTTCCTGATCATTCTAAATTTACCCTTCTTCCATACCGTTCGTTTCTATAGCTTCTATTTTAGTTTTTCCTTTCTCTTGTGCTTGTGAAACTTCATGAGGTGAAGGGTAATCTGAGGTAACACTAATCCCTTCCTCATGTTGAGTGCTAGGAAGATCATCTACTGGTGGAGGAGGAGGATTTCTTGGTGGAGATAAAGGATGTGGAGGATGGGGAGTGGAGTGTCTACTTTTATGAAGGGAATAATGAATGAAGCATCCTTCAAATGTGGTATGTTAACTTCCACTTGTGTAGTAGGAATTTGAATGGAAGGGACATTAGAGGATGAAGAAACAACCTGTATTGATGACTAAAAAGATTCATTAGTAGTGACTTCAAGATTTGATTCTTGTTTTGATGATGGGAGTTCAATCTCCCTCAATGTTCTAGGATTTTTGATTGTGGGTGACCTCCTTGATCCTTTATTACTTTCACCCGGTCCTTCCTTCCTTTTGGTGCTCTTTTGACTCATCTGTTTCATTACAGATTCCTCTAGACAATAACCTTTTTCAAGGAGCCAACTTGAAGTGTAAACCAAAACCCTTTATGTTCTTTCTTCAACTGTCTTAACATTATTCCTCATGGATGAGAGTGGAGCTTTATCTCCTCCCATTTGATTATAATAATAACAAATTACATTCCCACCATCATGGAGATTTTTATGAATTTTTGCTAGGCTAAAACTAATAATCTATTGGAATGTCATCCTTCGTAGTGTCTTCTTATGATTTTAAATTTGTCCCTGTCATCTATCTAGAAATATTCTAGTGCATGGATGTGCATATAGTCCAAGGAGAAAATCTTTTGTGCCACATTCCTAAAGTTGAAATTTGTCTTGGATTCATAGAACTATTTTTCATAATGATGGAGCATATCTTTTAAAATATTCCTAGCCTTATGAGTGCTAGCACAATGATAATTCCCAAAGATGATTAGGAAGCTAACAACCACTCTATGCATTCCTGATTTTAGATCATGCAATTCCAAAATTTGTCTGTGTAGTTCCATCAATATCCACTTATCATTAAGGTGTCTCGAGAGCTTAAGTGGTGAGCCTGAGAAACTACAAACCAAAAGATAAGTTAAATTCACAAATTAAATAAAGATGTACCCATTATGGGAAACAATGTCCCATGCTACATGAATCACCCTCTTTTCCTTAATCTCAATATTGAGATTGCAAATGATTTCATAAAATAAGAAGTCATTCACCTTCCTGTATTTCTTGAAATAATCGAGATAATACTAGTTGTAGGTAATATTCATAGATTGGGTCTGTAACTAAAATCCCTTTACTGTGTAACCTAGAAAAAGTTTGATTCGATGCCGCATCATACACCAAATGGAAGGTCATTTTGAAACCGAAAGATTACTTGATTTCCTATAACCGATGATCAATGTTGTTTCTTATCAACTCACCATTGCTTAATCAATGCACTAGCCTTGTTGGCCTTAAGTGTTATGATGAAATAACAAATCCATGTGAATAAATTCTTAGTGCTCTTCTCTCCATTGACCCTACATAACAACTGAGTTATGTCATCAATTTCATGAAATAAATATTATCTCGCTATGGTTTCAAGAAAACCTGGATGGTGCTTTGGTTTCTTCAAATAGTTCAAATTCATTATTCTAATATAGTTACCAAAGTGTTATCCTCCCATTTCTTAATGGCATTTTCCATATTCACATATAACACCTTTGTCTTTGTGGGGATCTATTGGCGAGAAAATTTGTTAGGTGGACAAACTTGTGGATTTCTGTGGTGGCCTTTTGACCAGGGATCCAACAGGGGCACTCCATTGACCCTGTGGAAAAGCTAGCAATCTATTGCTAGGGAAGAATTTGTCTGAAAGTGGGAAAGGGAGTGAAAATTGAGGTAGGAGAACTAATGCTGTAGGTAGGAAATCATATTCCTACACACACTAGTCAGAAGTATCATCACATGCATTTATGAGAAGAAACAACTTTGTAAGCATCATTAAGACCAAATGAAATTTGATGAACACAAAGTATTAAGAAATATCTTAGTCAAAGAAAGCTAGAAACTCCTTCTTCTTGTATTAATTTCTCAAAAAAAAGTTGTACATAGTGGAGAAATGGAGGAAATTGAGAAGGGGGAAAGTAGAAGAAAATTGGCTATCTCCTTTGCTTTCTCTAGGTACAATGCACTCTTGAGTTTACAAGATCAATCGCCAACCCTTTGAAATGGGAATGGATTTATAATTTATAGAGTAGACTTGACTCCTCGTCTTCCTCATGACCTTTTGAATACCTTAATATGACTTAAGACTGTTCATATTCCACTTTAAATATTTAAGTCCCTTTTATAATAGCAAGGCGACTTAATTTACATTATATTTCTAAAGTCACTTAAGTCATATTAAAAATTGCAACCCTCAATGCAAAAATATAACATTGAAGAGAGAGAGAGAGTGTCATATGAGGAGCGAAGAGAGAGAGAGAGAGAAGAGGAAGAAGAAGAATTATGTTGAAGGATGAGTTGCTGCAGTGGACTTGGCTCCATTCTCCAACTGTTCTCCACTTTGTGATCCTGAGAAGGCTTCTAACCTGTCCACTTTGGCTTCATATCTCCCTTAGGTAAAATCAACTTACTATTTTTAGTAAGTGTGAGAAATCAAGTCCCCGATCTTCAACTGGATGTTGTGGCTTAGTTTTCCTCTTTCTCCCTGCATTCCTCATTCTTTCTAGATCAACTTTCTATTTTTAGTAGGTGCTCGAGGGCCCACTTACTATTTTTAGTAAGTGCAAAAATGTTTTTTCGGTGAATTCTCAGCTGTAGTGCACCTCCAATGTCTTCGTCTCCTTCGCAGGTTCTTACTTGATGACTTTCCCAAAATAGCAATTCCTATGTAGTAGACCTGCTATTTTTAGAAAGTTGGCTTCTGGGAGTTAGATTGACGTGGAATGATTTTTTTGATATGGGTTTTTGCCCAATATCATCCCTTTCAAATTTCTGGCCCCGTCACTTAATAGTCCAGGAGATTTTAAAGTCTTAAATTTCAGACCTAGTAGTGCTTCTAGATGTTGTAGCCATTAATGGACCTCAAAATTGCAGGTTTGGTTATTTACTCCATTTGCAAAGAAAATTATATATTTTATATGGGTTTTTTGTTTTGATGCTTCATGTGTAATTCTACTTCGTTTCGCCCAACGGTTTGACGAGAAATTGGATTTTTTCTTCATTGAGCTAGAAGTGGGATTTCTTCACTGTGGATGCTCTGTTGCACGAGAGGAGGGTTTGCTGGTGTATTCTTGATGGAATTGGGTAGAGGAATGAAAAAAACACATATCTTGTTGTTTCATGCATCCGTTTGGGAGATTTATTCAACTTCTCATTTCATAGTTATGGAGTTTTCTCCTTTTACTCCCGTGTTCTTCGTTTCTCCTTCTTAACTTGATGAGAATTCCTTCGAGACCTAAAAATCACCGTGGGAAAGATGCTTCAGTTTTTGGGAGTTTATGTGGCCATGGTGGAGCTGGTTCAGAGAAATAATGGTGGACCAGGTGTCTGGACAATCATGCACGGAGCCATGGCAATGTATGAAGCTGTGAAGGAGAAATGAGGGGGAAGAAACAACTAAGTGCCGGATTTAAAATTTTCAAAACATGCACATGGAGGGTCTGGCTCATTTTTGTGTCCTTGATGTCCCTGACCTCAGGGATGTGAGGGACATCAATTTCCACGGTGGTCAAGGTGATGCCATGTGTCCTCGATCCGACGACAGGGGATGGATGCTCCAAAAATGCACTTGGGGGCTGAAAGTCGATCACGTGGGTGTCTAAAAGACTCCTCATAGGGGATGGGAAATTTTTTCAAGGTTTTATGTCCCTCACCTTAGGGACATAAGGTACATTAGTTTCCACGGTGGTCATGGAGCTGATAAGTGGCGCCCGATCCGACGGTAAGGAATGGATGCTCCAAAAATGCACTTGGGGGCTGAAAGCCGGTCACGTGGGTGTCCAGAAGATTCCCCACAGGGGATGGGTGAATTTTTCAATGTATTATGTCCCCTACCTTAGGGAAATAAGGGACATCAGTTTCCATGGTGGTCTTGGAATTGACATGTGTCACCCGATCCAACGACAGGGAATGAATGCTCAAAAAATGCACCTGGGGGTTGAACTGTCGAGTCTGGAGGTCATATGAGGATCCAATAGGTCACATGGGGGCTGGGAACATTTTCAAGGTTTTTTTACTTGACCTCAGGGACGTCAGGGACATGAAATCCTGCCAGGTTCCTGGTGCTGACATGTGTCCTCCCGAAAAAATGACTAAGTCCCGAAGAGGGCAACCTGAAACGATGATAATGTGAGCTCCTGGTGGAATTTATTGGTGATATTGTATATGATACTGATTGGAAATATAATTTTGAATCCAATGGTGTGGGTATCATGTATTTTTTCAACCATATGATCCCTGAAAAATCAGATTTTGTAGTTGAGGCTCAACTTATGCATTATAAAACCTTCCTATAGATCCTATGCACCAAGGTGTTGTGAAAAACATTATTTCACCAAAATGTAGGTATTGGAATCCTCTTTTTGGAGATGTTTTTTAAACTTATAACTCCATCTAGAGCTCCTGGAATCTTCTTCTAAAGCCCAACAACTGTTTTAGGCACATGTGTACTACCTAGGCTTGTGAACCCTAATTTTTCTCAAACTGCTCCAAGTTTCTCAAAACTTCCCAAAATCTTCCAAAATAATTTCCATGATGTTTTAAGGTCTTCAATTCACTTTTATTCTACTCCAAGGGGTTGATCCAGTCTTGGGAAGGCCAACGATAGCCCTTCCCAATACTACTAGAAGATAGTATCTTTTCATAACTCCCTAAAATCACCTAGGGAAATGAATAGACTTACCTAAATCACCTATGGGGATGATATTACATTATTCGAGGTCATTTGGACTGATTTGATAGACCCGGGTGTCTTGGAATGATGGGACTTGAAAAAATTAACATTGGGGTATCATTTTCGTACTTGGAAATTGTCAATTTTCCTATCACATTTTCACGACAACAAGATCTTCAAGCAATAATTTAAAAATTGAGTATCAAGTCTCACTACTAGATTTCTTGATGTATCTTTAACTGACCTAGTTAGCACTAGGAAAAAAAATTACTTGTATTCATCCACTATTGGTCAGGACCTGCATCAAAGGTGTCTTCCTTACTACTTTAGATCTTTCTATAAGTTCTATTGTAGATACACGCCCCATGTTTGTGTCACTGATTTCAGCAAGCTTAGATACAACACAATATTGAATTGGATAACCCTTATATTCATACTTCATCTTATCTCCTTGTGTTTCACTGACTGACCTGGGTTTAGATTTTCCTTTTCTATTTTTAGCCTTGGAGGTTACTTCAATTACAAGATTGGGATCCTCCTGGATAATGGAAACATCTTCTACTTCTGGTGACTTTTCCTTGCCTCAGACATTTGCTGTAATTTCTTCAAGTAAAAGTGTATGCCAACTTTTGAGATATTAACAATTATCCATGTTTAGGATGCAAAATTCAAGTCAAACTGTTGATCCTTTTACTAGTAACCTAAAATTGATGGGCATATTCAATGCTTAAGTAAAGTTCCAAGCTTGTATTAATCAAGCAAATAAGAATGCTTATCTTCTAAATTAATTGTGGGTTTGAAGGATTAAACCACTAGAAGTTTTAAGCAGGTCAGTTGGAGAGATTCGATTATGCATAAAGAAGGTAGTAGTAAAAGTGGCTTGACTCACCGTAAAGCATGGGCAATAATGAACCTTGAAAAACTACAAATCATAAGTCTTTAGTAAGAGGGGGTTGATTCTATGCAAAAAATAGAGGAAGTGATAACCATTTGAAAGAGCATAAAGCATAGGGAAAGTAATGAGGGATCACAAACCCACAAAACATAGGTAAGTAAAAGCAACTCAAAAATATGCAAAGAGTAGGTTTTGAGTTGTGTATACAAGAATCTCTACAAAGCACATACAAACACGAACCTTGAAAAACTCAAATTATAAGTCTTTAGTAAGACGGGGTTGATTTTGTGCAAAAAATAGTGGAAGTAATAACCATTTGAAAGAGCATAAAGCATGGGGAAAGTAATGAATGATCACAAATCCACAAAACATAGGTAAGTAAAAGCAACTCAAAAATCTACAAAGAGTAGGTTTTGAGTTGTGTATAGGAGAATCTCTATAAAGCACATAACAACACAAGTATTTAGGAAACCCACGAGGCATTGGGGAAAGTAACTGTGGATTGGTTTCTCGTAATGTATGGGAAAAAATAGTTTAGCTTTCGAACAAGCTAAGGAAAAACCAGGTAATTCTCATGATTATATTTTTAGTAATTTGGAATAAAATAAGCATGGACACAATTAAGTCATTCAAATCCTAAACCTTTCTCAATAAATTTGACCTAGCTTCCGAATTATTTTATGAAACGTAGACCTTACAAAATGGAGAAGTTTTTGACACGATGGAAAAATGAATTTTGAAAAACAAAAATGGAAATGACATGTGAAAAATTGAAACAAAAGAAGGGGAACAAATAACATACCTTATCCTCAAATGGGTCGAGATGGAATCACTTAGAAATATCTTGAATCATCTAGCTCAAGGTTGTTCGGGATTCACGGAGAGGTGATTACTTCGCTTGAGTTATGAGGATGTGTAAAAATGATGTGGAATTACTTTTGTTTTTAAATAGTCCACCTCATTAAATATGCATCGTACAAATTCCATGTCATCATGTGATTTTGGGTGGGTTTAGGCAAAAGACCAATTTTTAAAAAGGGGTATCCAAAAATTTCCAAATGAAATCTTGGGGACATTAAAATGGGATTAGACATATTGGCGATATCATTCAATGTTATTCCAATCTTCCATATCACACTTCTTGTAGACCATTGGAAAAATCAATGACGTAACTATCAATACATGCTTGCATATGTTTACTCATAGATACCACGTATAAATTGAGAATCGCAATGCAAAAAGTTCCCGCCTCACAAATTATGAAGAGAAAGTGATATAAAGAATAAAATTGTTGTTGTGCAAGATATGCACAAAAGAGGTTTTTTTGAGACAGATTCAAATGCATTTACCTATAAGATCCATACGGTTAATATTGCTGGCCATACACTTCTCTAAATGTAAGCATATTTGAAATATATGTATGTGTAGCTAGTAAATATCTTTCTGTAAAGATAGGTCATATCTTGATAATACATTGGAGATCATAACACTTGGAAGCTTTTTTCCAAATTTAAAAAATGAATAATGAAAATTACAAATTAATCTGGTCATCAAAACCACCATTAAAAATAATTTCATGGAGTATGCATGACACACATCATCGAAATTTAATGTAAAGTAAATTAATAAAATGATAATCACCACTTTCAGTCATGTCATCAATTAAATGATTTAACATGGCATCTA
The DNA here is from genome assembly GCA_018340775.1 of Taxus wallichiana var. yunnanensis. Taxonomy (NCBI): domain Eukaryota; kingdom Viridiplantae; phylum Streptophyta; class Pinopsida; order Cupressales; family Taxaceae; genus Taxus; species Taxus wallichiana. The sequence goes on along the minus strand of CM031240.1, from coordinate 157,026,441 downwards.
TAATCATTGTCACCTCCTTTAACAAGTAGTAAGTGATTTTAGAATTGATTTATACTTGAGTGAGTGCATAAAATTGTGTCCCACTTAGTGACATTCATAGGGGATGTATTATAAGTGGTGAGAACGCTTAGGTTGCATCCGTAAGGGTTAAAATCGTAACCTAAGCAACCCGATGTGGTCCTACGTGGCGAGACAAGGTTACTGGCCGTAAGGGTTATAACTATAACCTACTAGACATTTATAAACCTAAATTTTGGGCCCATTTGGTATTACGTGCAAACATTTGGGACACTTAATGTAGAGGTGAGGTGGTAGCGGATGGTGTTGGGTACATAGAGTGTTGGCAACAGATAATGTTGGGTATGACAAGTGTTGGCAACAATGAATGTTTGTAGGTAAATATTAGAAATTACATTTTAAAATTTGTAGTTAAATTATTTTGTTACAATTTGTATGGGAAAGTGTTGGTAGAAGGGAGTTTTATCATGTAAAGATTGGAAATTACATTTTTAAATTTGACATTCAATTCAATTTTGATCGAAGTTATATTTGATAATTTTTGTTCATGTTATGCAAAAAGAAAAGAATGGATGAAGAAAAATAATATAATTTGATTTTCCCTTATATTTGATTAAACCTCGTATGACCATACTCAAAAGGTAGTTTTCATTTTTTTTGGATTTTTAGAAGACATTTTGGCAGCAATAAAAGCCAAAGAATAAACAAAAAACACTCTATATTGCACCATGCAATACAAAACATTAAACACTCCATATTTAGGTTTTGGCATGCATATGTTGGATCTTGAGGTGTTGAGGTCATATAAGAAAATATTAACTGATGGGAAGAGATAAATCATTCCATGTAGCAAGAATTTAAACACATCCTTTGCTTTGCTTAGAATTGGTGATTAATGAAAAGAATAAAAACAATCTATTTCTCTTTAACTGTGCAAGAACTAAAAATTTTCTCTCAAAATTTGTTTGACGAAACATATCGCGATTAAATTGAAATCTTAAGCTTCTGTAAAAACATACATTGAATATATATTTGTGATTTTCAAGCAAGTGACATCTTTGATGATATTTTTTTCAAAAATTAGAAATTTTAGATAATTTTTTGTCATGTCCAATATGTAAGAAAAGAAAAGAATGGAAGAAGAAAAACAATATATTTCTCTTGAACTATGTAAGAACTGAACTAGGTCATTGACAATTTGTTTGACAAGTATATGGAACTATTAAATTTAAAGCTTAAGTTGTAGCCTCCTACTTAACCCTTCCTACAAAAATACATTGAATATATATTTGTAGTTTTTAAACAAGTGACATCTTTGATGAGGCTTTTGTGAGATATTAGCAATTTTAGATATATTTCGCTTCATGTCCAATTTTAACGAAATAGAAGAAGAAAAAAATATATTTTGTCTTATTGTTTACCAACATAGCTATGCACGCTAGCACTTCATCTAGACAAGTCTAAAACTCACCCGAAGTGCACACTGACCACCGACCCCACCTTTGTTTGCTTATCAAGATGGTTAAAAATGCATATTCATAGTTACCATTCATGCAAGAAGATACATCATAACATAAAAATAATGGAAACACATATAATAAGGAAATTATTCATAGATAATGAATAATAAGATTTTAATACCCATCACACCATGTTTAGACATAGTCACCTTAGCAATCCATAAATAATTATCCATTGTTAAACATAATTGATTACAAAATATGTATGCTGATCACATCATAGTTTCTTACAGAGATCAGCCTTGGACCATGCACGCTCACATACAAACTCTAACATGAACTAAAATCAAAAGACCCACTATCACAATAATGCATAACCTATTTATACACGGTGAGGGATTTCCCTTCACCATTTACATTCGTTAATTCTAATAACGGCATGTTATATTTATTCTACATGTTTTTTTGTTGCTTTAATCTTATAATTATACTACCTCCAAGAGCTTATTTTGTATTTTTTTGCATGTGTGTTGTCCTATTTATATCCCTTGTGTGCACCTCACGTTATCGTATTTTTGTATATTTTTATCCCTTCTTCCAAAATTGGTTATCCTGATGTCCTGTACACATGCGTGTAACCTTATGTGTCGACTGTTATACTATGTTTTATGCACCTCCATGTACTATCCTGTCTTACTTCCATTCTTGTGTGCGTGCTTCTGCGTGGTCCTTCAAACTTGTATGAATATGTTTAAACCATGAGCGTGTCCTCTCGCACATATTTATTCACACATAAGCGACACTTATTCATTCGTGTGACCAACATTATCCCACACTAGGGATATTTTCCATCTTTAGAAAGATTGCAAACAATTATGTTCCTTTAAAGAATCACTAAAGAATGAAAGAATAAAGAATTCAAGAAAGAATATGGGTTTTCACCTGAAGAATTAAAGAATTAGAATCGATATCCACGTGCGTGTCAACACTTATGCTTTCTGGGGGTGGAAGAAGTTCAAATTTCCTTATTCAAAAATTTTCTAACTCCTTCCAGCCCTATAAATCCCTCACTTATTTCCCAAGCATGGACTCTATAATAAAGCATTACTTGTGCAAGAGTCAATTCCTATATCTTCTCATTGAGCTCTTTGAATATCAAACCAAGGTCCAAGCCACACTTTCTAACGCATCCATCTTGCACATGACTAAAGGGAAGAGCTCCTTGAGCCTCACCCCAAGTGTGTCTGTTAGGTTGTGGAGCCTATTTTCTTGTGTGAAAGTGTTGAATATTGTACACTAAGAGTACTGTACACTTTTCATGTATCCTTGTTGGGGTTCTGGTGCAGCCCCAATTTTTTTTTTTTAGGCGTAAATTTTTTTGGCCTAAAAAAATGCACCCGAAAATATCGGAAACGTGCTTTTCTCATATGGGCGAGTTTTTGACCCATAGGTTTATGGGACGGATTTTTCCCATGGTTTAGATACCCATGGTTTTGTAAAACCGCTGCAGCGAGTTGTCTATTTATATGGTCTTATGCATATGATAGATGTACAAGCAAATGTATTGCAGATGTGTTTTGAATTCGGCTGTGAATTCTGTAGAGTTTGTTGAGCATAGCTCCAAACGGATCTAGGTATTGTATTGAGAGAGCGGTGGCTTGTAATAAAATCTGAGCAAGTGATTCTTGGTGGACGTAACCCAAATTGGGTGAACCATGTTAAATACTGTCTCTTTGTGTTGTGTTAATTTATTCTGTAATTTTATTTGAGATATGTAATAATTTCTACATATTAGTTTCTACTGTTGCAATTATGTGAGGGATTATTCCACATATTTTATCTCTTATTTCCTAAAAATTGGTATCAGAGCTGGTTTGGTTTGCTAAAGTGTTGAATCACAGGGAAAGTTTTTAGCTTGAGTGGGAGCTATGGCAGATGAAGGAAGATCTAGGGTTGATAAATTCAACAGGTAGAATTTAAGTCTTTGGAAGATGCAGATGGAAGATTACCTTTATCAGAAAGATCTTTATATTCCATTGTTTGAGAAGGTGAACAAACCCTCGAGTATGATAGATGTGGAATGGGATTTGTTGGATCGGAAGGCACTTGGAATGATCCGGCTGTGTCTTGCATCTTCGGTATTATTTAATGTTTCAAAGGAAAAGACTACAAAAGATCTAATGGATGCATTAGGGAAGTTATATGAAAAACCCTCTGCCTCTAATAAGATATTTTTAATGAAAAAGTTGTTTAATATGAAGATGTCTGAGAATAGTTTAGTAGCAGATCATTTAAATGATTTCAATACGGTTGTGAATATGCTAGCTTCGGTTACAATAGAATTTGATGAAGAAGTTAGGGCTTTATTAATTCTGTGCTCTTTACCTAAGAGTTGGAATAGCCTGGTAATGGCGGTAAGTAACTCGGTTCCAACTAACTCGAAGTTGAAGTTTGAGGATGTTGTAGGGGTGATTCTAAGTGAGGAAATGTGAAGAAAAAGCTCTGGGGAATCTTCTACTTCAGGGAATGCTTTGATAGTGGAAACTAGAGGGAGACAAAAGAATAGAGGAAACCGTGGAAAATCAAAAGATCGGGCAAGGTCAAAATCCAAGAACAAGATTGTATGCTGGAATTGTGGAAAGCCTGGGCATGCAAAGAAGGACTGTTGGGAGCTTCGGGATAAGAAGAAACAACAAGAAGAAAACAAGGAGGCAAATGTGGCAACGGGTAATGTATGTCAGGATGCTTTGATTCTTTCTTTGCACAATATTACTGAATCTTGGGTTTTAGATTCAGGGGCTTCTTTCCATGCTTCTCCACATAGGCATTATTTTGTTGATTATGTTCAAGGAGATTTTGGGCATGTTTTTCTTGGTGATGATGAGCCTTGCAACATAGTTGGAAAAGGTTATGTTCAGGTTAAGATGCAAAATGAGAATACTTGGCTATTGAAGGATGTCAGACATGTGCCTACATTAAGACGAAATTTGATATCGGCAGGGCAGTTGGGAAGTGATGGTTGTACTGTGATATTTACAACAAACTCTTAGAAGGTTACCAAGGGTGCTCTTGTGGTGGCAAGAGGTAAGAAGGTTGGAACCTTGTATTTAACCACTTATAGCACTAATGTTTGTAATCTTGTGGCTTCAGAAGTAGATACAACATTGTGGCACTATAGGCTCAGTCATATGAGCCATAAGGGCATGGAGATCATAAAGAAGGATTTACCCGGATATACAGAAACAAGTTTGGAGTTCTGTGAGGACTGCATATATGGGAAACAAAAGCGAGTAAGGTTTCTCAAGGTTGGACCTATAAAGAAAGAGAGTAAGTTAGAGCTGGTGCATTCTGATGTGTGGGGGCCACTCAGGTATCATCTCTTGGGGTTCAAGTTATTATGTTACTTTTATTGATGATGCAACAAGGAAAGTTTGGGTTTATTGTATTAGAAACAAATATGATGTATTTGACACTTTTGTTAAATGGAAAGCCTTGGTAGAGAATGAAACAGGTCTTAAGTTAAAATGTCTCAGGTCAGATAATGGAGGGGAGTATTGCAGCAATGAATTTAATGATTACTGTTCTAAGAATGGAATCCACAGGAAAAAGATGGTTCCAGGAACTCCGCAGCAGAATGGGGTATCAGAAAGGATGAACAGAACAATAATGGAACGTGCTAGGAGCATGAGGTTACATGCAGGACTGCCTCTTTCTTTTTGGGCAGAAGCGGTGAGCACAACTGTGTACTTGATAAATAGAGGACCCTCAAGTGCCTTGGATGGAGGCATACCTGAGGAGGCATGGTATGGTAAGAAAGTTGATTATTCATTTCTTAGAGTCTTTGTATGTGAAGTGTTTGTTCATATAGACAAGGATGATAGGACCAAGCTAGAGGCTAAATCAGAAAAATGTACTTTCATTGGTTATGGTGGTGATGAATTTGGGTTTAAATGTTGGAGTATTAAGGACAAGAAAATCATTCGGTCTAGGGATGTGGTCTTTAATGAGAAAGTCATGTATAAGCAACGATTGCGGAAAACAGGGAAGAATCCAAGAAAGAATATGCGGTGGTAGAGGATCTTCCTGATGGGAAAGTGACCCATGAATCGGTTCGGGAACCTACTCAACAGAACCCCAAAATCCTACGGTGAGGAGGTCTTCTAGGGTAAGAAAAGAACACGAACGGTTTTCTTCTTTCTCTTTATTATTTATTACTCACCGATAGTGGAGAGCCGAGAGCTTTGATGAAGCAATGTAGGTAGATGCCGAGTAAGAAGTGGGAGCAAGCCATGGATGAGGAGCATAAGTCTCTCATGGAGAACCGGACTTGGGATTTGGTGAAGCTACCTGAAGGCAAAAGAGCATTGTAGAATAAGTGGGTGTACAGAGTTAAAGATGAAGGAGGAAAGAAAAGATATAAGGCCCGGTTGGTGGTCAAGGGGTTTGTACAGAAACAAGGTATAGATTTTGATGAGATATTTTCTCCTGTAGTAAAAATGACTTCTATTAGAACTGTTCTTGGAATAGTGGCAGCAGAAGACTTGCACTTAGAACAGTTAGATGTAAAGACTGCATTTCTCCATGGTGATTTGGAGGAGGAACTATATATGTAGCAACCAGAGGGCTATGAGGTCAAAGGTAAAGAGGAGATGGTGTGTAAACTGAAGAAGAGCTTGTATGGCTTGAAACAAGCTCCACGTCAATGGTATAATAAGTTTGATAGCTTCATGATGGAGCAAGGTTATATTAGATGTCATTCTGACCATTGCGTGTATACAAAGAAATTTGAGGATGGAAGTTATATTATCCTGTGTTTGTATGTTGATGACATGTTGGTTGCAGGTAAAAACATGCAGGAAATAAAAGTACTCAAGAAACAACTAAGTGAATCCTTTGATATGAAGGATTTGGGGGCAGCCAGACAAATCCTTGGTATGAGGATAACTCGGGATAGGAAGGAACAGAAGTTGACTTTATCTCAGGAAGAGTACATTAAGAAGGTATTAGACAGGTTTAACATGCAGGATGCTAAACCGGTTGGGACTCCTTTGGCAGGCCATTTCAAGTTATCAAAGGAGCAGTGTCCCATGACAGAGCAGGAAAGAAACCAGATGTCCAAAGTACCTTACTCATCAGCAGTTGGCAGTTTGATGTATGCTATGGTGTGCACTAGGCCTGATATTGCCCATGCAGTGGGAGCTGTGAGTAGATTTATGAGTGATCCAGGTAAAGAGCATTGGCAAGTAGTAAAGTGGATCCTTTAGTATTTGAGAGGGACCATGGGGACAGTTTTGTGCTACAGTGGATCAAACACCACTTTACGTGGTTATGTAGATTCAGACATGGCTGGAGATGTAGACAACAGGAGGAGCACAACAGTTATATTTACACTGTAGGTGGGACAACGGTGAGCTGGATTTCACGACTACGAAGCCGGTGGCTTTGTCAACCATGGAGGCTGAGTATGTTGTTGCCACAGAGGCAAGCAAAGAGATGATTTGGTTACAATAATTGCTTGAGGAGTTGGGGCATAAGCAGGAGGAATGTAAGCTACATAGTGATAGTCGAGTGCTATACACCTAGTTAAGAACTCTGCTTTCCACTCTAGGACAAAGCATATACAGTTAAGGTACCATTTCATTATGAAAACTTTGGAGGAAGAGAAGTTGAAGTTGGAGAAGATTCATACCAGTCAGAATCCTGCAGACATGATGACCAAGGTGGTCACAAGGGAAAAAATGAAGTTGTGTTCAACTTTGGTTGGTCTTCATAGAAACTAGTGAAGGGTTGAGAAGCTTGCTCAGAGGAAAACTAGTCTCCAAGTGGGAGATTGTTAGGTTGTGGAGCCTGTTTTCATGTGTGAAAGTGTTGAAGACTGTACACTAAGAGTACTGTACACTTTTCATGTATCCTTGTTGGGGTTCGAAGTGCACTTCAAAAAAAAAAAAAATTTAGTCGTAAAATTTTTGGCCTCGAAAAATGCACCCGACATATCGGAAACGTGCTTTTCTCATATGGGTGAGTTTTTTGACCCATAGGTTTATGGGACGGGTTTTGCCCATGGTTTTGATACCCACGGTTTTGTAAAACTGCTTAAGCAATTGTCTATTTATATGGTCTTATGCATATGATAGATGTACAAGCAAATGTATTGCAGATGTGTTTTGAATTCGGTGTGAATTCTGTAGAGTTTGTTGAGCATAGATCCAAATGGATCTGGGTATTGTATTGAGAGAGCGGTGGCTTGTAATAAAATCTGAGCAAGTGATTCTTGGTAGATGTAGCCCAAATTGGGTGAACCACGTTAAATACTCTCTTTGTGTTGTGTTAATTTATTCTGTAATTTTATTTGAGATCTGTAATAATTTCTACATATTAGTTTCTACTGTTGCGATTCTGTGAGGGATTATTCCACATATTTTATCTCTTATTTCCTAACATGTCCTTCATGGCCTTAAGAAAATCTCTTTCTCCGCGACCTCGTCCATTACCTTTTCGTGCTCGGACCTATTATTGTTCATGTTGGCTTGTACTTTATTTAATTATGCCTCCTCATTCATAGCGTGCACGCTCAAAATTGGGTCAAAATCTTGGCAGTGATCAAAAACAAATTCTTCCTTCCGTGTGAATTATTTAACTTATACCGCTAATGCTTCATACTCTTCAATGTGCTTCTCCACATGTTCTTTATTTCTCTTCTTCTACGCAGCTAACGCTTCTCTTGTCGGATCTAGTTTATAATTTTTCTCATGGAGGAACATCCAAACTAAGTATTCTAAGTAATTAAACTCGTAGGGTACTCATCTTGGGTTTTATCAACTAGGTATGGGAGCATGGTTGTGATACCTTTTACTATGTTTTTCTACCTTCTTGTATGTCACATATGTCATGTCCCTCTCTTCCTTCAAACTTTTCTCGGGCCTCTAAATCTTCCTATGTTTATGCTATTTATCCTCTCACCTCCTCCTAATAGCAACATCTTTGTAAAAATTATTAATCCCACATGTGCAGGCATTTTATTAAGTTCATTGCACGCTTTTTCGTCTGTTAACAATCAAGAGTCAAAAATGGGAAAGGTTTCCCATAACAAAGAATTTAATCACATCTCGTAGAGTGATTCCTATTCACCTCGAACTCCAGCTCTTACATATGTGATTGATAGTTCCAGGATATTTTCCTTGTGTGCAGTAGGGATTCATTTTTATCAAACATTCCCCAACAAAATAAGTCATATGTGGGTACCAAACTTTGGTATCCAGCCCTCAGTACCTTCGCAGGGTCATCAATGTATTGCATTTGGGGCCCTTGTTGAGGTTGCCTTCACATTATCCTCTTTGAGCGTTGTTTCTTTGACACCTTCTTCACAATATTAAATTATGCACCACTTATTTCTTGTGCGCATGTATCCTCCCCAGTGCCTTCGTTACCATATTTCTTTTCCTCCTCCTCGTACTCTTCCTCATGCTCCCTGTCACCTCCTATAACACCGTAATTAACCTCGGTTGGCTCACATATTCCTTCTTCCCTTCTCCATCTTCCCTTTTCTATTATTCCTTATGTGCATCATGCACCTCTTTAATGTTTTCATCAAATTTATGCATGACCAGGGGCTCTCATGCCACCTCCTCTTCATCCACCTCCTTTTCCGATCCCCTTCATCTTCTTCACTTGAAACCACCCTTGGATTCTTCTTCTTGAGACCTATCTTCTTCTTCACTAGACTTGGTTTTATGGTACAACTACAAGTGACTTCTTAGGTGTCTTAGAAGTACTTGAGCTTTTAATTTTCTCTCTACGCTCCTATTCTATCTTCTATCTTCAACTTGGGTCTAGCGCGGTATCTTATTCCTCACCCGGTTATTCTTCCTCATCCTCTTCTTAAGGAGGAGACTCTTCACACCTCCTCTTTGTAATTCCTACGATCTGCTTCCTCTATAGGGGCTTCACGAGATGAGAGTCTTGTTCATTTAGGTACTTTCCATCCTTCAATTTGGGCACGAGAGAGATGAATATCTTGAATGCTTGCTTGCTCAATATTATGGTTGTGGGACTCGGTCCATGTCATTAGATTCTATGGTCTCCACATATGTTGACCTTTATGGATAGAAAAAGGTCAGTAGAACATATGATAATCTGAGTCAATTGTGTCCACATCAAAGTTCATCTTACATGGTTGTGCTTCTTTGATCCAGATTCACTATGCTCTATAATTATTTTGCTGTGAAGGTAAAAGGTAACTTGCACTAAGGCCAAAATTATCAATTGGTGAGCATGGATCTACCCAGTAGATGTGTTGGTGTACCATGAATTCAACCATTCCATCGATGGAGGGAAATTCCCTTGGTATGTTCCATTCATTTTTGGATGCCTCGCACATTCATTTGTACCATTTGTCTACGCACACTTTGTAGGAATTTGTTATTTCCCCATCACATGCATTCGTTGAAAATTTATTTGTGGGTGACTTGTTGTCTACTAGATATATCCACATTTTATCCTTCGCATCATTTGGTACCCTAATCTCCCAAAAAATAATTAGCAACAGAATCGCGCCGCAAGTTATCTTCTCTCCTTTATCTACCCGAACCCTTGCTTCCTCAACTATCCCCTAAAAAATGTACAATGCAATGTTATAAATGGTTTTCTGTGCCATCTTATTCACAACATGTAGCCACTTCCTATTTAGCTACGATCATCTCTCAAATGCACCAAATTTACAACTTGTAAGGCACGTTGCAACTCTTGTCCTAGGGTTAGTGATGTTTGTGATATCAAACGCACGATTTCCCTATTAGTGGTTGAAATTTGTGGTAGTGTCCTCTACTATGTCATCATCTTCTAAGTCTTTCCTAATTTCAACTCTTGAGCTATGCAAACCGGTGACTCTTCTAATCAACTATGCAAGAATGTGAATTTTCCTTCCCGCAAAATAGACTAAGTCTTCATAAATCCAAAACATGAGCCGAGTGGTAGAGGTGCCATGGCTATGCTAATTCATATAATTATAGAACTCCAATGCTCTCCAAGTCCTTTTTCACCGTATCATCAATCACCAACTACCCTTCTGATGTCCTTTGCACCAATTCTTTCATGACATCCTTCCTTATCTCTCCCTCATGGGCCTTCGTGTGATGATTGTAATCACTTATTTTACATTTTGTAAGCTGAGATACCCATGGCTGCCCTACTATAACCTCGGGTGGGTATTGCATCTCAAAGAACCAATCCTATGGTGCATCATCAATTATCTTCTTACTGTGATTGCTTTACTACGGATGCCTTCCTTGGTGCCATTGCTCTCTCCTTCAAATGGTTTAGATTTTAATTTTTATACGATGCTTTCCCTAATGCAAACTCAATACCCTAATTACTTGGAATATGTAATTCCTTGGTCCAACTTTGTGTCAGTAACCTAAACTTTGCAATTCCCGTGCCCTAGTTCCACAATCTTGTGCCCTAAATTCACAAACCCTAGCTCCTCAACCTCAACCAAAACCTTCACCTCAAAACCTCACTTCCACCACCTTTACCAAGCTAGTATTTCATAAGGAGCTCCTAAAATAAAGGTTTATATACCCAATCACTCGGTTCTAGTTCACATCGGTTTCCTAGTTTGTTCTCGCACTTAGCTATGTTCTTCGCACTTAGATAGTAGCACCAATTATCCAATGTAATGTAGGTTATCAAATTATTATCACATTAATTGCACTCCACCTACTACCATTACAAATATTTAAATGTAATTTTTCATTTTCCCGCACTTTTTCTTGTTATCTTTCACGCATGGTAGTTGTAACCTTTTGGCACACTACCACTTCCAAGGATGTAGTCATCCTTGTGCACACCTCCTTGTGTCACACTCAATATTCCTCTACGCCACTTTGTTGGAAGTACAATGGACTAATAGGGATGGGTGAATAAGTCCTTAATACCTTAATTTCAATTTTAGATTGCTCACTTAAATCAATAATCAATTAACCATCCATTAATGTGTGCACAACATTATATAACATACATGCAATCAACCATGAACAAGAGAGGAAACATTGTAACATAAGATATAAGCTAGAAAACCTCAAGGGGATGAAAACCCACTAATTTGTTTTTTGATATTATGCACAAAAATACTCAAGTGAATATTACACATCACAAGAGATTTCCTTAGTGAGGCACCAACCCCACAATGAGCACCAACCTTTAAACCCTTGTTGATATTACTCATAATAAGATACTCCTATGAATATGACTTACCATGAGAGAATTTTCAGAAGTATGAACACTAAAATATTCTGATACCATAGCTGATAGTGATCCCAAATTTCAGCTCCAAATTCCTTTAAACACACCTTCTTCAACTCGCTCTCTCTAGGTCTTCATAGACTAAATTAGCTTCAAACCCTTGCACACAGCTTCTCCATCAATATTAAGAAATTTTAATACATCCTCAACTCTCTCTTGATGTCTTAAAACCTATTACACTCTCCCTCTTGGGTTACACTCTTCCCCATGTACAACTAACTAGCCCACAAATGGACTCAAAACACTAGCTTTATAGCCTTATCTTCCTTCTAACCTAAGGGAGGTCAGTCCTTAATGCCTAATTATACAATTTAATAATAATAAAATTCAAATAAATTCATTACAATGGTCATATATTACCCACATAGGTCGGCCATGCCCAAAACCTCCATACAAGCACAAAAATGCTTCAAAACTCCATCACTAAGATGAGACAAATCCACTCACACAAAAACATGATTAATAAAGCTCCCAAATTCACCATACATGTTTAATATAACATATAATCACCATAAATGGTTGAAAATTTACTTGGACCAATAAAATAATTCGTTAAATGGACCCAAAGTGGCTCATATCCTTCACCAAATAGTTGTTTCCAAAGACTCGATTTTTACTTTAGGCCTCAAGACCCATCAATAAAAAATAAAATATGTAATGTGACCATTTTATGGAATTAAATTTACCTTTACATCACATAAATTAAATTTATAGCGCATGAAACGATTAAATATTCAAACCACAATAACGCTCCTCTCCTCCAAATCATGCGCCTTAAACCTGCTTTTGTAAACTCAACTATTTTTTAGCCTCTATTTCACTTGCAATACCTCCAAAGGAATTCAATAGGAAAAAAATTCATCCCTCTTCAATTTATAGGTGATATCAAGCATCAAATCATCCATCTCATGCTTCAACCAACTCAATCGTCTCACCTTTGAGTAAAACTGTCATGAAATCTAGCATACCGTTTTCTTCACAAATTGACCTGAAAGAGTCATAAAATAAAATAATCAAGAGAAAAAAATTATACCAATGAAAATAAATATTAATCCTCTTTCCATAACATATTGTAAATCCTTCCAACACCAAGTGGAAGGCCTTCAACCAAGCCCATCTTTGTAAACTAATCCTTATGCCTTCTAGAACTCAAGAACTAACCATGAGCCCAACTTGTTCCATCACCTCAAAAATCACTTCCACACTTGAAAAAATCATAGAAAACTCTTATACATGATTTTTAAGCATTTATAAACATTCAAGAAACATGAAGAACTCAAAAACATCATATTACCTTTTGTAGCCATTTACACCCTGCTAAAACAAGCATCCTTCAATCTTGACCCTCAAAGAACGAGAGATAACTTCTGAATACCATATCAAAATATAAATTATAATATACCAATGTAAATTTATCTAATTCAACTTCAAAACACAACTTGAATCAACTTCTAACTCCTCATGTAGTTCCTATAATGCTAGTTTTACCACGCATCGCTCCATACTTGCCCAAAAACCAATCTTCACAAATAGGGCACACTTTGCACTTTTTCACCTCAACCATAACCTCAAAATATCATTTATATCTATAAAAATATATTTTTAACATAAATTCTAATTTATACTTTATCTTATTTAGAAACAATTTCCATAACCAAACTTCTTCATAAACAAGTCATTTCGTGTGGATCCCACATACTGTCATCACATACTCTATCTTACATTTCTATAGTACAAGTCATACTATCATAAGTATATTTTTATAGTATAACCAAACTATTTCATAAACAAGTCATACTGTCACATACTCTATCTTACATTTCTATAGATATGGAATAGTACTCTACAACATAAAATAATCACTTTTTCAAAACCAATAAAAATGGGATTTATACTCAATATTCTCTAGGTCACTCTTAGCTAGGGTTTCAAAGCAACTTACATTGTTAACGATCATTCGTAAAAACGTGACAATAAAACCACCTCATTATTTTTTATAAACTTTATTAGTTCCATGTAAAAACATCCCCGAAATTATTTGGCTTCCATGCATAGCACACATTCCCAAAGAGCATTAGAAGGACAACAATTGTCTCAAAAACACATTGTCACTTACCCAGTTTTGCCAAATTTTTCATATCTTGCAAATATTATTTAGAATGACCTAAAATTTTTCATGAAGCATCATGAAAACATACTATAACTCTCCATACTCACCATATATCAAAAATATTCCTGAAACTCTCCATACATTAAGACTTACTTATGTCAACATGCCCTTTTCTCACATACTTCCTAAAGACCTTGAAAAACCTCCAAACCACTAAGTATTAACATCAAACTAATCATACACCTCAGGTGCACTTATAAAATTCTCCACCATGACTTATTGTCTCCAAAAATCATGAATCCAACTCATTTTGCATGCTCCAGGGCTAGGAATAGGCCTAGAATGACCAAACTCAACCATGAAAAACCATGAATTGACCTTGATAATTGTATGTATACACTTTTACACCCTTAAAACATCATATGGAACATGTAAGACCTCATTAAATCCTTCAACCAAATTATAAGGACTCATACAATGACCATGCACACTAGAATACATGAAACACACCTGAACACCATGTTACTTCACCCAAACACCACTCATCAAAGAAATACATCATGTTTTACTTTGACTAACACCTCATGGGGACTCATATGAAAAATACACACTATTTTCCATCTATATAATTTAAATCAATGAAAAAACTAACACACAATGTCTAACACACTTACCAAGTAGTTTATCTTGTTTGCTTTGCCTCGTTAGTGTTACACCGCACGACCATTCTCTCGCATGGTCATTCTTCCATGTGGTCTCTAAATATGAGAAATTCCTTCCAAATACCATTATCCTTAAGCACTTGTGAAACTTCCCTTTACTTTTGTGCATTCCCAATACATGCACATCAAGTACCCTTCATTCACATCATCATGTGTACCAATACATTCCTTTAGTGTGCACCTGCCTAATACCAATGCATACCCCTGAACCAACTCCATTAGATGTACCAACATCAAATAATCTCTCTTATGAAAAATTGCACTTGTTCCACCTCAAACTGAATGTTTGTGTGCTCCTTTGTGCATCAATCTATCAAATAGTAATCAACTTCTATGCACAAAGATGTTTATTAAAACAAAGCAAAACAAAATAGAATTAAAGAGAAAACTAATCTAAATGGAAATATTTCCTTATTACAAACACTAAAGAATATTATTTATAGTAGGGCTTCAACCTACTCCCATTGAAGTAACTAGGAAACATGGTGTCATCTAACGCCTACAATTGACATGCACCTAATTCTAATATCTTAGTTACTACAAAGGGTCCCAACCAATGAAATTTCAACTTCCTAGGATGGCATGCAAACTTTGAATCATATAACAACACCATCTTCCCAAATGAAAAAGATTTGTTCTTGATATGTCTGTCATGCCAATCCTTATGTCTTTCCTTCTCTAGCTTCGACTCCAATGTGTAATAGCGTGTCACTCATTTAACTCCATGATTTTTTCAATGTGTTAGTGCTCATTTTGATCTCACCCTTTTATCTCGAGTGTGCCTTCAAAATTTTCCTTGACTGGTTTTTCAATGTTAAAAACACATATGCTTGAAGAATGAAATCATGTTGAATATAAACGAAATCCCGTGTTTAAGTTGTGAATCCTCTTTTTCGGTTGAGGAATGTGATAATCATGTCATCCTTGAGAGATCCCTGTGGAAAAAATTGATGATTGATCGTGTTTAACCATGTAAATCCTTCTTATATATCATCCCTTAGATCTTCACTGCAAACTGCATATTTTCCTCCATTGTCCAAAGATATGTGGCATGATATAATTGGTAGCGCTACGACGGGTTATGTTTGCACAATTACATAAATTTCTTAAGAAGCGCTAAATGTAAACCAAACTCCGAAACCTGATGGAATATTCTAGGGAATATTCAACTTACAAATGCAAAATGAAAAGAAATCTCTGCTTGGTGAAAGGAACACGTGTTTAGATATCATTGAAGCGGGGAAATGGATTATCGATGCAATTTTACACCAAAGACCCAATAGAATGCAAAGTGTGATCGTGCCTCTAAAGCCTGACATAGGACACGTGTCAGTGCTTGATGCAAAGTCAATAGGTAGATGCTCGGGTCAACTTTGCAGTTTTACACCTAATCGAAAAAACATAAAAATACAAATAAATCCCACGAATCCATCACTCTTAAGATTGAGACATGTGTCATCTCCTTAGAAAAATTCAAGAGGTGGGGTTTTGGGCCAGATCTACAAACTTACACTCCTTTGAAAGGTAATGTAAAAATACTTCCCGAGCCCACAAAGCATTAGATCAATCCACGTGGATGGTCCATATTCAAATGAAGGAAATAACTTGGATGACTAAGATGTAACACATTTATGGATGCTGCCATTAATGCATTTTTCCATGAATCAAAGCATATTTGTTAAATGCCCTATGGTGAGGAATGTTAAATGTCAAGAAAATCCCAAAGAGATTTACCAGAGCCATGTTTGGTGAGGAAGTTGAGGACCTCATTGTGCTATTAAGCAAAATGGCAGTGTTAGAAGGAGCTAATGATTTTCAAGAGTGCATGTTCCCTTTTATAATGGTTATCCTAGAGGAATAAGAAAATTTTTGTTGGGAAAGCTTCATATTAGCATCCATTCATACTCATCTTATGAACATAGCTATACAAATCAGGACAGGTGATCCAGTTGACATTAAATTTTATATGATGTCCTATCTCATCTATAACAATGCTTGCGTCAAATCATTTATAAGTCTCCCATTATAAGAATTTTTTTAAGATCATAGGGTGTATGATGCGTATCCACAATTTAGGTTGGATAGATGGAAATGTAATTTTAGGTTTGTAAATGATGCTTTCATTTCCCATGTAACATGTATTTTCAAACTAGAGTGGGAGCAATATAGATTATCTACTAGTGCTAGGGTAGCAATTCTGAAGTATAGTTGCATTTTTATACAATGTAGATTCTTCACATATTTTAGGGTAAGACGATTTGAGGGACAACCTTGTAAGTTACCTATATATGTGAATGAAAAGTGGGCTTTAATGGAACTATCAAGACAGATGACTACTATACACAAAATATTGCAAAAGGCATAAAAAATATCAAATTCTCTCTCCAAATTAGTAGATATTCATGCTAAACATAGTGAAAGTTAGATTGATGGAAGAATAAATGGAGATATTTTCAATGGATAAGTTCACACCAAGAATTAAATATGACATTCGATGGGTTGTTAGT
The DNA here is from genome assembly GCA_018340775.1 of Taxus wallichiana var. yunnanensis. Taxonomy (NCBI): domain Eukaryota; kingdom Viridiplantae; phylum Streptophyta; class Pinopsida; order Cupressales; family Taxaceae; genus Taxus; species Taxus wallichiana. Next base: position 157,009,325 of record CM031240.1, on the reverse strand, counting down.
ATAGGATAACATGAGCCTCATTTTGAGGATTACTGGATGAATTGTATAGATGAAGAATAAGTCTGATTAAAAGACTATTCCATAATGACCTTAAGTTAGATTATTGATTTCAAGATTGTTGTAGTTCCCTAAGGAATTGTAGATGATAAGGATGTGGTGGGGCAATATTACCATGACCAAAAGATTGAGTCAAAATCAATTAGCTCTATAGATTGGAAAGAGATGGAATCAGATGACCCTCATAGAAGAATTTCCAATGTATTAAGGAGAACATTGACTAGGTTGACTAGAAAGGGTCTGTACTTATCTCTACAAAATATTAAAGTATTAAAGAATTTATGAGAATTGAAAGTTTTGGAGGAATATCTTCCTACACTGAAGGAAGGAGCAGATAAGATAGATCCTTTGAATGGTCAAGATCCTCAGTTAACTAGTAAGAATCCTACCATTGAGATAATTGATGAGTGGACATCAACAACAAGTAAGACATGAACTTCAAAAATTGTCTTGATCCAAAATGCTGAGGGAATACTCTTGAAGGCTATACAAGATGCCCCCATCACTAAATCAATACCAATCCAAGAAAATGGAAAGGGTTGACTACACCAAAAATTTCCTCAAAGGTACTACTGGGATCATAAAGCATTGGAAAGATGATGAGGGGAGCCTTAACATGTGTTGATCTTCAATCCAAATCACATAGTAGCAAGGAAAGAGAGGCACTAGACCTTAGGAACTTTGAGAGAGCTAAGAATAAAATTAAGATAATACAACCTTTGGTAAGGGACACTGGTATTTCAATAAAGGGAAGTGGTCATGTATCTAAAAATCATAGACATAGAGAGCTTGAAGTTATTGATCCAACCACACTCACCAAGGATCAAGAGGAATTGGTTACCTCATTTGAAAAATAGGAAATGCCATTTTAAACTCATGAAAGTATTCACTCTACTCTTGTTACACCACCATCAAATGTAATTTCATTTGTATCCCCACTAAAAATGTTCCAGGAATAGTTGGTAGTGCTCTTATGTCTAGTTAATCAGATGATGTCATGAAGGAACTAATGCAAAGTAAGCCAATGGTTGAAAAATCTGAGAAACAATCAAAAAGGTTTTGAAGGAATTGATTTGGAATTACTCAAGGAGACTCTTGAAATTAAAATGGATGATGTGAAAATTGAAACTTATATAACTGAGGGTGTAAGTGTCCTGAACAATAAGTACATATTTAAGATCTTGATCAAACATCAAGTGCAATATTGGGGGCTCAACCTCAAAATATTCAAATCAAAAGCTCAACCTCTGTTATGGATGTTGAAACAATAACTCAAACAAGTTTGAATGAAACACCTGTAATAAGTGTTGTCCATACTAAAGACCAACCACCCAAGGATGCAAAGGTAGTCAAGGAGGGTGAGGTTTCTCAAGGGACAAATTTCATGAAAGAAATTGTGACTGAGACTTCAAAAGAAGTAAAAAAACCTACTGAGGTCAAAAAGAAGAAAGTACAGGTAAAAATCAGGAACCAAACCTTGAGTCTCAACCAACACAACATAAGGTGGTTGAAGAAAAACCCCAAGAAAACTTATCCACTAAACAACCACTTATAGAGGGTGAGGAAATTTCAAAGGAAAATGAGCCATTTAAAACTCCAAGTCTGGGTAAATATATTCCAAAGGATGTTAAAAATGCGGTAACTACTTCAACAAAGAATGTAGATGAAGATTCAAAGGAGGCATCAAATAAACCCAAAGTTTCTACAAATTGTAAATGTCAAGATGAAAGGTCAGAATTAGCTTCGTATTCAGAACCAAGACAAAAGGCGCCAAGGGTTGCAACATTGAAAGTGAAACGTAAATGGAAAATGTGGGAGAAATATCAAAAGAATTGGTATTGTATTATGAGACTCCATGCCTCACACCACAAGAAGAAAAGAAGGGAATGCCCCTATGGATAGATGGCTAGGAGTACTTATTCAAGAAGGGGAGAAAGAAGCTAATCAAAAGGAATTTTTAGATATCGCCAAACATTACATTTCCGAAACCCAAAAATTTTTAAATAAAGAAAATATTCTTACTAAAACACATATAGACCAACATGGATTCAAGACCTTAGAAGTTTCAACTCCTCACCAAGGAAAATCAAAGGATGATATTACAATAATTGATTATGATATCCAACACATCCAATTTGAAGGCCTACCAGGGAATCATTGAAGCAAGAAGTCACAGTGGCACTTGAAGGTTTGCTACAAAAGGTGGATGAGGATAAAATATCTTATAAGTAGTTGAAAGAATAGATAAAAAATAGCGACTTCATGTTTGCAAAAATTATTTGGGCCTGTAGAAGAAAATCAAGAAGTTGCCTCTACTATTACCCCCAAATCAAGGCGAAAGGTCATGGAGAAGATAATAAAAAGGTATGCAGAATTCACCAAAACACTTAATGACATTAATGAAATCCATGAGCAGTGTGAAAGAAAATTGTTTTATTGGGAGGGGATCTTCCCCAAGTTTGAAATAGTTAACCAACTTAATGAGTATTTTCTAGAAAGGGAGGGAATAGTGCCACCTAAAGAAAGATGCAATCAATATGTAATGGAAGATCCAGCCAAAACCATAGTCAAAGTTGTAAATCAGGTTAAAGAAAATTTGGAAATTGAGAAGGAATGGGTAGGAAAGAGTATTGATAACATAGACAACATAGTGAAACAAATGGTATTTGATAAACATAAAACTACTTATGGGGATATGGAAGTTGATACCTTGATTCAATATTTTGACAAGTACATCAAGGAGGAACACTACTCTTATGAGGTTATCAAAAGACTCATCTTTGTGGAAAACAAGATTGCTGAGCTAACTAAGAAATTAAGAGAGTTTAAGAAAAGAATGGCCAAATGTATTGAAGTGCTAAATAGGCATAACTTGATGTTCAAATATCACTTGGGACCTGATGAAGAGGAGATGATACAATTGTTCCAAAGGTATGATGCATATAGAGAAAGACAACCAAATGAGGAAGAAGGTGAAAAATATGAAGATGTAACCATGATTGACTAGTGAGCAAGCTTAGGCTTGTTTTTCCTAACATTTCTCATCTTTTCATTATTGATACTCTTGTTTCATGCTAGTTGAACACTACTTTGAATTGTTAATTTCAAAAATGAATGTAACTTGATACAATATAGTAGACTTTTATATTGCTTTGATAGAATTCTAAATCTATTATGAAGAATGTGTATTAATGTAATAGTTTGAATTTTTTTGTATTGATGAAAAAAGAAAAATAGGGGTTCTATAAGGGCCCCAACACATGGAAAATTTACATACATTTTGTGAATTACATCAAAAATAAACTAGAAAAAGAGACACCTAATCATCTTCCACTGCCACAAAATCCTCATTGAATGGAGGAATTTTGTCCAAAAGCATGTTCTTCCTAGGAAAAAAATCCTCAGACCCAACAACCATCTGAAAATAGAACTTCCCCTGCCAAGGTGCGAGACATCCCCATAGCCATGAGCTCATCAATATTCATCCTAGGGCCATCCAAAATATTCATCAATTCCCTCTTCTTCTAATAAGAAGAGACCCAATTTAGGAGATCCAGGCCACCTATGGGAAATGCTTTCCTCCCTTTTGCTTTGTTGACAGAAGGTTGGGCACAAAAAATTGATGTGGATGGAAGAGCAAGCACAGTGGTCCTTGAATTTGGTTGCCTAGGAGCTTTGGTGCTGGATTCACCCTTGCATTTCTACACAATAAATGGTGACACTTTAGGAGGTTGAAAAGGTGGAGATTATTTGGGCCTTTTCTCCAAAAAGGAAACACAGCGTTCTCTAATTCATTTACCCTATGAAAAGAGTGGGAATTATGCGTATACGAAAAAACTTCCCGAGCTCATAATATTATGAAGGAATATCCTTTATGGTGAAATATTCATTATAGATGAAAGGGAATATGTTGTCAGTCACACCTTTCACGAGATGGCCTACTCTTGAGCTATAACTTCTTGATGCCTTGGGATTCTTTTGATGCTCCTAGATGAAAGGAGACAATACACAATTTGGAAGGAAAAGAAGACATGACTGATTCTAATAAGCCTTCGAATCAATGCTACACGAACAAATTGGGCTATCAATGGCCCATTGTAATCCGCAGGGTCTATGATATCAACTAACATCCATACAAATGCCTCATCGAGGCCTGTCACAAGTCAAAGATTTGATTCAAATCTTCAGAGGATACCTCCTTCAAGCTAGGTGCTAATGTCATTCCCGCCATGTTGCAGATAGAGAAATCCACCAAGATTTTTCACACTTAAAAGAAAGGATGAATTTTTAAAGAGAAGTGATGGAAATTTATAGTAAAAATAAAGCTAGTGAGTTAAGCCAAGCATAATCATGATGAATTGATCGATGAGATTTTCTATGATGCCCACACGAAGGAGATAAATATGAAACAGACTAATATATTACGAAATGGAGGTAATTGGATTAAGATGATATAACACATGCAAAAACACTCAGCTCAAAAAGATATGACAATGAGTGTGTGTATTTCAAGGTGGATTCTCAAAAGGCGGGAATGATTAAACATCAAATCAAAATATCTAGAGGTGCTCAAAAATCATTGAAAAGTATCTTAACTTACATAAAAATAAATGATTAAACAAATGATACCAAAAGGATGACATGGCATCCTAGTCATTCTAAGATAGTGAAAAATACAAATCATTTGTAATCCCTCCACATGACATCACGAAAGAAAAGTATTTTCAAAGGAATAATAAGTAGATCAGATTGTGTGCCAAAAAGAGGAATATTATTTTGAAGATTCATATTTTGGGGGAGAAAAATTAAAGGTGTGTGTGTGTGTGTGTGTGTGAGAGAGAGAGAGAGAGAGAGAGAGATAAGAGAGAGAGAGAGAGAGAGAGAGAGAGAGAGAGAGAGAGAGAGAGAGAGAGAGAGAGAGAGAGAGAGAGAGAGAGAGAGAGAGAGAGAGAGAGAGAGAGAGAGAGAGAGAGAGAGAGAGAGAGAGAGAGAGAGAGAGAGAGAGAGAGAGAGAGAGAGAGAGAGAGAGAGAGTTGTATATATATATGAGAGGAATGTTCTCGTATAAAGGGGGTTAATTTTTCTAAATTCTTAGAGAAAACAAAGAAAAACCGATTGTAATTTTCTTGAGAAACTTGAATCAAACCAAGAGACCAATGAATTATTTTACTTTGTCCAAACCTTCTCATGCCAAGATGATTGTGAGTGTATAGTCATTGGAAAGCATTGAGGCCATAGGTTTTATGGTCCCTTCTTGAGAAATTTGAATTTCTTGAAATTAACTATGTGTTATCTCCTGAGCAATGTTATCTTTGTTCTTAAGGTAGAATACTTTGAATTAACTATTTTCCTCCTGTTGCAATCTTATGTTGATGGTTCCTTTGTATTCCACTAGATCTTGTCTTACTTAGTGTAATCGTGGCAACTATAATTACAATATAAATAGATCTTTCTTTTTGTGGTGTGATAAAAAAATTTAAATTCATGTTGCCTATGTTTAGTTGAGAAGATTTTAGTAATCTTTTGAGTGTAGTTGAACATGATCTGTTAATTTTTATTGAGAATTTAACATGAAATTTTTGTTTAAGTTCTCAAAGGTTGTGTGAAATCTTGTACTCTTGGGCTTCCATGAGTGCATACCTTCTGGTTAAAGGGTTGTTGTTAGTTGTGTTATGTGTTTTTATTTCATTGGGAAAATTCCAAACATTTGTAAGCTTTTCTTGCGAGATCTCAGTATAACCAAATTTATCCTAATTTAAGATCTCATTCATACACAACAAGTTAAGAAGTACAACTGTTAAATCCTTCTAAATTACCTATGTTTTCACTGCTTATAAACTCATGTCAAGGGAATTTTCCATTTCTATCCTCCCTTTCCATAAATATGTAGAAGCAAGCTAAAATCCACACTGTCTAGACTAACCTAAGACCTATTTTGAAAGACATCTACATTATTTAGTGTGACAACTTGTGAGAGTTAAATAATTCTTGTATTGACCGTGTCTATTCAGGACTATCCTTCATATTTCCAAGAAAGAGCTTAGAGACTTCAATTTTATCCACTTTTCTCACAATAACAAGTTACAAAATGGGTCCTCTCACCCTGGTTAAAGGAAAAACCTAAAGTAGTAGGGAAGGTCATCCCCTTTGTGAGTGCAATCCAATTTCTCCCATATCAAGTCTCAAAGATTCTGTCAGATATATCCCTGGCTACAAATGACTAAATATTCAATCTAACTTTCTCTAAGCATCCAATTCACATTGTAAATGATGTTTGGCTCATAAGGTGGTGCAGATTTGGGTACCAACACAATGCGCTCATTAACTTCATGTTCATCATCAAATCCTCTTGCGTGTGTAATACCCAGGGATGGTAACATAAATTCAACGGGTAAAACAACCTATACACCAAACACCAACTAAAAGGGTGTGACCTTATTCAACTGTTTGTAAGTTGTTATATATGCCAAAAGTATTGATGATACCTTGTCATCCCAATATTTCCTTCCAACATCACATATCTTCGTCAATGTTTGTCCCAAAATCTTGTTGAAAGCTTTTGCAGTTCCATTTTCTTATGTGTGATAAGGTGTATTCTTATGGTGCGTTCTATAAATTTTTCTAGTAGAATTGTAATAATATAATTCAAAAAATGAGTCCCTCTATCATTTGTAAGGATTAATAGACATCCATACATGCTTATGCTTTGTTCTCCCACAAGAACCAAGTTGTTGTTTTGGTAGAATCCTTTATAGGTGCATCTTTTGCCCACCTTTTCAAGTAGTTGGTACATAAGATGATATAACATGCCATTGTCTGCATGCGGTGTGTGTAATAAGTCCTAAAAATCAATTTCCCATTTTCCAAATGCCTATTCGCTTATGGGCCTTAACAACATCTCATCCATATTTCTAAGCTTTCCTATTCTCTTACAACTCCTTGAAAAATGCATTATTATCTTTGTATAGTGTTTCCCGCCATATACCCGCTAATAAGATCTCAAGTGCGATCACGTATTTTCCATAGTGTCCTCCGATTATCCATCCATGTACTTCCTCCATGATTTGTTCACACTCATGATCTAGCACACATCTGCATAAGAACTCATCTCTTCCCATATTATATATGTCTCTTCCAACGAGTTGATTAGGCACAATATGGATAACACACTATTTCCTTTTCAAATTCTTTATACCCTCAGGCACTAGTCCAGTGCGTAAGAACACTACAATTTCCTCTAAATGTGTTGGCACATGGTTCAATATGAACCAATGGAAATCTTACATAGTATCCTTTATACTCTGTGTTTCCTCTCTAGAGTTAATTCTTGATAAATGATCAGGTTCCAAGTTACTCTTTCTTAGATTTACTATGACTGTAAAATCAAACTCCTAAAACAAAATAATCCATCAAAAATTGTGCCCCTGTAAGAATGGGTTATTGACCAAGTACGTCAATGCCATGTGAGGTGTGTAAAAGATGAATGGTGTGGCTGATAAGTATTATCTAAACTTGTGAAGTGCATAGATCATGGATAATGCTTCGTTCTCCGTTGTTGTATAGTTTTTCTCAGCTGGTGTCAATTTCCTACTTGTAATGCATAGGGAATGATCAACATTTCCTTTTCCTGATTATGCTAACATTGTGCCAATGGCCATGCCGAAGGAATCCACATGGAAATGAAAAGGTTTGTTCCATGAAGGGAAGCACAAGATGGGTGCGGTGGTTAGCTTTTACTTTAAGGTATCAAACGCTTTCTTAGTGCGTGTCACCCCAATAAAAATTTCCTTTGGCCTTGAGAAATTCTTCCAAGGGCGTGGTGATCTTGGCACAACCCTTAATGAATTTTTGTAGTAGCCGGTGTGCCCTAAGAAACTGCACACTTCAATTTGATTTGTTGGCTCTTATTATCCCAAAATGACTACAATCTTAGTTGGGTATACCAATAATCCCTCTTTACAAATAATGTACCCAAGTAATGTGCCAAATGAGGTGGGGAAAATGCACATATTGATCTTTAGAGAGATGTTAATATCCATACATATTTCAAACATTAATCTTAGGTTTTCACAATGATCTTTTACCAGCCCATAAATGAACCAATATTCTAAGCACACGTGCAAGAATTTGTGAATGAAATCCTAGAATGCCTTAACAACGATGCACAAAAATACTGTTAGCGCATTCCTTAATCCAAAGGGCATGCAATTATATGAAAAAATTCCCCATTTAGTTGTGAAAGTGGTCTTCTCTTGATCCTAGCAAGTAATGCACACATGATGGTATCCTAAAAACCCATCTATAAATGAATACATTTCACACCTTGCTATGCCTTCAAGGATCTCTTTAGTAAATGGTTTGGGAAAAGGATATATGACACATGAAGTATTAAGAACCCTATAGTCTACACAAATTATTATTGGGCCATCCTTCTTGATGTTGATCACCATGGGGCTTATCCATTTAGATTCCTCAATAGGCTCAATGATTCATGACTTGAACATCTTATTAATTTCCTCTTTTACCTTCACATGTAGGTTTAGATTCATCCTATAAGGCCTCTTCCAAACCAGGATGCTCACCATATTTAAGATTGATTATCATATGTCCTAATGATTGATGTACGCCCTTTAACTCATGATAACCCCTTCGGAATAAATCCTAGAAGTCACACAACATCTTAATAATATTCACATCTTATGGTTCTGACCAAAAATCACTAATTATCACCTCTTTAGGCGTGTCCTCGGTTTGATGTTCACCTTCTTAATATCCATAGGTACATGGTACACATGTACTTGCTCATCTGCGGAGTCCAACACCTCGCACACACCCTATGTATGCTTAATGTCCAGGTCTTCAACTTCCTCATCATCTATGAGGTAAACCATCTTTACTTTTTATTTCTCTTTTCACGTGTTTCCCAACCGTGTTTGTTTTGTTTCTACCAAGTCCCCACGCGACTCATCATCATATTCTCCAAACAATCTGGATTATGATTTCATCGGACTCTTCACTATGCCCCAACGTGATGCACATCATGATCTAAAAGGGTTAGTAAACTGGAATCTTAGTAGAAAAATAATCAAATGTGTGAAAAATACCTTCTATTAGGTCACGCTAGTTGGTTATCTCTTGTTTCAAGCAACCACACACATACCAAGCTCGTCCGCATCCACACGGAGTAAAATAAAATTTGTGTACCCATAGAGATGGTGATAATGCATCTTACCCTTTTTCCCAAATACTTTCACAATTGTGAACATGCACCAAAGGACGAGTCTTCCTATCATACTCATGTACCAAAGAAGGGAGATTATTCCTTGCAAACCTTGTCAAAAAGGCTATCCTTATCTCACTCCGGCCCTAGTAAATTGTCTTTGTGTGTCTCCCACTAGTGTGATAGCATGCTTATTTCCTTTGTAATGTATATACATTCATTTTTGTCTATCTCCTCGTTATGCCATTAGTCTTCCATCATGCGCAAGAAAGATACAAGATTTTCCTCTCTGGTATAGTTTGGTAGAGTAACCTTGCACAAACAACTAATCATGTGTGGCCTAATCATCCTAGTAACTCTTCCCTTGACCTCACAACCTACCATCTCATAAGTGCCATGGGCACAATTTTCTAATGCCACACTACTTGTATCACTAATAGAATGCACATCTTCCCAATGAAGTACACCTTTTGATGACTCTAAATGTTCCAGGTCGTGCCTTTGTATGTGCATATATTCTATTAAGATACTCCTATTGATAGAATCATGTAAGGATTTACCTTTATATCATAAGTTAGCATTATTTTCATAGCACTAAGGTCATCCTAAAAGTGCCGAGAATTTATCTTCCTTTGTAAGCTCCAATACCTCAAAATCACCTGTAAATTTGGAACCTTGAATAGTGATAGAGTCATGTTTGAGTCTTGTAATGGACATGGCCTTTATTTTATCAGCCATATACAACACAATTGAAGACAGGATGTAATGATGACCTTCCCATTTAGTCCAATGTAAGAACATTAAATTTTGCACTGTTTGATGGGAATGTTACTCACCACCTAACCATTAATCACTACATCTAGTATTATCTCCTTAACATACTCATGGTCTTGCGGTGGTAAATTATCATGAAGGACGTTGTGTTCTCATTGAATTCCTATGCATGGTTCTTTCTCTCACAAACACTCTCCTAATAAGGGAATAATGTTTTCTTTCCTCAACATCCTACACACTTCCTTAAGATCATCAATATCCCTCTAAGGAAGTGTTATCCAATTTTGCACACCTGGCAAGATTGGACAACGGGGTCCTATCACGTTCAAAATAAAATAATAGTCCCAGGAACCCACCTTCGGTTATTATCGAAATGCAATAATTAAAAATAATTCCTAAATTGCATATGAAGAGATCACCTAGCATCGAAAGGCACCCAGTTGATCTCGACTCAGTGAAGAGTTCGGGGTCGAGTTGATAGAGAATCCGGTGTCAAATTGATAGTCATCTCGGAAATCATCTCAGTAGAGACTCTCAGTTGTAAGAGCTCGACGATGGTCTTGTTAATGCAAAATATAGCTCGTTGAAAATTGACGAATGAAAGGAACTGTACAAGGATCCCGGTGGAGATCGATGCAAAAATATCTGAAGGCCGAGTCAAGGAAAGCTAAGTTAACATGAGGCCAGGTTTAATCCACTAAGACAGTGCTCGACCAATCACTTGGGAAAATTATCTTGTTTGACCAAGATGATATGAGATTATGCAGATATGACGATGAGGTCATCTGGTAGTGTTTGAACAAAAAAAAAAAAAATGCTTGCAACCAAGCAACCAAATACATCTCAATTAAAATCTCGTAGCACTCTATGGAGAGGGTCGCTTGAAGGAGGCAGTACACGTTCTTCTTACAACACATAATCCATCTGTAAATTCTTTAACATATCTTCATCTACTACAGGCTTGCATTACTAAGAAAGCCCTTGCGGAGGCCAAGCAAATCCACTCTCACATCAATAATAGGGGACACACATTTGGAAGACTCACGCTATTACCAAATAAACTTATCTACATGTATGACAAGTGTGAAAGTTTGATGGATGCTCGTAAAGTCTTCAACTGCATGACTGATCCAGATCTCTTCTCATGGAATATGGTAATTGTAGCTTACAGAAGGCATGGACATCCTATACATGCATTCAAACTATTTCATGAAATGCAACGAACACCTGACCACCCCGATCACCTGAACATTCGTGTATAGCCTGGCCAATGGAAAAGAATCGATCAGTTGAGGATGGAGCTCAGACGTGGTAGCATTGGCTCACTCAGTCGAGCCTGACAAGGTCGTGAGCATCCAGAGTTTTGTTTGGTTCGATTGTAAGTCGAGAAGGAAAAGTTGGGGTTCGAATCCGTGCTAAGGCATTGGCTTGGGAGAATTTCATCCCTTTTGTCGGGTTGGACTTTGATGATGGCAAGCCATTGTAAGATTCCCACATGGGAAATATTTCAGTATATTGCCAAGGTCATAAATTTGATGATGGCAGGCCAAATCAGTATTTCCCCACATAGGATATCTTCATCCCGATTTCCATGGTGGAAAATTTGCAGCGGACAGCCAACACCAGGTTTTCACGTAAAGGGGGTCCCGAGTTTCATCTTGCCAAGGACGTGGGAAATAATGCAAGCAATGCCAATGGGAAATTTTGGGATGGAAAGCCATGGTCAGACTTCCGTGGAGTGGAGAAATCGGGTCAAATTGCCGAGTTTGCGCGGCAAAGCTGAGGCCGGGGCCCGTGGATTGGTGTGGCCAAGCCGTTATGCGGAGATTCGGGCGACCAGTGCCAATGGGAAATAAGTAGATGGCATTCCAAGCTGTTCACTCCGCGCGGGGGAGGTTCGGAACAGCACCGCCAAGTGGAAACTTTGCAATGACAAGCCGTCGTGAGTTTTCCACGTAGAGAAGAATTCTAGTTTATTTCCGGAATACCAGGCGAGTCATCAAGTGGGTCAAAACACGTTGGAATGGTAAACGAGAACGTGCTCATGAAGATAGATGGATTATCGGCTAAGCCATCTGGTGCATGTGTAAGGACTCAACAAGTAAAGCTCAGTCAAGGACCGAGTAAATAGGCAAATTGGTTGGGGAAGATCAATGTAACGAAGACCCGTTCAATGTGGAGGTGAATAATGAGCAGTCGAAAGGTTCAGAACTCAGTCATATTACCACTTCTGAGGATGCTTACAGTGGTTCATTGTCATTTCCCACGCTGCAATGCAATGCCAGTGCCAATACCATCCACTTTCAATCTCAATCTCACAGCGTTATGTACAGAAGGTTGTTTGAAGGAGGCTCTGCACATTCTGCGTACCACACACAACACCCCTATAAATTCATATAGATATCTTAAACTATTGCAGACCTGCATTTCCAGGAATACGCTTTCACAAGCAAACAGATGTCGACCTGTTCAGTTCGCCTTTGCCAGCATGCTTCTCCTCATCCTCTGTACAGTTCTGAACATTCGATGGTCGCGAGAAACTCTCACGCACAGGCAGCAGGCGTGTGCAATACAGTCGAAGCCGTTTTCAGCGCTTCCAGCGAGCAGTTGCAGGAAACAAACATTCACTGCCGTGTATGATAGATTGGAGTCACGACATTCAAAGCTTCATAACATTTGCCTGAGTCAGGAGATGAAGGTTTATTACGTGCAGAATGAAACGATTCATATTGCTCAGCATTGTTTTCTCCTAGAAACGAATTGAATGTGAAGGTCAACTCTGAAAATACCCGGTCGGCTGTTTTGCATGCTATATCCTTGTTACTCGTAAATGGTCTCTTCGAGAAAATCCGAGAGCAGAGGCAATATTTATACCCTTCCATTATGTGCGTCCAATCAGACAATAAAATATTCTTTTACCAGGTTCAGAGAAGCTTGTTTTTAAACAATGGACGATTATACTGCAGTTTCAAGCTAGTTTTATCTAGCTTTATTTCTATTAGCTTTGATCCGCGACTAAGGAAGAATTCATATGGTTGTTACTGTACATTTTTTTTAAGGTCCTCTTGGCTGCCCCAGTTGTTCAATGTATTTTTTGAAGAGCTTATTTCACGTGTTGCAAATTGTAACATAAAAGATCTTTTTAGTTTCTGAAAAAATGAGTATATTGTATAGCTCACGGCTACCTATGCCATAGGTTCCAATAGTAGCATAATTGTCGATTGGAGCTGAGATTTCCGGGTGCACTGCCAAAATACCAAGGGGCTCTTTGGCCAAAAAATCAGTCTTAGGGTGTCTATCAGACATGTTATGGGCATGAGACTGTGTCATCATCATGGCAGCATTAGGTCTTTATTAATAATGGCATTTTCTCATCGTTTGGAAGGTACAAATTGTGCTTATTATGGCAAAGCTAAACATTCTTACTACAAGTGTTATATGATAAGGAAGAACCGTGAGCATTGTGGTAAAACCATTCTTAGAGGCGTGAAAATGTGAACATGATCGAACAAATCTTGATATTTCCCGCAGATACAAAGCACAGAATAGCTCAAGAGATCGACCGAATCAAAGAAGAGCTCAATGCATGAGCTAGTGCTTGAGTTTATAACCAATGAGCATAGACCCATTGTTGTTCAGGGAGTAAGGAAATCAGATGTGCAGGATGGTAAATATGAGCTCGGTACATAGACATGTGAGAGTCCGAGTTGAGACCGGGTGCTCGGGTTGATATGCAAAACAAAGCCAGGTCGAATCAGTTGGGAGCTCGTGGTGATGTTTCATGAAGTTTGAACGAGGAATGCATAAATGGTTTCGAGTTAACAGAGCGAAATGATAAGAATCAAGTTTGATAGTCCACCATTCGGAGGACTCAATGCAAAAGGGCCCGATTGCCAAGGCGAGGAAAGAGTTGGTGCGGGGTCAAAATCGAGTGCAATCTGAGAGTTAGAGGATTCGAAGCTCATCAAATTTGGCTATGTGCGATTCTATTCACATGGACCCCCCTCCTCTTCAAGTCAAACGGGTCAACAGGGGGTCCCGACATTATGTTAATTAATTTAATATTTCTATTAAAATATTTTAATAATAATATTTATTATTATTATTTAAACATTTTATTTAAATATTCTTTTAATTAATTGAGAAGACTTGGTCATCAGGCAATTAATGACCCATGATGGAACCTTCTCAGGTAGTTCAACTAACTGATAAATACATCATGGGCCTTCATTTTAGGAATGTAATTATGACCATTTCCTCTTCTTTTTCACATATTCTTCTATAAATGTAAGTTGGAAGCTCATTTCAAAGGGTTCCAATGAGTTCGGACATAAGTTGACAGTTAGATATCTCGGGCGAGTGTATACTTTTCAAGAATCCTCTCTCTTCTGACAAGTTGTTCTTGTGTGTTGAGAGAACTTTCAAGCCTCCTCTTCAAGACCTGTAATGGCAAATATTGCCTCTTCAATGTATGATGCATTGTGCATGTTATTGAAGCAATAAAAGTGTGTGTTTTGTGACTAATCTCGGTCCTTTCATCCTTCTATGCTTCTTTGTGCCTTTCTCATACTTGCGGTACACCGTTGTGCAAGTTTAAGTTTCTATTGCGGGTTCTTGGAGTTACTGTGTTTATCGAGTGGTGAAGTATTGCATGCGGTTGAGTTGTGGTGTCTGTCACCCTTCTTGAGTTCATCCTTCTTCACTTTGGGAAACTGGTATATTTCTCGGTCGATAAAGTTTAACAAAAGGAACGCGTGTCTCTTAGCTGTGGTATCTTGTACCCTCTCTAAGTTGCAGGTAGGTGAAGTTGACTGTGGTGCACACACCCTCTTCAAATTAACCCTTCCAGAATCAAGACACCCTTCATTCGGTGCATCACCATCCCTAGTATAGTTTCATTTACTGTAAATCTCTTTCCCTAAAACCCCATGAAAATGTTAGCCTAGGACTAGATAATCATTTTTGTTACACTAGGAGTAGTACATCACTTAGTTTAGGAAGAGGAAGCCGGCCTTCTCCGAGGTTCACCTCGAGCCCAAGTCCCACGGCTTGAGAGGTGATCCCATGTGTCCCAATCACACCGAGCGTCCTATTCACATCCTGGATATTCGGGGGTGCGGTGATTTAGCGACAACAGAAGCTTAGTAACCTTCGCGTGCTCTCTATCGCATGCCTGCTCCTTTACACATTGAATCTCTCCATGTAACTCCTAGATGACTCCCATAGTCTCATGATAAACCTCTTTCGGTGATTCATGCCTAGATACTTACATGTACAACTTATTCCCTTCTAATGAGTGGTTTTAGTTTTATGTTCTCGCGTGTGTTCCCTTCTATGCGCGTAGTATATAATACGAGTTGAAGCTCAGCTAAACCTTCCTAGGTGCCCACCGTTCATACTTCACGTGCTCCACCTTAATCATATCCACACCTTTGTCCTTTGTGTTTTTTCTACACATATGTACATACATGTCTAGAAAATATTCCACCTTGTGCACCTTACTACAATACATGCATACCTTCTTAGGCAACTCGTGATGGTAATGATCAGGTGATCCACATATATAACATGTCTCACACGTAAAAATTCCATGACCACCACATGATCTCGCTTGTAAATCCACCTCTCGAAGCCTCTATTTTCATTGTTGTTTAGTTCATTGTGCTACCCTTCTAGCTCATACAAGTTGTTTTCCATAGTAGTCCAGCACAACCATGTTTCACATACCCTGTGAATATGATAAATCAAATGGAAGTTAGCAGTTTCATGCATGTGTACATCTCATAATTTTCAATTCATGGAGACATTCTTCTGTGTTGCATGTTGTAAAAGTGGAAAATTTTAGACATCATGGTTCTTGTGGAAAATCTCAAAAGATGTCAACAATGTGCACATTCCTATATGGGAAACTATCATTCATATGTCCTTCTACCTTGCAATCAATACACCACAACCCACTACGTATCTCATGAGACAAACCAACAAAAATCTTCTCTAGTTGAGAGGTCATTGCCACAATGTGAGCTTCAAGGAATGGACTTACCCCTGTATTAACACTTCTAAATTCTTCTGTGAGTAGAGTTACTTCCAAGGCTTCACGTGGATAAGTCAATTTCTTATGTGAAAGCACTCTTCGAAAAGGTGTCAACAAGCCACCTACAAACCATTGCGCATGCTGAATTTGATGGATATCATAACATAGTTTAAACAAAAAGTCTTAAAATATGCATTATATTCCCAACAAATCTCGAGATAGACCTTTCTTAATATCCTCAAGCACGCCAATGCTTTATTTCTTAAACTTTGGTATATGAAACTCACTAGAAAGGAACTGCACAATACATGATAATCAATTGTAGTCTGATGTGGATCATATTATGTGTACCAATTATGTGCATGCCTTTGAAGTGTATTTACAAAATGACATGCCTTGTGGTCGGAGGCTATTATTCCCTTAGCTTGCCATAATAGTTCACACTTATGCACATGTTCAATTGCATCTTCCACACCCCTATACTCTAGAAAGTGAAGAGACATCTCAAAGAATATATGAGGTGTCTGCATTGTTGTGGTTATTAGGGATCTTATTTTGGAGTCGGGCTAGATCATGAACCAAAACCTCCACCAGGATTTCCTCTGCGTGGTGGCTGAACTAAACCTCCTGAGCCTCCTGTCATGACCTATGGGTATGTTGAATAACTACCTTATGTCTCTGTGGTCATATTAAACTACACACCAATTATCTATCCTATGAATTTACCAAGACTACTACTTCCAATTAGTAGCGTGCCACTACTTTGTCCTGATGATGCACTTATCAAATTGGTCCCAAACAAACTCTATCCAAAAACGGGTGCCCGATACATTGCCATATGTGTGTCCTTAATCTTTCGCACCTCCTGAGATGATACCAATATATGCCTACCTATATCTCCTACCCAATGTGGTGATACCTAATTGTCGTTCTTCTCACCTTCACTATGATGATCTTCTACAACAACTTCTGGATTCCAAGCACCTTGTGCAAGGGCTAGGGGTCCAGTGGGGTCGATGCACATCGGTAGTTTTCAATCTCTCCTCGAATCACTCTCATCGAGATCAAGGGGATCTCCTATTTCTCTTTCCAAATTTAGAGATGACATGATGTTGTGGTCCCTCTCCTTCTACAGGGTCTTCATCACTTCCACTAGTCATCATTCTTCTCAATCTCGGGGCCTCCTTAATCGCCTCTCTATCATGCATCATTATACGTGAGTTGTCTCTCTTTATTTTTCTTAGAATGATACCATCCTACCCAAACCCATTTCTTTCCCTTGGACGTGGTGGGGTTTTAGCTTTGTCATTGATAAGTTTTCTATCCCAAGCTCAATCATCAAGATATTCATTGTTAACGGTAGCATGCATATGTATGATCCCAGGTTCATGTGAGAATGAAAAATCCACTTCGTCAAGGCATGAATATGTTGAAATCGCATACTCAAAAGTATAATTGCATATCACACCTTCCCACCAAAGTGAACTACATATTTTATCCAACGTTCATCCAAGTCAGCAAGTGCTTGATAATTTTCCTAAATCCACAGTTGCTTTCTACCAAGCCAAACACCTCTGTTATCCATGTAAGATTCCAACCATTGGTATAATTATACTGGGGAAAAGCTGATGAATGTATCATATAGATAATCATAGAGGTTGTCTTCCACCCACTTACGTGTGTTAAAATTAGGTCCAATGTTGTACCTCTGGGAAAATGTGTATACCTAGATCTCAATGTTCTCCAAATATAATCAAAACGCCATGTGTATGTAACATCTTGATCAACAAATCAAAAATAGGTCCCCGATACCGAACCAAAATGTAGTCTTATTGTTTACTAATACATGGCTATGTGCACTTTGGCACTTCATCCGTAAAAAGTTAGGAAGCTCAACCAAAGTGCATGCAACCACCATATCCCTCCTTTGGTTTCTTATGAGGATGGTTAGACATGCATATTCATAGTTACCATTCATGTAAAAATATATATCATAACATAACAATTATGGAAAAATATATAATAAGGAAATCATTCATAGATAATGACTAATAAGATTTGAATACCTATCATGCCATGTTCATACATAGTCACCTTGGTGATCCATAAATAGTTATCCATTGCTAAACATAATTGATTACAAAATATGTATGTTGATTACATCATAGTTGATTATAGACAAGTGTTAGACCATGTGCGCTCACATACAAACTCTAACATCATCCCACATCAAAAGACCCACTATCACAATAATGCATAACCTATTTATACATGGTGTGGACTTTCCCTTCACTTTGTTTACATGCGTTAATTATAATAATATTTGTGTTATATTTATTTTGCATGCTTTTTCCAACTCGTTTTGAAAAATAGATCAAGGTATAAATAGATTTCTCTATTCGTGATTTAATCAAATAATTAGAATTCCTCCCAATACCACTTTTGTATTTATCTACATTTGTTTTGTCCTATTTATATCCTTTGCGTGTGCCTCATGTTATCCTTTTTCTATTTTCAGCCCTTCTTCCAAAATTGGCTAAGTCCTCTGGATGTCTGTATGCATATGTGCAACCTTGTGCAATGACTTGTTATCTTGTATTGCACACATCTCCACGTATTGTCATGTCTTACTTCCCTTCTTGTGCGCGTTCTTCGCATGATCCTTAAAACTTGTATGAACCTTTTTATAGCTTCGTAGTCCTTCACGTATAACTAACACTTAGTCATTCCTATGACCAACAATATATTTATTTTGAACCGTGTGAAAATTGAACTCGATTATTGATTTATTTTTTACAAGCATAGGTGTTTGAAAGCTTAAGTTTTATTCTCGTACTTAACCCTTCCCGTAAAAATACATTGAATATATATTTGTAGTTTTTAAGAGAGTGACATCTTTGATGAGGCTTTTGTCGGATATTAAAAACTTTAGATAATTTTTGTTCTTGTCTAATTTGTAATAAATGGAAGAAGAAAGACAATCTATTTCTCTTAAACTATGTAAAAAATGAACTCGACGATTAAAAAATTGTTTGACAGGAATAGGTGATTGTCAAAGTTAAAACACAAGCCTCTACTAAATCCCTTCTTGCAAAACATTAGGTACATTACATAAATCAATAAAATCAGCTATGCAAAAATTATTGCATAACTAAAACATCTTTGTAGAAAATGATTGTAAAAATAATGAGTCAATTAAAATATGTT